>JBAMNC010001929.1:0-17365 GCA_037902135.1 Cetoscarus ocellatus
CTACAAACCCACACGTGCATGTATGTTTTGGGGATATTCCCGCATGCAGTCCAGAGTTGGCGTCTGTTGCAGTAAAAACACAGAGTGTGCCGACCTGTCAATCAAATGTCTGCTGGACAGAGAGGTCAAAGGTGAGTGAAATGTTTATATGTCTAATCATGAAGCAGGAGCTGTGTGTTTGTCTGAGCTGCGCACATTACCATAAAGTCTGAGGGGGGGTGATCAGACCGGAACGTATCAATGTACACAGCAGCAGGAAATGAGGGTTATTAGGTAATCACACAGCAAGGACCACACTCTGTCCCACTCTGTGGTCATAATTTTCCTTTCATTATTTTCTACTTTAATATTCTTCTGCCTCTGCTTTTAAATAAACTCTGTCCACATTCAAATACATGGAAGCTCAAGCAGTGAAAATCATTTAAATTAATCATACGAACTGCTAAAACTTTTCAAACTTTACCAGAAAACTTGGAGTTCATTTGCTGCTGTTTCTCATGGTGAGACGCTGATTGAAAAAATCTGTTTTGGGACCCTTAAGAGAAAAGAAAACTAATATCACCGGGCCAGAGCAAGCCATACTGCTCCACTGTTTTATAGTGAACGTCTTCCATAACCTTCATCTTCTTCCTCTGTTTCTTCATCATGGACTCTGTGTCCATGATGAACACCTCTTATAACTCCTGATTCTCCTTTTCTTCCTCCTCATCTCTAAAGCAAGGCGTGCAGTGAAGTTGTCATCTTTGGTGCTGAAGTGGGTCAACATTTATCTATAGACCCATGAAACAGGATTAAGCCCTTGGATGGAGAGGTCAACCATGTACTTCTGTACATCTATAGAGGACCCACGGTTGAGATATTGTTCTGTTATCTATATCTGAACAGCAGAATTGGAGCAATTTTACTGGTCATTGGTTGTTTGAACTAAAGAGGAACTAGGGCTCCAACTCATGAGCACAGTGCAGTGTCCTTTATTAAGTACAATAATAGGCTTTAACCCTTGCATCTCCACTGAGGGGGGTGGTGCTCGAAGTGGTATATCTCATTGTTAATAGTACCTCTGTAATCATTAAATGGATCTTTGTAAGGTCAGCTTTGTTTGGAAGCTTACTATTTTGTTGATCGACAGAGGGCTCCAGGTCAGACATATCCCCTCTAGAAGGTTTAAATCCAGCCTTCAAGGTCTGGGGGTTTTCTGAAAGTGTATGCTGTTAATCCAGTGTAATAAATCCTTGTTATTATTTTCTACATTTTTGTTATAAAAATGTTCCCTGATGTTGAAAGACCTCCATGTTGAATTTTGAAGGAAGCGAAGGAAACTTCTTGTCACTCTGTTGACAAATGAGTTTTGCCAAATTTTTGTTCTCTCTGTTTTTTTGCCGGTGGTAGCAGCCAAAGCTCAATAAAAGAAAAGAACTATCTGCCAGGCACAAAAAAAAGGAAAAAAAGACGTCTTAACTTAATTGTACTTGAAAGGGTCAAGGTTTTGCATGAATTTTTACCATAAAAACAAAAAGCCCAGTAGACCAAAATGTCTTGGAGTTACAAGAGTTGAAGTATGCTGTTAAGTGTTCCTTAGCACAACTGCTCAAATGTATACTGTATCTTGTATTTTAAGCACAGCAGCGCAATTTCACTAACCTGGCACACCAGACAGACCATTTAAAATATTTCACTCGTCCATCTGGAAAGAGCCCAAAGAAAGTGTTTGGGAATCGGCCCAACCTTTCAGAAGCATATCCAGCAGGTGATCGGACAATTGTTCTGTCAAATATTTATTACGGGCCAATCAGATAATGTAGTAGGCAGTGTAAAGGACAGAATATGAGCCACTTCATAGAACAAACTATCAACATTTAGTGGATTGAAAGACTACTGGCGAAACATGCTGGGAAAGTGGAATTAATTTATCCTTTCTGTCTAGAGTTTTGTAGTTATGTTATGCACTCACAATCGTTGTAGATTGGAGCTTGGTAAGATGGATCTTTCTGATTGCAGACATTGAATTAGGCTGATCCAGCTGCACTGCAAGGTTACTATTTCACCCACTGTATGATACATATAAACACAAAAATGCTGAGATAGCTTAGACATGTTAAAACTAAGAGTTTGGCAGAGGACATCCTTTTTTAGCAGGTCAAATTAATCATCTATGGTCCTGAATTTCTTATTTGTACATTAGTAGCTGATAGTTCCATTACCTGTTGAGTAGATCTTTCAGGTGGATGTTGACAGGGCTGAAACATTTATGTGTGAGCCAAAGCCTCAAATAAGGAAGTTTAAGTTTTTATGAAAAATCATCTTTGTCTCCCAGACAATGAGAAAGCAAGTTAGGATCATTAAAAATGACAAGCAATGATGTGTATCACAGCTGTTATGATAACAGTTTTAGACATAAAATCTTTTGGAAAAACATTCCAGAAACTCATTACCACAGGAAAAGGCTGGATTAAATCATATGTCTCATGTAATCTTAGAAATTAATGTATTATATTGTGTTTTTATGCCATGACTTAAATCATGTAGGATCTCTCCTCCTTCTATGTCCTCAAAGGACATGGATCCAAGCAGTTTATTTTGATCTGTCTTCCCGCTATTTAAAGTCATTTACAGTAATCTCCTGACATATTATCTTATTATCTCAAGATAACAGCACTGGTTTGCCAAAGATAATACGTTAATTTCTGTCATTTATTTGTCATATTCAGAAATGAACTGTTACGTGAAAACAAACTTTGTTATAGTTGGATAACAGGATAAGTAAGATTAGATTTTGTAAAAACAAATAAACATTACTTAAACAGTTATTGGAAAAACTGTGTGAATTCATAAATACATTCAGCACATACTGCCTATCCTTCAAGGCTTGACCAATAAAGTTTTCTACAGTAACTAGGGATGGGAACTGAAAACCAATTTCAGTTGAGAATCGATAATGTTTCCCATTTTCCTATTTGTCTTTTTGCTTAACAATTTTCTCTACTTTGTTCTGCATGTCTTTTAAATCAAGGAAGTCATGCTTCAGCAGAAATGACATAGAAGTCAAAAATCATGTTGTACAGGAGACAGGAAAGGTCAAAGTTGTGGCTTTGTTTGTTTTTTTTGTTTGTTTTTTATTACTATAAGACACTTGCTGCACAACATTTAGTGGACTGAAACACATCGTTTAACACCTACAACATCCAACATTGTAACATTTATAGGTCAGAAAAGAGGAAAAGCATAATAGTTCTGTAAAGACCTGGATCAATAAGAAGAATTGTAAAATCTGATCGATGGGAATCGATCAGATTTTACTGATACTTACTTGGTATCAGTAAATCTAATCGATTCCCATCCCTAACATTAACATTTGATGATGATCACATTTGCAGATACGACTGAAGGACTCAACTTCTACTCTTAAATATTCAACCTCTTTGACACCCTTGGGTGCAGACAGACTCACCCTGCACAAGACTCCTGTTTTGTGCTTTAAAAACAAACCAATAAAAGAAAGTATCAGTCAGATTAAGTTTGACACCCGCGGCAGGAACTATCAAAACTGTCAACAGAGAATAGGATTAAATGTGAGAGTACCACTGAGGATCTGACTCCTCCTTTTGGATGGATGGATGGATGGATGGAGTGTCATTTAGTAACAAAACTCTGAAGCGCTGCAGAAACTCATTACTGCTAATGTGTGTGTTTGGCAGAGATTTTAGCTCTCAGGCAGATACTTTATCACACAGCGCTGTGACAGGCTGCATGTTAGAACCAACCTCCAACCAAAACACACAAAAGGACAGACCATATTTCTTATTTCTTATCTTTACAGGTAATAAAAATAGCCCTGAGGTAGATCTGCCTTATGATTTATGATTGAGGTTTAGTGTGCAGCTGAACTTAAAAATCTCATCAAAATGTATATCTTAGAAACATGCTATACCCGTAAATTTGAATACAGATTGAGAATTATGCTTTATATTTCATGCTTCACTGTGTTAAGTTATTGAGTCTGTGTTACTGCTGAATGTCAATTTTTACCAAAAGGTGGACTGTAGTTTCTGGCCCTGTGAATCAAGATTCAGATTAGCACTGAGATACATTCATTATCCTCTTGGTTCTGTATAATAGATGATGATTTACGTAGCATATGAAAGTCAATATCATGCCAATATGGGGGTCGTGAGGCAGAATGTTAATATATTTAACATTCACAAGTTTGCAAATAAGATTTCTGTAGGCTTCGTCCAACAGACTGAAAATTTGACCTTCACTTATGTTCTTACACCAAGGCCTGCGGCACTATAACTTACGACTGTTGGTCTTTCTGTCTAATTTTTTTTTAGCATGATCTCTCAGGGACACTCTAAAGGGTGTTCTGCATACTTCGCAAAACTGTTCATTTGGACCCAATGATGACCTGATCCAAATATGGGGTTATAGATTGAATGTCAAGGTCATGGAGTATCATGTTCAGTAGATTTTTGGGGGGATTTTTATCAAAGTTGGCTCAAAATGACAACCCTGATGCAAGGATTAGATTTTGGAGGTAATGTTTAAAAGTCTTGGGTCTCAGGATCACCACTTGCTCGTGGACACCATATCTCAAAAAAACATTTGGAGTGGCTCTCTGACTCAGAGATGAACTGATTAGATTTTTGAGGTTCTAGGTCAAAACAGAGTTTAGATCTGGCCCCATAAATCCATCCCAGCCCTATTTGAGCCCAAGGATGGCCCCTCAGAGCCGAGCCACCCCTAAAACTATAGTTACTGTATGGGACTGACCCAGATTCAAAACTCACATCTTTCAATGTTTTGGGTTCAGTGACTGACACTTTTAACAGCAGTTCCCCAGCTTATTCATGGCAGAAATCTGTTCAGGTGAGACCTGAAGAGTGCATCACAAGGGCATATGTTATGAAAACAAGTTGGAGTTGCTCCATACTTTGGTATTTGTTTCACACTGGGACAGCCTTTTTTAAACCTCACTTGTCTTGGTAACCTGTGCACTGTACAATGAACGTCTATACAGGTGATTCACGAAGCTGAGAGTAGTCAAAGGAAGATGTGCAGCGTGTGCACGCTGAACATTAAGCCTTACTTTGTGTCTACTGTATATGTTTTGGTTTAATAAGGTTGTTTGCTAAATACAGATATTATTCATGGTTGTCACCATAGCTTATTTCCCCTCAGACCCCAGCCGCTGGGCTTGGGCTCAGGTAGAAAATCAAACCCCGGTGTCAAAGTCATGGTGGCTCATGATTACCACCTACTTGTGAACATGACATCACCAGAAAGTAGCAAGAGATTTTCTTCAAATTTTTCTTATGTCCAATCAGATCGAAAGGAAAACTGATTAAAATTTGGACTTCAGATGTCAGAGAACTTCCTGATCCCCCTTGCCTATGAACCTGATATCTCAACACATAATGTTACTTTAAGATGAATTTATTAGATTTTGAATTGAGGGTCATAGGTCATTGAGTGTCATGGTCCCTCCTGTTTTGTTGACACAATTTCCCATAAATACCTTCAGTTTGCACAAACCTGCACTCTGACTAAAGGAGGAGCTATAAGGTCAGTGTCGTGACTCATGATCATCCCTTACTTGTGAATGTGATATGTTAAGAGCATTTTATTTTTGGGGATTTTTCCCCCATCTTATTTGTTTTTTGACATTCAAGATTAAAGACAAAAGGCCTCAAGTTCCTCCCATGTATTCAATGTTGGTTTATTGCCTTGGTGCTTACATTAAATTCTCTAGAGCCTCTGAATCTCTTGATAGTATGGCCTGCAGATGATGAAATCCCCTGTCCCAGCTTTTTTGGAACATGTTGCAGGCATCAAATTTAGAATAAGTGAATATCTGAATCAAACTGCAGTAAAGTTAAACAGCTTGAACATTAAATATCTTGTCTTTGTTGTGTATTCAGTTAAATATATGTCATGAAGGATTTTTCTTTATATTTTACACAACGTCCCAACTTCATTGGAATTGGAGTTTGTACCATGCAGCCTTTTGTCTTGATCCATCACTGTATTTTCATTGCTCAGCACGTTTCAGAGATGGAATTGTTGTACATTTAGTGTCGAGCCAGTCAGGGCCTTATATTTCCAGATGGGGACTCTGGTTCAGGACATGGAGCTGTTCAAGTGTCATGATGTCCAAGTTTTTTTGCCCAAACTCCAGATTTCCCCTCAGTAATGCCGGATGAAGAAGCAGTGGTTATTTTCTCTCCTGCTCAGTGACAGACCATCGCTTGTGTGTTGTCTCCATCTAGTGGTTAATAAAGAATGGCACAATGTGCCAGAAGTAGGCTGAGCAGCATCCACACGCTGCACAATGAAGTTGTGTGATGCTGACTCATGATGTAAAGTTTATAAAAAGTTTGTTTAGTGAGTCATAATGCACTCTGCAGGAATCAGCAACCATCTTTAATGTTTTCTTTAAAGATGATGATGGTGCGACTCATTCGCAATATCAAAGTCTGTGTTTTTTTCATCATTGAATTTTACTGCAAGACAGTTTTTGTTATTCAGCTACAGCTATCAATCAGTCAATCAATCTTTATTTGTGTATCGCCAATTCATAACAAGTGTTATCTCAAGACACTTTACAATAGAGCACAAGGCTCTTCATATTATGGATACACATATATGCATAGATTCATATATACATATATAAAATACACATATACATATATATACAAATAAATACATCCAACACCCAACATGAATCCATATAGCCAATCATGAATCCCTCCATCCCTCCAGCTATCAAAGTGTATTTATTATTTAAGATATGTTTTTTTATACCTTTTAGACTCTTATGCCTTTATTTAATAATGAGAAATAAACAGTACATGGTGAGGAAGACCATGACTCTAAATATTAGAATTGCAATGATGTTTTTGCAAAGATTTTGTGATTGCAGAGTAAAACATACTTTTTGTACTTTTCAGAGAATATAAAATCATATCAGATTGTACAGAGTAATGATCCCTCGAAGTACAAAACTTAATAGACATCTGGACTTTTCTCCATGTTTGTAAATATGTTTGTTCGTCTTATGGAGAATATGAAGCTGATATCTTGTCAGATTTGGGCCCCATGTTTCTTAAGGAAGGCTTCGTCTGTACCATCTTCATGTCTGATCAGGACGGAAGGAAATGGATGTGAAAATGATAATCCATCATAAGCTTAGTCCATATTGATAATGCCATCTTGTTTGACAATCTCTAATGCAGCAGTCATGCAATAATATGTCATTTTGTTCAGATTTGAACCAAATAACTAACAAACATATTTTACATTTTTAAAAACTTCCTTAAAAATGTTGGAAATGCAAAATGTTTTTTTTTTTTACTGATGTTTAAAAATTTGCTGTATTTCCTCACATCATGTTTGATTCATTTGATCTCACATGTATTTAATGTCAAGTCTGTTTTAAGTCTTGCTAATTGAACCTGCTGGTAAATTTGTTAGACAGATGTTAGAGTGTCTCTAATCAGACAGCTGAAGAACTTTGAAGCTTTGGGCCATTTTTGAGGTTGTTTGTGACATGTCCTGATTTTTATATTACATTTTTTAGTGACCTTTATATATCTGTTTAAACCTTAAGAGTTCCTTTAATAAACTTACACATTTGTCCCTGATGACGAAAATGTCACCTTCCCAACAACTGCTGCAAAACTAATTTATATATATATCTTTTTCACTTTAAATGAGTCAGTCGTTTAACACTTCTTCAGCCTGAAATTTACATACCTATAATGAATATTTTGAAGGTTTTTAACCCACTTTAAAGACCAGTATAATAATACAACCACTATTTTTAATCAAAATTAAAACAAACATAAATAATTTAAATAAAACACATTTCATGAGTTTTACATTATTATTATAATTTCCCCCATGGAGTTTTCTGGCAGCAACGCTGATTTTGTTATTTTATTTTATTTTTTTGCAGTGTCAGATGAAAATTAAACTCCATCTCGTGGTCCTAGAGACAAAAATGCCAGCACTCTACAATCAGCTGTAAAACATTATATTTTGATGTTCTTTTCTACTTAAAATATGTCAGTCTTTTAAAACTTCAGCAGCCTGAAACATACATACCAAGTATTTATTATATTTTGGAGGGTTTAACCCTTGAAAGGCCAGTATGTTCTCACAACTCTGCAGTTTTATTTTATATAAAGAAACTCTCATATACTAAAATAAATTAGGAGTACAATAAATAAAGGTGTATTTGATCTGCTAAATGAATGTGATGACAATAAGCAGACTTCCTGATTTAAAAAGATCATATACATGTTAATGCTTGGTAATAGATACTGTGCATCTGTTTACACTGGAATCTCAACTACACTGTTGTTGCACTGCAACTTTAATCCACTAGATGTCATTATCAGACCCAAAACTGACATGCAGACAAGTCTGAGGGAATTACAGTCTAAATTAGGGACAGTAATTCAAAGAATTACTAAAAAACATCTGAAAAAAAATCTATAAAGGTCAGTTATGAATTAAATTGTACCTTGTTACTCAACATCTGACATGGTTAATACTCCTGAATGTCTTTTACTGTAAGACTGCACCTCTTTGTAATATATTCTGCCTCTGATGTGACTTTTTCCTTAAATACAACTGACGGATAAACTACAGGGAAGATACAGTGTGCACATTAGTATTCTAAAATATTTTAGCTGTGGGCTCTTGTGTCTAATTTTCAAAACATGTTCTCTTCAGATTTTAAATTTATGCAGGAAACAAGACTTTGCGATTCACATTTGCTCTAAAATAAACATTATACCCATTAATATTTCAACACAAAATATCAAACCTGGTTATGTTTGGTCTCTGTATACTACTTGTGTGGCTGAGTCTTGACGAAAGTAGTATTTATTTCTGGAAATGATCTCAACAAAATGTATGTATATTATTAATACATCTATTTGCCCAATAAAGACTTCAATTCAATTCTGGTTTGTCTCACCAAATATCTAGAGCAAATTTCCCACAGGAAGGAACTCTAAGCACAGCTAATTTCTTACAATAATCGACCCAGGCTATAATACAAGTATGAAAGAGAATTTATAGACTCAACAATGGTCTCATCATAGAAGGAGCTCCTCATTCACCTCACTCCACAATTTATTCACAACCTTTTATTCAACCTAGTGCTGATAATACCAAGGTCAAGGGTGTGCTCTCTGTCTGCTTATGGACATTTAAGAGGCAGCACTGAACAGATTGTTCTGTGTATGATTAAAAAAACCCAGAATAGAGAGAAGTGTTCACCATAAAGCTATTCCTGCATTATTCATGGTATATCAGCTGTCTGAGTATTTGTCAAATAAAAGTTGATCTCTTCCTATGTTTCTAAGTTTAGTTTGTCTAGCATATAACTCTTTTATTACCCGAACAACAAACTGAAGCTCAAGCTCTTACTGGATTTATTAAAAGAAGAGTTTATCCAAACAGACTGGATGAATCAGAGGGCCCCCAAATACTCGAAAGCTCATCTCAAATCTTAAATCTTATCAAGATCACAAAAAAGGTGTAGAAAAATGCCTCTACAGTGCTTTTGACCAGTCTTTAATTATGCATACAGCACTGAAGTTTGTTTCACCTCCCTGTATGATTTGTCATTTTTGCCCATCCATAACTGTAAACAACAGGATGTCCACTATTTGCATTTAAGAGGAAAGTTAGAGGAGGAGGTAAATCTGATAATGGTTGAATTGGTGTACAAATGAGATCTACATAATAAAATGCTATCAAAACTACACAAAAAACACAAATAGCATGCTCTGAAAGTGGTTTGTAAATTGACTGGAGATCCAGGCCAGCTCTCAATGAGATTTATACACTGGATGTGTGTGTCTGACGTATGTGTCAGCTCTGGCTCAAGACGCTATGACTTTCATAACAGGCGTGTGTGTGTGCTATATTGACAAATAAATCCAAAGCAAAACACTGTCGTATACATGTCAAGCCTGTAGTTGGCAGTGTGTTATTGTAACAAAACTCGTCCCTCCTCAGAAAATGACCACGGATTTCCACATACTCCAAAAGCAAAACGACTTTGGTCCAACAAGTGCCGCGTGACCTCGTACACTGGCAGCACTGAGGTGTGCCGCAGCAAGACATATAATCATCATTGGTTTTACAGCCAGCCCACCTTTGAAAATGACTTCTCCGCTGATTACTTTTTCCTATGATTTCTGTGCCTTCTCTGCTTCTTCATTGGGTGAGTACATTACGGAATTAAAAAGCTTTAAACACTAGATTTCCTTAGCTTATTAATGCCTTAAATGTCTAGTATTAATAATTTAATCCATAGACAAGGGAGAAAGAACATCTGTGATCAATTCTAGTGAAATATCTTTAAAGGGATACAACACCATTTTTTTGTTTTTCGTGTCTTGCCCGACTCCAGAGTCCATGACAAGCAAATTGACAACCATTCTTTGGACTGTGGGTGCAGTCACAAGAAAGAGACAGGCAGATCTCACCCACTGCTAATTAGCTTAGCTCAAACACTGGGAGTCAATGGGAGCTTAAGCCTGCCTCTGCCTACAATCATCTCCTAAACTCTTCAGCAACTCTATCCACAAATCGACTTCACATGTCTTGCCAGACACTCTGTAATCTTGTAGGGAAGAGAACTAGGGTGAATTTATATAGAACTCCAACCATCAGTGAGTGAATGTGAGAGCAGTTGGGTTTGGTTGAGTAGATGCAACCTGCATTGTAAAGCTGCTTTGAGTAGTCAAAGACTAGAAAAGCTCTCCATAAGCTAAAGTTCACCAGACAGCTTTCACTGTTTAGATGGCTAACCACATGCATCAGTGCTTAAAATGCTGTTGTCTGAATTCATTAGTCTCTAAAAACAAAACAAAAAAACTTTTTCGTTATTTTCATAACGCCATCCACTTGTAAGACATAGTAGGCCTGGTTAAACATGGCTAAATGTGTTTAAAAGGAATATGATGTGCAAAGTGGTGATAGGCCTGTTTGGAGCTTCTTGCAAACCAAATTGCAGTAACAGTCATATCCGAATCAAAACACAAGAGTGTGCTGTTCAGAGTCAGCCTTCATTGCTTATATATTTTCATTAGCATTGATGCAAAGCTTGGATTTTCTATGAGTAAAGCCTTCGCTCATATCTGTCAGTCTCAAAGTTTAATGTCATTCCTTCTCCAGATTGTATTTGTTTTCTTTCTGTCTGTCTCAAGTAGCATTGAATCTTTAAGCTGTTTTTGATACCAGAGCTCAGAAATTATGCACTGACTGCAATCTCACATCTGTATTCAGCGGCGTGGCTCTCAAAAAACCCAAAGACATTCCCACACTTTAAAACCTTGTGACATTTAGATAAGGTGGCTGCTGATGGGTGCTGCTATCTGATGGGCTAAAAGATTTACAGTATGATGGCACTGCCTGGTATTCCCATACTACACAGAGAGTTATGATATAAGCCTTATGCTACAAATCATCACTTCAAATGACATTTAACAAAAAGTGAACAAGTAGATAAAACCGTGTTAGTGATTCTGAGATTTATGCTCATGGTAACCTTATCTTATATTTTTTTCAACTTTAAGTGGCATGAATCAGGATCTTAAATTTGCATTATATTCCACAAGAGAGTCACAATTTTGCTTTGATATTATTAAGTATTATGGGATTAGTGTAATTCTCTTTTTGTACAGCTAAAGGAATTATCAAAATTACTCTATATACCAAATATCATGGTGTCCATCATGTAAGGTGAGCTGGAAATAGATCCCTTTTACCTTATCTGTAATTACAGAGGAAGCACCAAGGCACTTCATCAGCTTTTTTCTGACCCGTGAACTGATGATGTTCTGAAAACTGTCTCAGGAGTCTTCAGGCTTCACATATCCTGAGCTGGCAGATTTAGTAGGAGTCAGTTAGTTTTAAGCCCTGGCTGTGGCAGTGTGTGTTTTTTAATCCTCAGATATACCCAGAGAAGTGTTTGTCTCTCATTTGAGAGCTTTCTGAAATGAAGCTTTGTGGAACTTGATCCATGCATTGGAGAGAGAAAACACATTTAGACATGCACCTAAGCTTTTAATTTGGGAAATTTATTCAACAAATGGAACCAAAAAGGAAGTGGACTATTTCTAAAATGAATGAGGCTGTTGAGAAAACTATACAGCTCTTTGTGAATAATAATAATAATAATAATAATAATAATAATAATAATAATAATAATGATAGCCAGTTCTATAGTCAGGTGTTTGTGTAACAATTAAAACAAAGAGGTGCTGATCATCATTATTTCATTTGCAGGTTCAGACATAGTCATTAACTGAAACAGCTGTGTAGGAGGCTTAAAAACTGGGCGAAGAACAGCCAAACTCTGCTACCAAATGTTGGAATGTTATTGTGTTTTTAAGAGGATGGTTACTACAATGCTGGGGGAAAAAAAATGAATCATTACTGATAGTTTTTGATAAACAATAATAAATCCACCTTAGCCACAGCCATGGGCACCAGCTTGATCAGGTCATTTAATAAAGAAGAAATCCTCAAACAGAGCCTAGTCTCAACATCATGGAGTGTGTCTGGGATTACATGAAGAGAAAGAATTTTAGCCAACCTACATCAACACAAGATCTGTGGTTAGTTAACCAAAATGTCTGGAACAACCTCCCTTCTGGGTATCATCAAAAACTGTGTGTTTAGAAGAGTTGATGTGTGATGCTGTTTTGAAGGTAAAGGGCAGTCACACCAAAAATTGATTTAATCTGTATTTCACTTCTTTTCATTCACGTCTATGTGTCAAAGGTATCCATAAGTATGCTTAACAAATTCATCAGACCAACACCCAATGTAGGTGAGGGTTTATGCCACAGCTGCCCTAAATTAACAGCATTATTTAAGGTTATAACCAACTAATTGTACATGTTTCTGCAATAGTTAATACACCAACGTGTAGAAGCCCTCAACTGCTGAGGCTGGTTCTAAAAAAAAAAAAAACACATTAAAGAAGAGGCAGGAAATGAAAGTTTACTGAAGCAGGTGCCAGACATCTTACTACACAAGCATTTAATCTAAAGCAAGTCTGTAGGAGCAGCTAGCAAACAATTTGGAAATTAATAACAAAAGAGACTATTAAAAAATACATAAAAACAACGTGGGACAAAATGCAAGCTGTTTTCAAAGAGTTACCAAAGGTCATATTTTTTTTTGAGTTATTATGTGTGAAAAAAGGACTATTAAGTTGTTCAGTCTGTTATTTGTCAAATTAAAAACAATTACATTTTAGTTTTAAACAAGTTTTTTGAAAGCTTTCTTGAATACGTATGTTTTCTTGTTTTGATGACAAGTGGTCTAATAAATTTGTTTAGCACTGTATGTGTACATAATCAACAAAGAAATACATGAAGAAGAGTTTAAGAGATTAGAGAAACATTAAAGGCTAAAGTCCAGGCTCTCTGGTGGAAAAAGATCAACATCTTAAGTTTTAGGTCTCAACTTTAGAACAACCAGGAGGAAAACATACAAGGATCTGAGGGTGTGGACTGACTCACCAGGGGTCAACGGTTCTGTAATAAAGCTTGGAGATAGATCCATTTGTGCTTTAAAGGTTGTGTGTAAAATCTTAAAATCAACTCTAAAACTAATGGGAAGCCCGTGACGGGAAGCTTTCTTTTTTTTTTTTTTTTTTTTTTTGTTGATTTGTGACTCACTGCGGACGAAGCTGTATAATCTATCTCCATTTGTTTTTATGTTAATCAATAAACTGTAAAGCATTCATTCAATACCTAATGATGGGGGAAATTTTACAGCCACCATTTTCATTTCTCATCCTTCACATAGTCATGTTTTCCTCATATTTAAATCTATAAATCATTCTCAGTCTGAGCAAAAAGTCAGATTTTGTTATTTTCTTATTTTTCAGGCAAACATAGCAGTCAAGTCACATTAAGGTCAAATTGAGTTTTGTAACCCATTTGTCAGCTGCAGATCAGAATTGAAATAATGAGACTCAGTTCCACTTTTTTTTACATATAAATAAATCAGAGATCACATTTGAATTTAAGTGGTGAAAGAAAACTGAGAATGATGCCGTTTGAAATGACAAAGTATCAAGGATAAAAAACACTGCCTATACTGTGAAAATAACTTTCGTGATTAGAAGCAGCTTCATTCTCCTTTATCTCTCTTCATAACCTCTCCTCTTCATCCTTCAACACATGAAACGCTTTAACCAACGCTAACAAATGAAACAGAGCCCCACGAATTTTATCGATTGTTTGGAAGCTGCTACATTAGGAATCAATAGGTACCCAGAGCTTTTCTATGTGACCTGAACCATGCACAAGCATGGATTAGAGTATTTTCAGGGATGCAGCTTTGTCCTGAGAGGAGAGGAAGTGAGCCAAACCTTTGTTTCAATAAACTCAAGTATCCAGACATCAGCTGTTTTATTGCTCATCCCGAGCAGGAGCACACATAGGGTGAGGGCTCTCTGCCTCATATTCTTGCACTGTTCACAACTCCTTTTATTGATCACAGCCAAGTACCCAATATTTCAAATGAAGCTGGTGCAGAGTTTTGAGGACAGTGTGGCTGTTTTTTGCAATGTACAGCAGTATCTAGTCATTCAGGGGGAGCAGGAGTTGCACAAGGATTAGACACACTGAACCTGTCCATAAAGATTTGTCCTACTGAAAGACACTTTATTATGCAATATTATTCAAAGCTGTTGAGGGGAGTTTTTAGTTGGACCTGAAAATGCCTGAGATTATTACAAGGTCTCCTCTAAAAGAGCAAACGAGTTTCAGCAACACCAATGAGGTTTTCTCTGCTGTGCTATTTTTAGACAAATAACCCTGTCTGGGAATATAGCTGTAGACCAATATTCCTGTTTTAGAAGCTGGTAATGTACAGTGATTTGGGGCGTGTCCGACTACATTTTGGGGACAAGACAGATCACAATTTAAGCAAAGAGAGGATAGATTAGGAGCATAAGCATGTTTTGGGTGAAACATGCTTGAAACCTTTAAAGATACCATATTTTCCTTTCTCACCACTGTTTCTATGGCATTTTAAGTCCTTAAGCTCATGGTGGCAAGCCCAGTGCAGAGCACGGACATTAGAATGCAGAGCTGTAGACAACATTGCATCGAGCAGCTCTGAACTGACCAATTACCTCAGAGTCCACCTGTCTACCAGTCAGACTGGGCCCACATGTGTAAGGGAGCCTTAAAGGGAGAGGAGTTTTAATAAAGCTTCGAAGACAGAGGGAGAATACAGGTGTATCAGGGGTATACTGTATGTGAAACTAGAAGGTTTTTTGAACATTAGTGACTGTGAACATACTTAAGCAGTGAAAATAATAGATATCCAGAGTTCAGGCAAGTTATGGGCTCCTTTAAGGACTAGCATGCTTCCCAAAAAGGGCATTGCTATTTAAATATCAGGTTTCAGTGTTAACCAATATGTCTGTGTAGATTCTAACTCATCCAGGTCATGGTCATCTTGAAGATTCAAAAACAAGGCAACTGGACTGTGTTGAGTTTGTTGGGAAGTCGTTTCGCTTCTCATCCAAGAAGCTTCTGCAGTTCTGCAGAAGCTTTTTGGATGAAAAGCGAAACGTCTTCCCAACAAACTCAACACAGTCCAGTTGCCTTGTTTTTGAATCTACACGAGTTTCAGTGTTAAGTACATCCCCTGGCCCGGCCATTTAAGTCCTCTACTTAAATCAAGCAGCTAAATATGCAGGACACTGTATGAAATATGTTGATGCTCAAGTTACATTTCTGAAGCATTCTCACAGCATCAGAAATGATCTAAAAGACTACAATGACTTTTTCGTGTGAAGAGCCTCAAAACACATAATCACTGAAGAGTAGCAAGCAGTTGCCTGCTGTCAGTTCCCCTTAGTATGGGGCATCTGAACACTGAACACTGAACACTCTCTTTCAAGTTTAATAATTTGGCAGCTGAGGACAAGTTGTCCGCTGAAAACTTGGAGGTTTGAACTCTGGTCCACATGATAACAGTGGGGCTTGGTTTGCTGGGTGTGAAAACTATTTGAACCAAAGACCAAGCAATGCAAGCAAACTAAAAATCAGTGAATTGTGGATTAAAACTGACAGAAAATCAATGCTAACCTAACATTCACTGACAATTTCAAGCAGAGTGTGAGTAATGTTAGCACTGCAAGCACTGCCAGCCTCCACTTCCCTTATAGGGTAACATCTACAAGTCTGTGCAGAACATAGTATTTTACATCACCACAGTCGATATACAAGTCACCTGATGCAGCCTCAGATTATTCAGAGTACTTTCAAAATGCTGCAAGCTGAACAGTGTTACTACTCTATGTCCAACATGTGTATATCTGGGTCATGGTGCAACAATAGGCTGGATGACAGGAGCAAAGACTGCAGCTACAGCCCCAACTAGTGGGGGGTGGCTAGATTACACAACATTTGACAGGCTTTGGTTCACCTTACAAAAAGCAGTATGAAAGAAAACCAAACCCACAGACAACTGAAACAATGCAGCAACTTCTCCCCCTGAATCATACTGAGTCTGCCTAACTTTTTATGTGAAAGCAACCTTAATCTGGCACCAGCTATTTGTTATCCAAATTTGAGCTGTCTATCAGCATGCATCCCTTAAAGAGACTCACACCAAAGACAAAGCTCTCTGTGAAATGCAGTATTGGCTCGTGTAGAGTCAAAAAGTCCCACTGGGGTTTGATGCAAATCACATTTTGACCAAAGCACAGCTCAGTGGTTTCATTTAGATCACATGTGATGACGTTTAGAAGTGAAAAAGGGTATGATCTCCATCATAGACCCTTACCCTTTTGTGAACCATACAGCAACTATAAACATTGTCTTGTTAACTGCAGAACTTGGCTGAGGTAGTTTAGCTGCACTTGCACACAGCCATGCACACAATATCACTCACACGGGTTATTTTAGATAGGTTTCTTACCAGGTTTTGCTGACACAGCCAGTAGAATTGCTGGAATTTCTGAGACATTAACAGTTGAGCACTTCCCACTGCACTTCTGATTTTGCCTAGGACTGAAGGACACACACCCACAGCATATCAAGAACAGCACACACAGTACAGATCTGTAAAGCCAGTACAGCAGATTTTAAAAAATCTGTCTTCAATATGCTTGCACAAATCAATTCTTAGAACAACACTCACTTTCCTCTGACAGGTCGTTCTCCTCAGCCTCCGCCTCCATCTCTTTACACCATCCCTCCATTCTTTTCGTCTCTGTGTGCAGCAGCTGCATGAACCAGCTCCCATCTCTTCGCATGGAGGGGGACGCCCTGCCAGAGTCACCGGCGAGGTCACACTCTCCCGTGGG
>JBAMNC010001930.1:0-385000 GCA_037902135.1 Cetoscarus ocellatus
ATTGTGTTGGAAAGAAAGGAACGAGACAACAAGGAGTTCGAAAAAAAGGTATACTGGGAAAAAAATATTTTGCTATGCTCATGCCTGTAAGAATTTATTGTCCTCAGCAGCTAAGATTAAGACCTTATGGCCTCTGCGGCTGTAGTGCATGTTTTCTCTTTGTCTTTGTCTTCATCAGTGTTATTTTACAGATATGATATGTCCTCGCCCTTGACTTTAATCTTTCATGACATGATTTTTCAGTTATCTGTTCAATATTTCTGTGTGTATAACTCAGAGTGAGACTGCCCCACACTGAGCTCTCATACAGGCTGCTTTGTAACTCTGTGAAATTGCTCCTCTCTCTCTTGCACGACAGAAAAAAACTCACAAAGACAAGTGATTGACTCAAGATCCTTTTGTGCCTCTTTATGCCTCCAAAATACAGAAAATTCTGTAACAAAGGGAGTTAGAGGGAAAGGTTCATACAAAAAGGAATCAGACAAAAAGTTCAGAAAGCAAGATGCTGTGGAAAAAATGTTACTGTTACATTTTACATTACATAGCACATATAACCTGTTGCATTAATATAGCCTTCAGACTCAGAAAGTTTGTATTATTTTGTATTTTCGATTTTTTTTAATTTAATATAAACTTTATTCAGCCAAGAAAGCCTCACTGAGATTTAGAATCTCATTTACAAGAGTGTCCTTGCCAAGACATGCAGCAGAAAAAGATACAGAAATAAAACAAACACGGATGAACACATATGAACAATTCATAGACTCAAAGCAGAAAGCCATCAGTCAAAGCATCTTCCTCTAATGCCTAAAATCTGCCTTAAAAAAGATGCATAGAGACTAGCTCTTTCAGACCTCATTTTTCCAGTAGCAGATTCCAGTCTGCAGTAGCAGCAAATCTGAGTCATGACAAACTTTGGGGACTGATAGGAAGAATAAGGGTGAATCCCCATTGTTCCCCTTAGCCCTTCCCCTTCGTCTATCTTTCTGTTTTGAGGGCCAAGGGGAAGGAGTGAAAACATGCTCCTGAGAAACGAGACGCCACTCGATTCCCTCTACGTCATCACCCAGAGCCGCTCGCTGGCTGTGTTGTAGGCAGATGCGACAATAGCTGTAGCTACAGCTGCGAAATCCAGCTCGTTATAACGAGAAATTTTTAAATATGACCAACAGTGTGTCTTCATTTCAAGGGCTGTGTAGCCCTTCGTCTTAGCCCTTCCCCTTGGCCCTATGGAGAATTGGGACACCACTTCACTAGACGTAAATGCGCAAAACCAAGGGGTAAGGGGTAAGGCAAGGGCTAAGGGGTAGAATTGGGACAGACCCTGACTCTTGTGACTGAGTCACAGAGTGAAGATTGTATCTTCCAGCGCTTTTCACTTGAATGCAATTGATTAGGTATGAAGGAACCAGATTAAGTATAGCCTTGTAAATAAGGACACAACGATTCACTGTTCTAGTGGCCTGTGAGGGCCAGCCACTCAATCATACATTGATGAGTTAGACCTTGAGATTTGTTATGAACCTTAAAGCTCCATGATGAACGGTATCCAAAGATTTAAGGCACTGAGAAGATGCATGCATATTAACATCGCCATAGTCAAGCAGAAGCATAAAACTAGCAGCAACAAGATGCTTTTTAACAGCAAAAGAAAAACAAGACTTTTGATTTCTGAAGTAGGAGCTCAGTTGCAGCTTTAACCTACAAGTTGCTCAACATGAAGCTTAAAAGACTGAATCATCAGTCAAAAACACAAGGTATTTATGAAAAAAATTATAAAAAGAAACTCATAAAGGCAGTATTTGGTTTTTCATTTGATTTTTATATACATATACAATCCGCCATAACAATGGCATCAGACAAAATAGCATTACAAAAGAAAAGGGTTGAGGAAGTCAGGTATCATATATAAAAGGTGTCATCCTGAAGATTCAAAAACAAGGCAACTGGACTGTGTAGAGACTCTACACAGTCCAGTTGCCTTGTTTTTGAATCTTCAGGATGACCACGTCCTGGATGAATGAAAATCTACACAGATATAAAAGGTGTCATTAAAACATGCCCTGAAACTCCAGAAAAGAGGTCTGAAAGAGAGGCATCTGTAAAAAGGTATCAGAAACAGAAGCATCAGATGAAGAGAAGTTCAATAATAGGTGTAAGAGAGGAATGAGTTGGATGAAACCGAATCACAAAATGAGTCAGAAAGCAAGAAATCAGACAGATGGAGCCCAAAAAGGAGTCATTAAGAGAGCCATCTGAAAAAAAAGAGTCAGAACGAAAGGCATCATGACAAAAAGATGTCAGCTTAGAAGACTTCCATAACAGAATGGAAAGGCCTTTATTGAAACAGCATCAGAAAAAAGGAGTCAGAAAAAAAGGCAGCAGATGGAAAAGAATCAGAAATAAGGAGTCAGTAACAAAGTGTCAGAAAGGACGGCTTCTGATGAACAGGAGTACAAGAATGGAAGTCACAAAAAGTGAAAAGGCATCGGGACTGAAAGGAGTCAGAAAGGGTAAACTAGATGCTGGTGAAACGTTATGGAAAACTTTAATTTAAATTGAGATAATACTAATGAATTCCAAATCAATAATCATCTCTTTATCCGATGACAAACTGTTGATAAATGTCATGTTTGAGTAGTCCGCTGTACAAACATTTTCCACAATATCTGAAGCTTTTTGACACAAATCAGTTGTTTATTTTTAAAATGTAAGACATATTCTCTGTTATTATGTCTTTACAATTCAGCTCTTTCACATTTCAATTGTTATTTTCCAATAGCTGACATTTGCTTTGGAGAATAATCACAGTCATGAGTCTGACGCATTAGTGACATTTGATGCAGCCTATCTCCTCCTGACATTTCCCACAGCCAGTCAGCTGCCATCCATCACTGTGAACCTGTGAGTACTGACTAAGTCCCTCATTGGCAGTAAAAATTTTAGAAAAAAAAAACAAATCTGTTACACATCCATTGTTATCTTTGACAACAGGATGGGGGGTAGTTTTGAATTCCCCTTAAAAGCAGCTTTGGTCCAGATTTACTGAAAAGTCAAAGAAAAATGGACCTCAGTTAGATTTAACTTAATGAAATCTACAGGGCGGGTAGGATTGGCATGGCGCCGAGGTTGATCCGGCTGTCAGGATTTCAAAGTGACAGATGGATACAGCGTCAGAGAAGCCTTCAACTTCCACGTAGAATTTAATGATTACTGACACGGTCATATTTTATGATCATTGTGCGTGGAAATGCATGTCCAGCTAAAGCCTCAGAGCGTCAAGCACAGTCAGCAGGGTACAACAAGATAAATCTAAACAGGACAACAAAAAGCAAAAGAAGTCAAGTCAAACTTTTATTCATGTGCACCTTTCATGCACTGGCATCACATTTACATCTTTCACATCCACAGTGCTTATATAGGCTGCTAATAATGGCAGAATGAATGAATGTAGCACAGGTTTTATTGTGCTCTGAGCTTTGATACATAAAAACATTACAGATATGCAGGTTAGAAATGTACTAGACGTTTATGGACCTCTGACAAGTTTTAGACAGGGCAGGCTTGGTTTTCATGCACAAGAGACATATGAACTGTGACCATGGTCTGATTTTATGTCATTTTATTTTATTTGCTCATTTTATTATTATTATTATTATTATTATTTATTATTATTTATTATTTATTATTATTGTTATTATTATTATTATTATTATTAATTATCTATTTACTTATTTTTTTTATTTTATTTTATTTTTCTCTTTTCCTTTGTATGTCATTTTAATTTATTTTATTAATATTTGACATGCTGATTTTTGTTGTTTTTGTCTTTATTTTGCTCTTGTTCTCCTTCTGTTCTGTTCTAAATGTTGTAAATGTTAATATGAATGAATAAAAAGATAATTGAAATAAAAAAAGAAATTTACTAGACATATCAGTTTGATTTCACTGAATGGCATTACTTCTCAGGTATTAGTATAAACAACCTGCATACAGTTAGTCAGTTTGAGTGTGTTTTAAATGTTATTTGTCGTTTAAACAGGCCATTAAAATGGCAGACAGAAGACAAACAGACCCTCATCATTTCAGCACACAAGAACAACAAGAAAGATCTTTATTATATCGAGGGTATTACTTAAAAGCAAGGGATAAAGTTCCTATAAAAATAATGTCTGCATACTTCAAAGTAAGAAATCAGCATTATCTCTGACTATATAATTCAACTTTGTCAGACTTTCTTTTCAAACAGTACTTAGCTGGAAATGTAGGTGCACACATCAGGAAGAATATGTCCAGGCTGTCCGTGCCAGTAATAGTGGTACAAGTATGTGAAGGAGCAACCAGGTTTGAATACAGACTTAACGCTTGAACATGAACATTAGCAAATACAATGACATTAAAATAGGAGAGAAAGTCAATGCACTGATACAGACCGGTGTGCACATCTGTACAGACAGAAATTGTAACATTTATTTTCATACTAATGTACACACTGTACAGAGTATGTTATTGATTTGGGATAGGCCTTTCATTATATTCTTGTTTTATTTACTTTCATGTTAGTTTTGTCTAGTTTTTTGTGTTTGTGTTTATGTTTATGCCTGTTTAAACTACAAAACTTCATCAGTTTGTCTAAGACTGATATTATTGCTGTTGTTGAAGTCAGACAGATCCATAGCAGCAGGCCATCTATGTCAGTAAAAACAGTGAAAACAGTGAAAGTTTTTGTGGTATTTCCAGAAATAACCATGTACAATTAAAGAATGATCCCTCCAACATTAAAGAGCTCATGCTTTGATTTTAATTCAGGTCCATGTGTGCGATTTTCAAGCTGCAAGTAGAAGACTTTTATCTTTGTGCATAGAAGTACCTCATCGAGTGGAGGAGACATGTAAAACAAACTAAAGCACATGTACAACTCAAAAAAGTTTGATATGGGTGCTTTAATACTATCATCTTTAATAATGATGAAATCGGGAACATTGTAATTATGATTATCGTGAAGAACGTCCGTATTATAAATGTAATGCTGATATTAATAATTACAGCTGGAGTCTGCAGAGTCCACAACAGCAGGCCAAACATAGTAAGTATTAGTAATTACTGTTGAAAAATGGGCGGGTATCATGATCAGCTGTGTGTTATAATTAACTGATTACCCTGATACCAAAATTCTTTACTGTAAGTTAAATTGGAAGGCTTCATTAAAGGTGTAAGGCTGATATTTATAGTTGTAGATGCAGTCAGGAATGTCCACAGCAGCAGGACGACTAAGTATACACATTTACAAGAGCATCTGACCATGTAGGGTCTCTGCAGCAGTGTTGTATCGTCTACGTGTGTGTGCTTACAGACAGTATGTTGCTGACTCAGCAGCTATTATGGTTACAGTAAATTGAACTCTGTTGTGCTATTTGTAGTGTACGGTTTTAACAAAACAAAAGCGAGTGTGAGTCTGAGAGAAAAGAAAGTGGTGCTGTGTGTAATGAGCTTGTGAACAATCACCATCAGTTTGTTGCAGCGCTGGGGGAATTGGCCCAGCAGATTTTAATAAGCTTCACCACCAACCCCAATATAGAAACCCATTAAGATCACATAATCATGTTTATTACATGCTGTATAATGGCATGTGTGATAATGGAGTCACATTCTTCCTCTACACCGAAACTATGATTGAGAAAATCATTATGCTCTACGTGATCTGTGTTTGGAATTAATTTGTTGATTATAATTCCATCTTGAGGATTACAAAAACAAAACCTATCTTACTGATGTCAAAGAGCTTTAACCTCATCTTCATAAGTCTGAATGTCTGCATGCAAGATGTTCTGTCTCTGTTTCTGCCGAGTAAAAACATGTACAACTAAAACTGTGATGTTTACTCAATGTGAAATATTCACTGTATATGTTGTAAAGGCATAACAGAAATTGAAAGTAAGACACTTTTCTCCCTCTGAATGGGATAATGGTGATGCTGATGTCTAGATACTCAATTATCTGCTTTAACAAGTGCAAGAAAACTACGATATGCAAACTTCCTGGCTGGTCTTGATGGCAGGTTTCCACATGTGATAGATCATTGTGTGAAAAGATAGCTCTGTTTTTCTGTTTTCTAGCTTGGCTTTGGCAGTGGTCATGATTACAAGACAAGATGGGCTTTTATTCAATGTTCTCAGGACACCTGTTACCCAGCCAAACTAACCAGGTGTTTTTATGAAAGTGTTATACACAAGACCTAACACAAAACAGCTGCAGATGCTGGGAGAATGTTTTGATGCATGTTATCCCATAACAGAAATAGTAATGTTTAACCGTTTAAATATCTGCATGATGAAAAGGGGTTTAGGCCTAAGAAGCTACAGGATAATAATAATAATAATAATAAATTTTATTTATAAAGCGCTTTTCTAGGCACTCAAAGACGCTGTACAGAGGTTAAGAGCATCATAGAAAACAACATCATAATAAAAACATGATTAAAAAGAAAAGAAAAGGAACATAAAGTACATGTAAAAGCAGTCATACATTAAAAGCAATTCTAAAAAGGTGGGTTTTGGTGAGGGTTTTAAATGTGGGCAGGTTCGGACAGTTTCGTATGTGTGATGGTAGTGCGTTCCAGAGGGTGGGGGCGGCAACAGAGAAAGCTCTGTCTCCCCAGGATCGGTACTTGGTGTCAGGTGGTAGGGAAAGGAGGTGGGCTTCAGAGGATCGGAGGTCACGGGAGGGGGTGTAGTGGTGGAGCAGGCTGGAGAGATAGGAGGGGGCCTGATTATGGAGGGCTTTGTGGGTGAGGAGGAGGATTTTGAAGTGTATTCTGTATTTTATGGGGAGCCAGTGGAGGTTTCGGAGGACAGGGGTGATGTGGTCTCGGGAGCGGGTGTGGGTGAGCAGGCGGGCGGCAGAGTTCTGGATGTATTGCAGTTTGTTGAGTAGTTTGGAAGGAAGGCCGTAGAAGATGCTATTGCAGTAGTCGAGTCTTGAAGTGATGAAAGCATGGATGAGGGTTTCAGCAGTGGAAAAGGAGAGAGATGGACGGAGACGGGCAATGTTTTTCAGGTGGAAGAAAGCGGTTTTGGTGAGTTGATTGATGTGATGTTCCAGAGTGAGATGGGAGTCAAAAATGATACCAAGGTTGTGGACATGTGAAGATGGGGTGAGGGAAACATTGTCTATTGAGAGAGTGAAGTTGTTGGTGGTTGTGGTGAGGGATTTGGGGCCGATGATTAGAAGGTTGGATTTTTCACAGTTCAGTTGGAGGTAGTTTGTTTGCATCCAGAGTTTAATTTCAGTCAGGCAGTTGGTCAGCGTGGAGAGGGTAGGGGCAGTGATGGAGTTTGTGGAGATGTAAAGTTGGATGTCATCAGCATAGCAGTGGAAGCGGAGACCATGACGATGGATGATTTTACCAATTGGGAGAATGTAGAGAATGAAGAGGAGGGGACCAAGCACCGAACCCTGGGGGACACCATGGGACAGGGGAGCTGTGGGGGAGGTACAGTTGTTGATATGGATGAATTGATATCTGTCTGTGAGGTATGATTTGATCCAGGAGAGTGCAGTGCCGGTGATGTGTAAAGTTGATTGGAGACGGGAAAGGAGGATGGTGGTTGATGGTGTCGAATGCTGCAGTGAGGTCAAGGAGTATGAGAATGGTGAGGTGTCCAGAGTCTGTAGAGAGGAGAAGGTCATTGGAGACTTTGAGGAGAGCTGTTTCAGTGCTGTGTTTGGGTCTGAAGCCGGATTGAAATGGTTCAAACAGGTTATTGGAGGAGAGATGGGTTTTGAGTTGAGAGGCCACAGCACGTTCCAGTATTTTGGAGAGAAAGGGAAGGTTAGAGATGGGACGGAAATTATTTGGGTTATCTGGGTTGAGACCTGTTTTTTTGATTACAGGGGGTAACAGCAGCCAGTTTGAGGGGTTGAGGGACAGAACCAGAGCTGAGAGAGGAGTTGACAATAGCAGTGATAAGAGGTGAGATGGCAGGGAGGCAGTCCTTGATGAATTTTGATGGCATGGGGTCCAGAGTGCAGGTGGAGGGTTTTCATTCCGGTCATGAGGATGTGTAGATCTGCTGGGGACACTGGGGAAAAATTGGATAGGGGTTGAGTGGAGGAGGGCGGGGAGCCAGGCGGGAGGTGGAGAGGGAGCTGGAGGTGTTGATGGCACGCTACTCCATCAATAGAGCATAAGATGGCATTGTTGATTTAGTTTTACAAACCCCACCACTGTTTCTTTATATATATTTTTATGCTTTAGGTTACTCAAACTTTAGACATTTTACAGGGTATTTAAAAGCAGTAATTTATACATGAACCAAGATGCATCATGAAGAATGGAAATTGAGAACCTGTTCATCTTGAGAATTTGTTACAATTGGTTTGAGGCATTTGTATCACTTCCATTTACATTTAACAATTATCTTATCAATGTCTTCACCTTTTTTTTTTGCACTCACGCCTAACACCAAAGGAATTCTGGTATGCTTTTTTGTAAAGTTCGTTTGTTTTTTGGTGACAGGAAAGCTCTCGAGAACTCCGGTGCAGACCAAAAAAAACAAACTGCTTTGCTTGAAAACAGGTGCTGTGGGTGTGAAAGCCATCAGAACCAAACAAGGACCATACAAAAAAGCAGTGCACTGCGACTTGAATTAGACCAAACACAATAAGAGCAAGCAAGCTCATATATCATCGACAGACAACATCAAGGGTCAAGCTAGCATTAGCATTGCTCAGCCTCCAAATAGAATAACGTCTACAAATGAGTGCCAATTATGGTCACACATTGCCCAAGTCAATCTCCCCATGCTATTCGATGAAGCCTTAATACAGCTCCATCTTTATTTAAGGTTTAATATGCAGTCAAACTGGATAGAGCTAAACAATCGCTGTTTTTGAAACTGCCTACTACATATTAGTGGAAAATGCGGTGTGCAATATATGCTGTATACTGCATACTGTATTTGGTAGTAGTATGTAGTATTTAGTATGACAGCTAAGCAGCTCTTATGTTGCAGTAAGCTACACCCATATTAAGCCATATTATAATATATTACTATTATTAAACTTATGAATAATTGAGTTTCTTCCAAATACACAAACACAACAAAAGACTGGATGACAGGAACAATGTCTGCAGCTCGTGGCAGAGGGCGACATTACACAACATGTGACAGACTTTGGTGTGCTTGACATAATTTAACAAAAAAAAAAAAAAAAAACATTGCAAATATTGCAACTTCACCCCTCAAACCAAATAGTTAGCCAAACTCTATATGCGAAAGCAACCTTAATCTCTTGTGCCTTAAAAAATGAATGTTGCACTCTGGTAAGGGGCAGTCAATGCAAACAGCAACAAAAGAATCAATGCACTAATGCTAGTGGACAGGAGGCAGAGCTGGTCATTGTTTCTATTTTTTTTTTTTTTTAACAAATTGATACCAATAACACAACATGCAATGTATGTGGCTGTGTGATTTCAAGCAAGAATGGAAGCACCAGCAACATGTAGAAATATATTTAAGTCTAGCATGGCAATAAATATCAAGAGTGCCAGGAGTTTGACATGGTCACCACAGAATCCTGTACAGGCCCTGTTTTTACAGAACTGAAAGTCTGCAGAATTAAAAGGGAACTGATGAAGAATTGGATCAATAAGAAAAATTTAGTTGGTGTCAATACAATCTCAAAAATCATAATCCTTTTGTGTCATTATGATGTTTAGTCCAAGGTCATGTTGATAGAAACAGCCAAACAATGCAGAAAATCTTGTCAAAGAGTATTCAAAGACACAAAAGATTATTTTATTAAAGTTCCTCTAAAATGCAAGGTCAGTTTCCCTTAAAAAAATAACAGTTAAATGGAAAAGTTTCTTTTTAGGCAACAGTTCCAAATTATTCACTTATCACTGCAGGCACTCTACTCAAGGGATCTTTTTGGCAATTTGTGGGTCACTGCTTTGACATAAATCTTAAACTCTGCTATTTCGGTTCACTTGCGTCACTTACCTATTATACCTCTTTTGTGCTTTGGCTTCATTTTCCCTTTGTTGCAAGAAAAAATATGACAGTAGAAAAACAGCTACTTCAAGGTTGTACATTTCTTGGTGCACTATGAATCACAACCTTTCCTCATGAAAACTAAGTTCATTATTCTAGCCTGATTCTTATTTTCTGGACTTGAAGGTGATATCATTTTGTGAATACATTTTCTAGTCTTTTCCCTTATATTCCTGATAACTTAACTGGTCCCAGAAATTCCCGGCACATACCTTTTAAAGTGAATCCTTACCCCATCCTCTTAAGCAGTGATTGTTCTAGCTCTGTGCTCTAATTTTGATCACGAGACATGTTCACGGTAGCTGCCTGTGGCCTAAACAAATAGCTGGCTAAGGGAGTGTCTCCCATTAGAGGTGAGGAACCATGTCTCCTAACATCATTGGGGGGATTTTTCTTCAAATGGACTGTTGACCCACACATTTTCTGAAAGACAGAGCAAGTACCAGATAGAGAGGAGGATTTTTTCTCATGTTGGTGGTGTTTGTAGATAAGTCTGTAAGACAATTTTTGAAAAAAAAAAAAAAAAAAGCATTTAAAGGTGTATTTTGTATAAACACATGAGCTTAAGATGCTTAAGGGCAGCACTATTGATACCATGTCTCTTAAATTGCACAAGGCTTTTTTGTGACTAGCTGTGACTCTTTTAAGAATAGCATGAAAAAAATTAAAGGGAAAGATTGTCAAGAAAAGTTATTCATTGCAGACCACATGAATTCATTTGCTTTCCAGGCACAGATGACACTCAAGCCAGCTCTGTAACAATGATTATTGCTCTCTTTTTTAATTTGAATAATGTCAAGATCCCATCCTGAGAGGAAAAAAAGAGACAAAACAACAGTCTGCTGGTGTGTTTACTCAGGTTTCAGTGAATGAGGAGGAGGGGTGTTTGTTTTTGTGTGTGCTTGTTGTTGTTTGCACAGATTTTAAGTTTTAAGTTGTGAGGTGGCATGAAGTTTGATTATATGCATTTGTGATTTGAACTAGCTTCTTTTGTTTTTAATACTTCATGCTGCCCCACAATACATGCTTGCTATCAGTCAACAAATGGAGAATCTTAGAATGACATGCTGGTTTACACGCAAAACATTTTTATGAAAACAGTATTTAGATTTTTGTCTTCCAGCAGATGGTTGTCATCAAGCGACACCTTCCAATGAAGATACAAAAAATTAATGCAATTCTTTGAGTGTCCATTTTAAAAACCAAAGGATTCCTGTTTGGTCGAGTGCCAATAGCCTGTTTTGAAAGTAGAGGCCAAACTAGTTTACAGCCTAGTTAAACAAATGATAATTTTACATTTTCAAAATGGCCACCATCATCCTTGTACTATACTTTGCCACTTAAAAAAATGGCAACACTGAGACTATATCAGTGTTTCATATTTTAAGTGATGTATTACAAAATGAAAATACAGGTTTAACACACAGCAAGTTTTCAAAACATTAATCCAAATTTTGTTGTAACCGCTCCTATGAAAAACTAGCAGAAAGTGGTTTTGCACTAAGTCTGCTTTTTAAACTTTTTAAAACCCAGTGTTGTGTTTTCAGGTAATTTTTGCTGCACCAAAGAGGCTAAAAACTTTATTATGACATTGATTGTTTACTCTCTTCACTCCACACAGGTGCCCCAAGATGACTGGGGGGGTTACCCTGGGGATGGGAAGGATGATGAGATCCCTTGTCGTCGCATGCGGAGCAGCAGTTATGTTAAAGCCATGGGGGATGAGGAAAGCGGAGAGTCGGACTCCAGCCCCAAAACATCACCTCAGAAATCAGTGCGACCTGACGCCTTGGTCAAGGCCATCATCAGACCCAGGGACCTGCTGGACTCTCAGAGGTACCACACATGCAAAATTTTTCATGCATTATGTTTGGCTCTTCCTGTGTTTCCTTTTTTTTTTTTGCATGTTACTGTTTATGGATAAGATTCCTCTTTGTGCAAATGTATGGAAATGAACAAAATCTTGTTATGTGTCATGAAATCAAAAACTTAACTGATGTGATCATAAATGGTTTTCAGACAAAATAACAGTCACCTTTTGTACAGTTTGGCTTTCTGTATACATACCAGCAATTGAAAGCAGATAGTTCTGTAAATTAGTTTAATAGTTGAATCTTTGAAAATAGTAATGATTCTATGATCACGTGATCTGGTGATATGGAGTATCCCCTGAAATGGGATCTTCTCAGTTACTGTCAAGAGCCAGCAGCCAAACACTGTCTTTTGCTCCTCTTGCTTTATCAATACTTGAAATTTCCTTGCTGTGTAGTTAAGGGTCACTTGGAGTTGCCTCATCTCACTTTCTGTTCACACAAAAGTTTGTGTGTTTGCCATTTTTGTGTGATTACACCTCACTGCTCCTTCGTGTAGATGGAGGATAATGTCTGCATGTGTATGTTGTTTCATGGCAAAATCACAACTTCATCTACTGACCTCAATCACATGCTAAAGTGATTTTAGTCATTTTTAAGGATTTAATGATAACCGACCTGTTGTCAAGCCCCTGCACTTTACAGGAAGTGATTCTTTTATCAAGACCCATCCTGTTTGATACATGTTACTGGGTTAGACAACTTTATGACTGACTTTATTTATATCTTATTAATTTCATTTTTTTTTTATTGTCCTCAGTGAAAGAACAAAGACAAAGATACAGCAAAGTTTTTAGAGGTGCCTTAAAATCTTTAAAATCCTGTTAAAAATATTATGGTCACTAAGAGAGGGGTTCTCTAATTGGTGTGTCAGTGGACCAATTTGACAGCCAACAAAGAGTCAACTGTTTTCATAACATTGTCATCCAATCACAGATTTTAAGAAATAATGGCTTAAAAAACAATTGCATCATATATTATATATATATATTATATATAGAAGGTTTTGTAAATGTAGTCTTTTACTGACCATGGGCTGGGATACTCCAGGGATCAGTCTTTGGAACACTGAGGTATTCCTTATGCTACCGCTGGAGGTTTGGAGATGATCTTGATTTAAATGTTAAGTTGTTTAACTGTGTGCCTCCCTAGTTATAGTCCAATAATACACCTCAAGACAGAAGTCACTGTCAAAAAACTACAGCGCCAGCTAGTGCTAGGTATCCACATTACAAAATATCTGACCAGTCCTTCTGCATTTGATAAAGTGCAGTGTGGAAACAAACCAAACACGATAGTACAACTTCCCCCATGAATGACACCAAGTTCAATAAAGTTTGTGTGAAGGTGACCTTGAGGACATGAATCTTCCTGTTTTACTTTTTTTAGTGACTTTCAAAGAAGTTTTTTTTTGTGCTAGGACCCCACCACTTCATTATGTGAAACAGTTCACAGCTGGACCCTGCGCTTAATACCTCCTTCATAGGTCTTCATATCAGAGTTTCAAACTATAAATCCATAAACCAGTGTTTATTCTTCGGAGTGGTCTTTTTTGGTTCATCTGCAGCACAGGGAAATTCCTTTAAGAGGATTAAATGATGAGACAAGCTGAAGACAAAGTCACAGTGATATAAATACAAGAAGATTTGTCAAGCAGACACACAAGGAGATGAACAAATCCATGAGATTATGCTGAAATCAGATAAAAGAGCACTTGCACAATGTAGACTTACCTGCAGAAATGTTTTAAATGGGAGACTATTCAGTTATCGCTCCCCCAAGGGTAATTAGTGGGATTGTGTTATTATTAGCATAAATACAGTGATTATTAACCTTTCCTAATATGTTTGTGTGCTAAGCCAATTATGATGGTGATGATACACTGCAGGAGAGATGTGTTACTCTTGAGCTGTTAAGGTCAGAAATAGATTTTCTTTTCTTTCCTGCTGCTTTTGTTGCATGTTGTATGTGTGGTAATTGCCTGTTTTATCTTCTACTTTGTGTGAGCCTTACCTTTTCTCACCCTCCTATCCCACTCCTAGTCATTGTCAGCCCATGTCACTTAAACATTGCATGAGGTTTTAAGATGCTGCCATTTAGACATCAACTAATTTGTCCCACTCAGGCTGCCCTGTTCCATTATTTCAAATTTTCAATGTTTTTAAGCAGTGAAATGATAAGATTGATAAGGAAAGCTACTCTAAATGTAGTTATCAGCTTATTCCCTCCCTGTTGTGATGGGGGGTTTTTTGTAATGTTACAGTGCTTGAGCATGACATTATGCATAGCAGGTCTGTCATTTTCACAGGAGGTATCAGGTGAAAGCAAATTCATTGTTGTTTTGTTTTAAAGATACCTTTTTCTCCTTGTGATTACCACCAACATCCACGAGTCAATTTGAATTTGAGAGTTTAAAAATATCTCAGATCTGCTCTTTCAAAGTATGTTTTTTCAAAGCATGCCTTTTCTTTGCTTGGTGAGCTGTGTGTGCTGAGAGTTTGTGTGTGCGAGTTTTGAGCTCAGCCTGCAGGTTCAGCTCCAAGGTCTTTAGTTTTGTCATAAAGAAAATGGGTTATTTTTCTCTTAACATTCTGGAGTTAGATGCTGTCTTTACCTCCTTTCTTAAGTCATTCTATGATGCATAGTAGGTTGGTCCAAAGCAAAAAGATACGAAATGGTGCAAAGTTACTTATATTTGGATATTGTGCAGGCAGAACATGTGCAAATGAGAGGTTGTCTGTCATCAAGTTAATTGTGCAATGAGTGCAGTTTTTGCAATTATCCTGTTATTTGCTTTTTCAGTTGAGTACTTGCATGAAAATACCACTTTAGTAGGTACACCTTGTTAGTACCAGAATGCGGCCCCATTTTGCCCTCAGAATTGCCTTAATTTTTCATGGCATAGATTCAACAAGGTGCTGGTAACATACTTCAGAGATTTTGGTCCATATTGACATGAAAGCATCATGCAGTTGTTGACTGCATATCCATGAGGTGAGTCTCCCATTCAACCAAATTGCAATGGTGCTCAATTGAATTGAGATCTGGTGACTGTGGAGGCCACTGGAGTATAATGAAACCATTGCCATGTAGGTGTTGTTCTGCTGGAAGTAGCCGTCAGAAGATGGATAAACTGTGGCTGTAGAGGGATGGATTTGGTTAGCCAAAATACGCAGGGGTGTGGTCTTAAATGATACTCAACTGAAGGCCCAATGTGTGCCAAGAAAAGATCCCCCACACCACCACTAACAGCCTGAACTGTTGATACAAGGCAGAAGTGGTACCTGGTATGGTCCTCTGCCGCTGTTTCCCCATCTGCTTCAGAACTCAATGAGTTGAAATGCTCTTCTGCTTACCTCAGTTGAAATGAGTGGTTATATGAGCTGCTGTTGCATCTCAAACCACTTTGCGTATTATCCTGTGATCTCTGGCATTACCAAAGCTTTTTGACCAAAGAACTGGCACTCACTGGATATTTTCTCATTTTGCACCATTCTCTTTAAACGCTAAAGATGTTTGTGCATAAAAATCCCAGTAGATCAGATTTCTGAGTAACTCACACCAGCCTGTCTGACACCAACAACCATGCTATGTTCAAAGTCACTTTAATCACCTTTATTCGGCATTCTGGTGCTCTATTTGGCCCTTGGCAGGTTGTCCTGACCATGTCTTAATGCCAAAATGCATTAAGTTGCCGCCATATGATTGGCTGATAAACTTTTTGCGTTATCAAGCAGTTGAAAGGGTGTACCTAATAAAGTGACCCGTAAGTGTATGTGTCCAGTGATGTCTCAAGACCACAGCAACACACAGTTTGCTTAGAACAAAGAATGCAGTTTATTTTGTTGAGTATATAGTGAGCAGTGAATATAGTAGAATAAGTTATCAGACACCAAAATTAGCCATTTAGACAACCATACATTCCTGTCCAGGATGTGCAGTGTATCTCTTAAGTCCAGGACATCCTAATTCAAATGTTTAGACAACTAATTTGGTTACATCAAAGATGGTGAGTGTTGATGAAGGCTTCATTCTAGCAAACTTTGATAATGAATTATTCTTCAGCTGCACAGCACTCTAAGGGCCTGATCTACTAAGATCCAAAATAACGAGTGCTAAATTGCATGTGCAAACTAAAAAATTGTACGTGCTATTAGTGATCATGTTGCGGATGATCTACTATCACTGTGTGTGCAATTCATAACAGCCACAAAAGTGGTGTGGACCACCCCCTTTAAAGGAGGATTTTGGGTGTCACCATGGAGAGTTTGAGAGAGCAGAGTGGCCGTAAATGAAAGACAAAGTTTAGAGCCATGAAGTTAGAGGCAAATGAACACTTGCAGTAACCTTTTTTTTGCTGTCTGTCATTTTGACAGACAAGGTCGTCACTTTTGCCTCATGCCATATTTGTATCCATCATTTTTTATTTTCCTTTTCTGACTACAATTAAACATCATCTAAATGACAGCATTCACATAGTTACAAAGCTTCATCATCAATAACCTCTCATGTGAAGAGCAGTCTTACAGTTACGCACGCACAGACTGCACAGGTACTCTTGCCTTTTACGCACTGAGAGCGGCACACTCTCAGCTCCGAAACTCACTGTCAGTGCGTGGAGGGTGTGATGCGGTCAGCTCTGAGTAACAAACGGACTGATACTCCTTCATAGCCAGCGATGGAGATCTATTTTTACACAAGTTAAATGACCTCCTCCAAGATGTAGAGCACAAAACAGAGAGGGTTTACTTTACGCCTGTCTGCATGAGTGTAAGGCTACAGTGGATCATCCCTCTTATTTCAGTCCATCGTAATGACAGACAGCCTTCAAATCTTTCGATCAATTATCCAAAACATTCAGTTTGTGACGGAAAATATTTGGTTAATGCCACCCCTGTTTCTCACCACAATGACCGCAGCCCTCTGTGCGTAACACTGTAACTGTTTTGCACCTGCTTTTCAAATGTGCTACACACGTGGACAGAATTGTTGGTAACCTTCCGTTAAAGAAAGAAAAACCCACAATGGTCACTGAAATAACTTGAAACTGGCAAAAGTAATAATAAATAAAAATTTACTGAAAATTAACTAATGAAAATCAGACATTGCTTTTGAATTTTGATTCAACAGAATCATTTTAAAAAACAAAAAAATGAAACTGGCCTGGACAAAAATGATGGTACCCCTGGAAAGATTGAAAATGATTTGACCATAGGGACATGTTAAACTAAGGTTTGTCCTGTAATTATCATCACAGGTGTCTTCAAACTTGTCTGCCTATTTAAAGGGTGAAAAGTAGTCACTGTGCTGTTTGGTATCGTGGTGTGTACCACAGTGGTCATGGACCACGGAAAGCTAAGAAGAGAGCTGTCTCAGGAGATAAGAAAGAAAATTATAGACAAGCATGTTAAAGGTAAAGGCTGTAAGACCATCTCAAGCAGCTTGATGTTCCTGTGACTACAGTTGCACATATTATTCAGAAGTTTAAGGTCCACAGGACTGTAGCCAACCTCCCTGGACGTGGCTGCAAGAGGAAAATTGATGACAAATTAAAGAGCCGGATAATACGAATGGTAACCAAAGAGCCCAGAGCAACTACCAAAGGTTTTAGAGGTGAACTCCAAGGTCAAGGTACATCAGTATCAGATCGCACCATCCGTCACTGTTTGAGCCAAAGTGGACTTAATGGAAGATGACTGAGGAGGACACCAAGCAAATCATAAAAAAGCGAGACTGGATTTTGCCAAAATGCATGTTGACAAGCCGCAAAGTTTCTGAGAGAATGTCCTTTGGACAGATGAGACAAAACTGGAGCTTTTTGGCAAGTCACATCAGCTCTACTGTTGACAGACGCAAAAATGAAGCATACAAAGAAAAGAACACTGTACCTACTGTGAAACATGGAGGAGGCTCAATTATGTTCTGGGGCTGCTTTGCTGCATCTGGCACAGGGTGTCTTGAATCTGTGCAGGGTTCAATGAAATCTCAAGACTATCAAGGCATTCTGGAGGGAAATGTGCTGTCCAGTGTCAGAAAGCTTGATCTCAGTCAAAGGTCATGGGTCCTCCAACAAGATAATGACCCAAAACACAGCTAAAAACACCCAAGAATGGCTCAGAACAAAACATTGGACCATTCTGAAGTGGCCTTCTCTGAGCCCTGATCCAAATCCTATTGAACATTTGTGGAAGGAGCTGAAACATGCAGTCTGGAGAAGACACCCTTAAAACCTGAGACAGATGGATCAGTTTGCTCACGAGGAGTGGGCCAAAATACCTGTCGACAGGTGCAGAAGTCTCATTGAGAGTTACAGAAATCGCCTGATTGCAGTGATTGCCTCAAAAGGTTGTGCAACAAATTGGAAAGTTAAGGATACCATCATTTTTGTCCAGGCCAGTTTCACCATTTTGTTTTTTAAAATTATTCTGCTGAACCACAATTCAAAAGCAATGTCTGATTTTCATTAGTTAATTTTCAGTAAATTTTTATTTATTATTACTTTTATCAGTTTCAAGTTATTTCAGTGACCATTGTGTTTTTTTCTTTCTTTGACGGAAGGTTACCAACAATTTTGTCTATGTCTGTAAATTTAGACGCAAAAACACCGTGTGCAATCAGTTGCGGGTTTGATAACTCACATTGCGGGTACTAAATGATTACATTTGCCTCTCCTCCTCCCAGTATTTTGCGCGTTTTGATCATCTGCATGTATTCTGCATATTTATGAAGGCAAACACGCTAAATGGATTGCACGTGCTATTTTGCTCATTTGACAGACGCAGTCCTCAGTGCACCCTGTTAATAGATCAGCTCTGCACGCGCTATCAAGTTTGCACGTGTTTTTATACACGCAAACCTTTAGTAGATCAGGCCCTGAGAGTGCAAACCTACACTAAGGTATCTCAAATATTGCTGTAACACCTATAATCAATAGTTCCATGATGAAGTAACCCTCATGGTATGATTTCTTGACCCTGAAAACCTATCTTTAGAACTTGTAATCATATTTATCATTATCAGTTTGACTATCATTGAGTGAAAATGATTGCTGGCTAATGATGGTTATCCAGATCACCACCAAAATTTAATCATTTTTAAGTTGGGTCATTGCTGTCATATCCTGAAATTTCAGCAAAATCGGTCCAGTAGTTTTTGAGTTATTTTGCTAACAAACAAATAGAAAAACGCAGACAAAAATATAACCTCCTTGGCGGAGGTAATTACAAAATTTAAGATTTTATTTGGGCTTATGATGGAAGTAGATGTTGATTGTGGCTTTCCAATCAGAGGATGTTTGTGACTAAAAATAGTATCAAATAGATCCATTAAAGTACAAAAATAGATGAATTGCCACAGTAACTAAATATTCATGGATATATTGGCAAGAAGTGTGTGTAAAACAATCTGCTTACAGCTCACCCTATCATGGTGTTGCTCAGGTTAGTTGGAGCTGTTTCCGAGTGTATGACATTACATTTCTCTTCCATGCTGCGTGTTTAACTCTGGGATGTTTGCCAGACTGCTGAATATATATCCTCGCAGACCCTCTGCAACTTTTGCATAAATCATGCAGTGTGTCTGTTCTGCTTCAAGTACGCATGAGCCCAAAGGCACATAATCAGACAAAATTTGTCAACATTATGTAAGACAACCTTGTGGCTGACCTCGGTGTAGTGCACGGCCTGTGATAGACGTTTAGTCGCAGTGTACAATGTCAGAGAGTCACACTGAAAGACAGAGATACAGAGTGACTAAAGCTGATGCTTCCCTCACCTTTCTGCCATATCCTCCTCCCAGAGTCTTCACGCTACAGATACAGGGCTCATTGCCATTCAGCACAGGTTTTTAAATTGATCCTCTCTCTGGTACAGGATTTTCTTCTCTCTGGAAGCTTGGAAACCGCTGGGGGCAACACCCACAAAATCTGCTAATATGAATCAGAACTGTAAAGCTGACCCTGCTGAAAAATACACACACAGGTTATCCATACGGGTGATTTATATTCTTGGCAGTGCTTGTCATTTCCCTCTAGTGTTAATTTTGGTGGCTATCTAAAAAAGTGTCTGAGTATTCATCTTTCGACAAAAACGCGCCTTTTATTTTTCCAATCTTCCGTCTGGTTTAAGTCGAGGATCTCAAAAGCCAAATTTTTAGATTTTATTTATTAAAATATTTTTTCTTTTGAACTGGCTTAATTAGCAAAACCGTGTGGAAGGTCTAATAATTTACTACTTTTTAGCAAGTTTAAACTGGACCTAGGGATCCCAAATATATCATTATTTCTCCCTCCTAATCTAAAAATATTCTGGCATGCCTTTAAACCCCTCTGTTTCATCCTTGCTTAGTACAGAGGATGAAAGGGCGAGAACATGTTAGCAAATGCTGATGGACTTACATAGAAACCTTAACTATCAGTGAATGAATGAGGTGAATAGATGTGACCTGCGGTGTGAAAGCGTTTTGAGTTATCAGAAAGACTTGAAAAGTGCTATTAATGCCCAGTCCATTTACAGGCATATTTTTATTAAATCCTCAAGACCTGTGTCTGACCACATCGCATTCAGGAAGTGGATGTGGCTTAAGTTTTCCAGCGCTGTGCTGTAATGTTTATGGTGGCTGCTGAAATAAGCCTATTTGTATTCCTTTCTCTGGTGTAAACAGGCCGTAGTGAGTGTAAGAAAAGTTTGGTTGCTGGAAGGCTGACCCAGTAGGCCAAATTACCTTGGAAAAGGGAGCATCTCCACCCAGGAGGAGGTGGCATATCCCTTTATGACATCACCAAGGATTTTTTTTTCAAACAACTTTTTGAGCACATATATACATATATATATATATATATACATATATATGTGTGTATATACATATATATGTGTGTGTATATATATATATATATATATATATATATATATATATATATATATATATATATATATATATATATATATATATATGTATATATATATACATATATATATATATATAGATATATATACATATCTATATATATATATATATATATATATATATATATATATATATATATATATATATATATATATATATATATATAGATAGATATATACGTACTATATTATATATATAATTGGTCACCCTAGTTCATGAAAAAATTTGCTATACTGAAGTTTTATCAGCATGAAACTTGCTTTGAATTAAAACAAAATTACTTCTCAGACAGAGACTTTGATGTAAAAGCCTGCCTCCAATAGAGAGCTTCCTTCTTAAAAATGACCTAGTACTTGCTGCAATGTTGTTAATAAAGTCTTGTGTATCGTTGTCTCTGTCATTAAGTCACTTTATAAACCCTTTATTTATACAATAATATATATTTAAAATATATATTTAACACTACTTGCAGCAGCAGACAGTGTTCAGTAACCTTTAAACCAATCAAATTTATGGCAAATTTGTTTAATATGAATGAAATACCCTCATCTGCATAGTGAGCTACAGATTTTACCACTAACAGCCCTCATACATGTCTGCATCATAGCTTCTATGATGTATAATGACAAATTGAAAGTTATTGATTCAACCGTGCAGGTATGTCATGGTATCCATCCAAAAAGTTGCAGTCATTTTGCCATTTTGTCAGTCTTTCCTTCAGTTTGAAGTAATGTATGAGCCAGCAACAATGAGGTATCCCTCTTTGTAATATTGTGTAAAGCTTCCCCTGACTATTCATTCTGAATGCTTCTAAACAGTGAATGATTTATGAGGATGCAACAGCAGGAAGAGCTATCAGTTTCAGTTATTGTACTCTGAGGCCCCTCTGAATAATAGCTCTCTTGGTGCTTAGACCGACAGTTTGCAGGCTCTGCTGAAAGGAAGTTATTGACCAGCATGGATCAGGCTGTGTGGCCAGCTTCGGAGCCCATTGACAGGTGCTGCAGCATTGTTGGTATTTTGGGTGCCATTACTGAGGATCCCTCAAAACAACCTAAATGAGAATAAGAGTGCAATAAAATGGCATCTTCCCTTTCCTTGGGGATACAGTATTTCTTGTCTTTGTTGAACATTCTCTGTGGAGTTTTTTTCTTTTCCAAATTGCAACAAACTGGTCCATTTCCCATCAAGTATTGGCTAAAACCAGTTTATGAATTTTGCCAATACTGAATGGGTATATGGTTTTTGCTGGACCAATGAAAGTGTTGGAAGGATTCCCTCTTAATGGTGGCCACATTTTTAGCTACTCTCCTTCCTGGCATTTGAATGAAAAACAAAATTGGTGACATTTATTGCAGGTGATAATTTCTGCTGGCTTTGAGATTGTCCTGATTTATGTTAAGCTTTTGCAATATGCTATTATCATCCTCAGCTGCCAGCACAAAGACTGAGTTTTTACTATGAACATGACAAGCCATTATCTTCAGTCAGGTATTTTTTCCTTTGTTTATGTGATATTTTAACCTAGTGGTTCCCTACCTTTTCTCTTGGAGCCCCTCTAGTTGTACCCAAAATGAGTCCTCCAGGACCCATGTGGAAAAAAATGTGATACATAACTGTTCAAAATAAACATTAGTTACATGTATTTTCATGGATAAAATCTAAATAAAACAGGCTTACATACACATTTTTGTGCAATAGACCCTTAAAGAAAGTTTGTTCGTTTGTTTTCAATAATATATGTTGAACAAATTTTGACAACCTTGAAGCTGTCAGAGCCTGGTTCCACATTTTCTTTCATAAAGAAAGCAAGATTTATTATAAGGAGTATAGTACTGTTATAGCTTTTGACATTTGAAAAGAAAAAACTTTTAGCATGTCATTGATCTTAACTGGGCTACAGAAAGAAAACTTTACAGTAACTCCATTAAGGTTCGATTGCTGCCCCATTAACCAGGAATCATTGAACCTCATTTTGTGCATGTACTCCTACAAATATCTGAATATATAACAGTTCTGGATGCTGTACACTGTTTCACAGAGTAAGTACAAAATAAGTCTCCTGTCTTTAGGTCAGTGGCATCACTTATTCAGACTACATATCTAAAAGTTGATATCATTAAGTACATATCTTTGCATTAATTTGAATCCTATTTTAAGAAACTAGTAAGAATTTGTTTAAATATTGTCCTAATTAATCTAAGAAAATGTCTTTATTTGATTACAAATAAAGTCCTAAACATGTAGTTCAAACAGTAACTGACCAAGATTAACAATCAAAATTCAGACCTTAGTGGTAACTAAATGTAATTGTATGGCAGCTTTAACTGTATAATAAGTACTTCCTTGAAGAGTCCGACATCATTGTTCGAAGGCCTTTTTTCTGTCTTTCTTTGGCCATTACACTGTTGTCCATGTCTTATGCTATTAAGTCGCAACAAAGAGGCCATGTTGATGCGACTGCTACCTGACACATGAGATCCTTTGCTTTTATGGTTCATTGTGTTTGCTGAAATAGAATGAGATTGGATTCAAGACAGATGTGATGTAACCCAGGGTTTTTTCTGCTCTTGTAGCAATTTGATGTCCCACGCTGGGAATCAGATGAGCCAAACACAAATTTGACAGCAGCCTCTCCCTGAAGCAAATCATGTTAAAGTGAGAACAGGCTGTCAGGTTTGTGTCACCTCCTTCCATATTCCCCTCATTCAGACCCTCTGTCGCTCTCATGGTTGACAGGGTCGCCCCTTTGTTCCTCTCTTCAATAAAGAATACATCACAGTCATTGGCCCGCTGAGCTGGAACAGACCTCAAACTAACAAGAAACTTTGGTGTAAATTATTGTTTTAATTAAAATAACTGAACGCGCCACCAACTCTTCACCCCTACCCATACAGTCCTGCTTTGTCCTCTGGTGTTTGGCATTTTAAAAGCTGCACAGCGTGGTCTGCCCACAGAAATGGATAGCCATGTTAATGGGCCATCCCAAAATACAATTGATTATTATCAAGACCAATGTTGGGTCTGTAGTGTCAGCTTTGCCTCCTTGCTATCATTTACCTCCTTTAGGATGAGGACAAGTTGTTGTAGGGTTTAAATGTTCCCCTAAGAAGTTGCTTTGTGTCATCCATCAACATTTTACAGTCTACGCCGCCTTTGTAGATTTAAATGTTAGTAGTGCTGTTAGTTTATGTGTTACTAATGCGTCAGCACGTATCCCTTTCACTTCAGTTGAGCATCGTCTTGGTAGGTTAGCTTTTATGGATATCAATAGCCTGATTGGTAATTCTTTACAAACAAGCCTATGGATACCACTATCAACACTTTTTCATTATTTGATGAAAAAATGAAGCATTATATTTCTAACAGAACTTAGAACAGCTGAAATGTCTAGGATGTGGGATGTCTGATAGCCCTTTTTTGTGTCTGGTCATTTACAGTCGACAAAGGGTAAACATACATTTGTTCATAGTTTTGATCATCAAAGATTTATCTTTCATCACTTTTTGTCCATATTGTGTCATCGAAAACGTAGTTGATTGACAAAATTTTACAAATCTTTCCAATGCCAAAATTAAGGAGTCCAGTTTGCATGTCATTTTATCCATTTTTTGCATGTATTCTTCATATGCTGGTGTGTATGTCATCCTGCAGTACTTCACCAAAACTCTAGATAGCAGAAAGCTCGAGGATGTGTGAAAAATACTCTGCATACATGAAACACTTTTTTCTCTGTTTCCTTAGCTACTTTAATCTACTTTTCAGCCAGTGGCAGTTCTGCTTTCTGTTGTTAATCGTTTAAAACTACATATGAACACACGATGTCCTAATCTTAATTGAATAGTAATTTTTTAGAGCCAACATATACACACTATAATGTCTAGGACTGAATCTCAAACTCTCACAACATGCAGACATTTACCTCATTAAGCTTGTTGTTTCACCTTTATCCTGTCTGTCACAGCACAGATTTCAGAGCTGGATCATTTGTTTTAACTAACAACAGTGAAATAAAAATCAACAACAGCTGATGTGTGGACAGGTGGATGGACATGTATCCAGCCTGAAGGAGCAACACTGAGTATTAACTCGAGGTGATCATATCGGTGACCACAAGCATTAGTTCAGTCCTTTGGTTTTGTTACTCTTTAATGATAATAGAAAGTGAATGACTGAGGCAAAGTTTCATATCAGTCATTTGTTACTATTTTCTGACACACCAAGAGCCAATTAATCCCAAACATTTTCAACAGTTTCTAAAATAACTCGCTTTTGTTTGCCCCAATCTATAATTATCTTCTTGAGGCAACATAATTAATCAAAGTTAACCCTGGCAAAGCTTTCAATAATTCCTGATTCAACATGGTGTAATTACTCATGCAGATTGTATTGACTATGAAACTTTTTCATCAGTGCCCAAGGTCAAAGCAGAACTCCAGTACACTGACTGGAAGCTTTTTGGGATATGTGATGCATAAGGAGCTTAACTTTTATTGACAAGCCTTTTTCCTAACAAATTTATGTCCTCATTATACATGCAGGGTTTGACACTTGGGAAGAGATAGACTGTCTTATCTCCTCTTTCTCAATGTACCATTTACAGAGGTACTCATTCTGGCTGGAGGGAGAGAGGTTTTTTCTTTTGTAAAAGCCAAAATGTGTATGATATCTATGCAGTATGTACTCAGTACATGTATATGTACAATCATTTCCTGCCACAGTTATAGATCATGACTATTGTCTTTACCCTAGTATACAAGTCCTTGTGGAGAACTGGCTTTACAAATTTGATTAGTGAAGGATGTTTGCCTCTGTATGACAGGTGGCAATATCCGCCCTTTGTGCCACTTACTACAGCACATCTTCCTGTTGAATTTGCCTCTAGGTTAGAAGGTGGTCAGCTGGTTGTCAGGTGTTTAAAACATGGGCAAATTTTATCGCTCTTTATATTCCCTACACACTCAATGCCAGGAGTCTCTAACTTCTGTGCCAGGCCACAAAGAGATACAAATAATCCTCTTGTTTCTCTTTTAAATCATTGAGTCTACATTTTTCCTCCCATTCATCTGTGCATCCTGACAGTAAAGACTTAACAGACATGCAAATGTCTCTTTCACAGCTGTGAAGACCATTGAGATAAACAGGCTGTCTACCCTTGTGTTAATCTGAAGCTGCTTCATTAAAGAAGCTGTAATTATGTCTTATTATTCATGACCTATTTTACTGGAGGACACATAAGAGAGCTCAGACTATATACAACTATGTACAGGACGCTGACCCACATATGGAGACAATTCATAAGTGATTGGAGATAACACAGTAATCATCAGTAATCAATAGACTAACACTTTGGTCAATGATTGACGTCGTGTTCAGGTGTTATGATGTAGTCAACTATAATGTTAACTGTTGACTTTTTATACATTAAAAAAGTGGGTCCTTGTGAATCTCTGTTGCTTAGTTGCTAAAAATCTCCTCATAAGACCTTTAACAAATGGAAAATTCCAGGTACTGACACACTCAACTTAAAGTTACCAATTAACTTGAACTAATACACTACAGATTCTGTTTCATGGTAGTTTTCAAGAAAAATAAGCTGATGGTTCTTTCTGGTTTTGAGTTGTCATTGTCTGTCATGCTTGTTATTTTTGTTTGTCTCCATAATGATCCCCTAAACCAGTGAACAGCTGGTCCTTGGAAAAATTGTCTCACATTGAGTCAGTTCAAGAAATCAGGTGAAGGGAAGGCTGGGGATTGCTGCCTTGCACTATACTTTTGGCACAAATGCAATTGATTGTGCTTTTTTGGTGACAGCAAATGCGGAAAACAACATGACTGCTCCAGTGAAATGCATTTATGCTAGTTGACTTTGGGGTCAAAGCCTGCATGACTGTAAAGTAATGAGCATGTGCAAAATGTCAAGTTCTTCTGGAGCCAATTAATGCATATAAATGCTAAAGTGAACTGATATCTCTTTTTTGATGTGTTGGTTCAACTTTGAACCTTTAAATTTAGTACAAGAAATTTCAAGGTATTAGTTCAGTCAGACTAACACGTCCTAAATCCATATTAGAAGTCTAGTTTAGGTCAGACTTATACAGTAATTCAACTACATGTAAACATACTGGCTGATTACTAATGTTACTAAACACATTGATTTTTATGTATCTCCTCCTTGGGTTTTTCTTTCCAAGAAAGAAACTCCTTCCTCTAATTCATAGTTAATGTTATTTTTCCATAGGGTTTTGCAGTACATTTTGTGAGCCCTCACAGAAAACATATCTGCTGATTCCAAATTCTGGGCTAGAAGTGAACACCTCAGACTTTATAAAAACCTTCCTGCCCTTGCTCTCAAGTTTACAACTTCATGTAACTGTCTTGTAAACTCTTTCCTTTAGCAGCTATCTTTTTGTCTTGCCTCAGCATTGTCCCCTGTCTTTGTTCTGTCTTTATGCCCTGTTCAATCACATGCCTCACTTTGAACCTTTCTTCTCAAAAATTAGCACAAGACAGCTATTGTTGAGGCTGGGCTTTGTTTTATCACAGAGTACTTTCATTGCAGATGTGAAAGGCAGGAGGTGTGAGATACTCATCTTCTGCTGCTTTTATAATGGCCGACAATGGCACTGCATTAGCAGCAATCAGAGACATAAGAGGAAATGCGCTCTGGCATGATTTGATTTAGGGACAATGTATTCTCCGACCCACTCTACTTACTTTACTGTCAAATATACACATCTTTGCAGGCATGGGTGGAAGAAGTTTCAGATTTACGCTGTTGGCATGTACTCCATCTGATCCCATGAAAAGTTTAAGGAAGCTATTATTGCTCAAGGAGGGTTATGAGGTAGTAATGAGGTGCTTTTGCATACTTAAAGTATCTGGTCATATTGGCAGTAGTCCTCAGGTAATAAATGAGGCTTATTCACGTCTGTCCAGCAGTGTTCACAAATGTATGTGTTGAAATGTATTGACTCAGTGTTACTGAAGTGTAATGGTTCTCAGCTAAAGTAAAATAAAGCTTTATATAGCTCTTTATATGTTACCATTTTGGCATTTTGAATGACAAAAGGACAACACTTATTTAAAATGACCTAGCTCTTATTATTTATGTGAAAGATGCAACTTGTAGAAACAGCTTGCTAGCAAATGACACATCAGTACTTGCTTGTCACTTGACTTGAAAAGTGACAATCTAACTTTCAATCTGACCAGCACCCCACAAGGTTTATTTTCTAGATAATATATCACTGTTTCATTTAAAATCAAAGTTATGGCAAAATTGGGGAGAAGAGCTATTGATGATATTGTGCCACCTCCTTAGCTCAGGAATAATTCCCCTTCATTTGTTTTCAGTTTTACTTCACACTGGAAACATTCCTTAATTTAAGGCGAGTTATCAGCAAAGCAGGAAGGATGTAAATAAAGCATGGCAAACTTGGGAGCCATGGAAATGATGTATGAGCTGCTTGCCACCCTGAGCCACTGGGCTTAAAAAGTTGACGAAACACTGGTAGGTCTATTTGGGGGGAAGCTGTTTCAAGCAGCATTTGCGGCTGAAAACAGGTAAGAGGGAGAAGTCTTGATGCTGTGGACTTTTTCATGTGCATAGAAGTACCATAAGGCAATAAAATAAGGAGTGTCATGTGTCTGACACTGATGACACAGAAAATGTGCTTTTACCACAGTGAAAATCCATAAGAATCAATGAGGAAATGACAAGGCATTGAATTGATAAGCAGAACTGTGTCATCAATAAAATTGTATCTTTTACCATTCTTAAATGTTTTGAGTTACACTTTAAACGGTTATGCTACCAACACTGCTCATAAAACACTAATTTTTTTTTGCTTGTGTGTCTGTATATGTTGCTTTTTTCATCTTGCCTTGACCAGGCAGCTTTGTCCATAACCTAAATTTACTGCAGCACTTCTCTCTTCTCATTACCTGAGGGCCATGCTGGTCATTTTGTACCCCTGCTAATGTTTGCAGCACTTCTGTGGAAGCCCCAAAGCAAACATTTAGTCCAACACAAAATCCACACAGAGCCAACTCCATCAGACTTGTGCCCAGTGAAGTCAGCCATCTAATTCCCACATGTTGGACCCAGTAACTCTCTTTTCTTCTCTACCCCACAGCTCTTACCGCCTCGATAAAATCAACAGTGACATGCGTAACTACATCACCAATTTTGCTGCTGACTTAAGGTGAATATGGGCTCTCCCTCCTCCACATACCTCTCTGTTGCTGCCATGTTGCAGTGGTCAGACGGTCAGAGCCAGCTGGCTCTCTGCCCTGCTGACATACCCAATATGGACGCCTCATAGAGCAAACACTTAAGAGCAGTCAATGAGAAGTCACATGGGGCAATCTGCTCATGCTGGCAAAGCCAAGGGCACTGATAAACATAATGTAGTTATCAGTGGTGGACAGTCATGAAAGAAATTTACTGGAGTACTCTTCTTTAGTGCAATTCAGTATTTATACTTTGCTTGAGTGTTTTGAGGAACATATTAATTTTACTGCACTGCGTTTAAAAGATAGACATTGTTCTTTTCACTCAACTCATTATGCCCCAGTCACACATTCCCGTTTCTCATGCCGATTGTGCACGACTGTACATGATTGGCAAGGCTGGTTTGATCGGCATGATATGGGAAGAAATGACCATCTCTCCCCCGGACACACCCCATAAATACACCGTCAGTAACGCTTCTACAGCGCTTCGGGGGCGTTCGTCCACGACTATACAACACTGATCCAGACCAAGTAGCGCATGCACCAGGACCAAAGCACGTTTCATCAGGATTATGACAATCATGCACAATCACCATGAGAAATGGGAATGTGTGACTGAGGCTTTATAGTAAAAAGTTAAAAATCCCATTCATATTCTCCATTACAAATTTATCACTGATCTTAATGTTATAACCATCTAATTTAGATCAACATATGATACCTTAGTTTGAAACAATGGCCAATACGCTTGTAAGAGGAAAAAAAGTTTTTGTTATCAACTACTGTATATACATTGCTAGGTATATAATTTCAAATCAGCTGCATTCAGCCAACAAGTCTAAAGTTAAAAATGAACCCATTAATACTTGATATTGTGCTCTCTATATTTATCTCAGGATCACAACATCAGCAGGTAAAGGATGTGAAGATATTAGCAGTTTGGAGTGTGGCTAATGCTAATGTAAGCAGAGCTGTTGTCAGCCCTCCTTTCAGTTTAGGATCAATATTTCTCTGCTGGTTATGGTCATTCACTACATCAGCCAACACATACAACAACTCTTTGGATCAAAACTGTATTGCTCCTACAAGACGTCACCGATGCTATCTGCTAGTTCTGTAGGGTTAATTAAATGTTCTTTGTTTACATTAGGTTGTTGGACATTTAAATAGAAAGTGAGCAACTATTCAGCAGCACTACAGTTTTTTTGAAGCAGGCAACTGCAATACAGTTTAGATAGAGTGTTATACCTGGATTTCAGACCAGTATTGAAATTAAAAATCACAAAGAATAAGTTAAGCCTGCTTGTTAGCCTGATACCAGCATTTTTTTTTTTTTTTTTTCAAATTTAGCATTAAGCTTAAAATGGTATAAGAAATTTACAGTTCATTCACAATCTGATAAAAGAACTACACCACCCACAATTTAGTATGTCACTTTACCTCAGGAGACAACTATAGTACAGCAAAGCTACTGAAAAATGTGATTAAGCTACTAGCAATGCTAGTTGTAAAAGCATCACTGCCCAGCACTGATAGCAACATTAGAGAAAAATGATTCTCCATCTGATGACTCATTTCTACACTTAAAACCCATGTTTGGTATTTTAAAAATGAAGAATGATTAGAACACAAACATTTGAGTTCTTGACTGTACTCATGGAAGGTGGAAATAAGGTTTTTGAAGACGTTCTTTGAATATTTAAGTATTTTTAAGAGCAAATTCTCCAGCAACTTTCACTTGTACTGAAGTAGTGTACTTTGTCCACCACTGATATTCATGATTTGTGCAACAGCATTATTTAAAACTACTTACTTAGACTGTATTAAAATGTGCTTGCTTTGTGTTAACTGATAACTAGAAATTCAAGTTTCGATTTGCAGCCTATCAATTCAACCTCAGACTAAACTCTGGATGTTTCTGTCCCAGGATGTCTTTGGATGTTTTGAAGGTTGATGTTACTTTGCAAATACACACACCCTTCCTCCAGCATGACAAGACGGATTGGGGGACTTTTAATCACACTGGGATTTTCCTCACTGCCAAACATCAGCGTTTATCTCTATAAAAAGCTCAGAAACTGCTTACTCATCCCTGCCTGTCGTTGGAAATAGATCTGGCAGAGGGAACTTCACTTTGGAATTCCTAATGTGACTCCTTACTTCCTCTGAGTACCTTTTTCTTCTTCTTGGTTTTTGTAGTCTTCTCTGTAGCCGATTCCATACCAAGCTCCCTCCCTGTTTGCACTGCTGGGTTAGCACATTTAATTGACCTGGCTGACACTGGGAGGCTCTCTGAAGTGCTTGCTCGCTAACTAGCCTCTGATTTGCATTTCCCTCATTTCCAAGCATTGATTAGATGTGTCAGCATTACAGAGATTGATCCTTTTTTTTTTAAGGACACTGGTGAACACATCAGTGGGAGACACAATGTCATAACCAGTCTCCCTCTCAAGTTTAGGTTGCCCAGAGGAGACCCACCACTCATGATAATCCTTGATTATGTCTTTTAGCATGTTACACCAGCAGCAACAAGCTAAACTACTTGTTTATTAGCTAAATTATAGCAATGTGATTTGTTAAGATGTCATCACAATGGTTATTCTCTTACAAGCTGCATGCCCTACCTTCCTTCTCTCTGTTCAGTCAGAGCTACCACTTGCAAGCCACCAGAGACATGCACCCAAGCATTGCCCTGGATCCCTCCACCAACTACAACTCTCCTAAGTTTCGTTCCCGAAACCAGAGCTATATGCGGGCGGTCAGCACCCTTAGTCAGGCAAGCTGTGTAAGCCAAGTGAGCCAGGTAAGTCTGCAACGACACAACTTCATCTAAAAAATTTCATTTATATTGTCACTTTCTAAAGCAAATTTTGGGCTATTGTATGTTATTGGGTGACATGCTAGTCACTCACATTGGTCCAAACTACACATTGACTTTGTTAACATCTGTACTGGGTATTTGCATATCAAGTGGTATTCCTTAATGCTGGGGCACTACAATTCAGCCTAAAATATAATGATACCCAACAGCTCAGACTGCATATAGCAGTGGTTTAGGTTGCCTTCATCTGAATGGATTTGGGGGGTCTACACTCAGTGTGTTTACATGAACTTAGTCTAAAGTGTGTGTTAATATTACACAAAATAATGCTTATAGTGAAACCTGCAAAGTATGTGATTTCAAGTAGATTGAAACACAAGCAATATGTTCAAAGATTCACCAACACGGGGTTGAATTAGTTGTCAGGAGTGCTATGTCCTTGACAAACCAGATACTTGAAACCTTTGTTGGCTGGCCTTTTTCACACAGAAAATTAACAAGATTTGAAAAGGAAATCGATAAAGTTTTGGCTCATTCGGCAGAATAGATCATGGCATTGGTATCAAAAATATTTTAACAGTTCCTTGCCCCAGTATATATGCACAAAAGTACGACAAGCACTAAAGTGCGGTCATCTTGGTATCTAAATACTCAAAACTGATTTTAATACAAGAAATACATGACCATTGACATGCACTAATGGAGAGATTTCAGAATGAGGGGGCTACACATGAGAGGTCCATGGGCAGATGGGGGTTGCTGCTTCACTCAAAGGCACAATGGTAGTGTTTTTGAAGTAAACTAGCACTGCTTGAGCAAACAGACCAATATGATTCATGTTAGGACTTGAGCTGATAACTCTCTACTTTCTTACTTATGTCCCTACAAACAGAGCTACTGCTACCCTTAAATAAAGCACTCCTTTTTGCCCTAATTTAACCCAAGTTTGTTTTATATAACAGTTTGATCTCATTCAAAATTAGAAGACTGCAGACAGGCTTGCTCAGATATTCATCTTCCATTTAAAACAGAGCCATATTGATTTGTTCAGACTCTTAAAGCTCAAAAAAATCATGCTTTTGTAAATCTTAATAGAACACGATGTATATCTTTGATGGGACTGGCAAATGGGAGTGCAGCGATAATGATCAAACACTTTCTTCTTGGTAAACAGCCATTTGAAACAACTCATTTGTGAAGACATACAAGTTTAATTTTACACATATGACAGAAAACAAACATATCTACAGATATCAACAACATGTACAATAACTTATGTTTCTCAGATTGACCTTTATTTTGCTCAGCACAGCTATTTGCTGTTTAATCTTAAATCAAGAGCTACTTCAACAAAATACAGCACCCCACAATTTATCTGCTTTGTTTAAATCATGGCAAAACAATTTCCAGACAATACTCATTATAAAAAACCCTTTGCTACAGTATCAAAAGTTGTATTTGAATCATGTTTCCTTTTTCTTATTAAAGGACTGAGCCATTTAGTGTCAGCAGCAAGCATTTTTCACTCTTAGAAAAACAGTCAGAGATAAGGATGGCAAGATTTATAAAAAGTAAATTAATTTCACCAGATAAACAAAGACACTTCTTCACATACTGAGTAATGGAGGGTGCTCACTGATAGCTTTCATTTTTTACAGGTGAGTGAAACAGAGATAAATGGCCAGTTTGAATCAGTGTGCGAGTCAGTGTTTAGTGAGGTGGAGTCTCAGGCCATGGAGGCATTGGACCTGCCCGGCTGCTTCAGAACTAGGAGTCACAGCTACCTGCGAGCCATCCAGGCTGGATACTCCCAAGATGATGACTGCATCCCCCCTATGGCCTCCACTGTCACCTCCACCATCAGGTCTACCACAGGTAAGAAATATAAGTCTAAAATCTATTGTGTCCTACAATATGTGACATGCTAGATGTTGGTAGTTTTTGGGGCTTTTCTATTTGTAGTATCTGTTCAACTCAGCTGGACTCGACATGGTTTAAGTTCTATCCACTCCGTTTGTCGTCACAGTGTTTACTTTTATACCACCTCTTCATAGCGTGGTTTCACAAACTACTGTGACATTTTAACAACACAAAAAGGAGGAAATAAGGTGAGAGAACTGCCCACCCTCCTCAGTTTGCAGCTTCTTTTAAAGTAGGGAGACAAGTTTTGTTCCAGAGATCGTTGCAAACAGCAAAAGGACATACTATTGAAGCAGAGGAAAGTTTGTGAAGTATTGCAACCATACAGAGAGAGAGAGGTCTTTCATTTCTGTGTCAGATATTCCTGTGTAGTTATGGCAAGACCATCTAGATCCAGGTACATGGAATCCTCCCTACTGGAAAACTGAAATAACCAAGTACAGTTAAATAAAGTGAAGCAGATACTATTTAGTGGAAAAGCCCCATTTGTTTTAACTTGCAAACTGATAATAAAAGGGTGTATTTGGGATTGCCATTTGTTTAGTAATGGATACTGAGACGTAAGTGTGAACTGGTTGTCTTGTCAAGCAGCTTTATATCTTTGCATGAATAACGTGTGTATGTTTTCATTGTTTTTGATGGACCTTTGATTAGCATAGCTAACTTTTGTGAGCTGTGCTAGTTCATCATGCTGTATTCTAAATACAGTGATTCATCTGCTCATCCATTGGATGCAACAGAGAGTAAAGCTATGAACCCTATTGAAAATCACAAATGAAATTAAAACAAGGTCAGATCAAGGAGAAGATTGCATTTTTCTGGAACATTTTGGAAGTCTGACTTACCGTATCATGCCTCTTGTTGACACTTTGAACTCATTTTCAGCTGTATTGCAAATTTGCCATAAACTGCCATAAAGACAGAATGCTTTGCATTTATGTATTCTCAATTTATGCATACATACAATCAGATTTCTTCACTCAGATTGTTCACTTCACACAAGTTATTGTGTGTCATTACAGAGCTCATGGATACACAATGAGATCATATAACAAAGTACCATATAACATGTCTCAGACTGGATAATGGGTAATGTAATGCTGGCATAAATATACCAGTTATTGGACTGGTGCACTGGTTAGACACTTTAATCACAAATGCAAACTTGGTCCATTAAATCTAAACCTATTCAGCTGACACGTGCATTTATGATACAGTCTTGATTACAAATTGTTAGCTGCTGGTGGTCTCAACGGTTCCCATGATTGCTGGATTCACAGAGGAAATGATATGTCCTTGTACGGATGAAGAGTGGGGGAAGAAAAGAAGAAAAAGTGCCCGGACAAGATGTCTGACAGGATGCCACCTCTTCCCACTGTAGATTTATGAACCAAAAACATCAGTTGCATTTTAATAGGGAGGCTTAGAGGTGTGGCCATCTGGAGATGTGCTTATGAACACTAAAACCTTTAAATGTTTGCTTACACTGCTTTCTCTGTCAACTTTTTCTACATTTTTCTGGTACAGACTTCGGTACATGATGGACTTCTCTTCATTTTGACATGGGGGCAATTGGTCTTAAAATATGTCTGTCAAACTGGATCTCAAATTTTCAATAGGGTTCATACTATGCCTCTGATTGATAGGAAAATGTTTGGAAGCTTTGCTCATCTTTGCCTCTTTTCATTGCACAAAGTACACATTTCTTTACCTTGACTCAAAGCAGAAAAGCATGCAAGGATTGTTCTGACACCTCATTTATTGGAATTAGTGTCTGTTCTCTGTGATGCATTCAGGGAGTTTCAGCTTTGTGCATTGAAAAGATGTAAAGAATGCATGCTAGAAATTAAAGTTGAGAAGGCAGTGTAAACCATTAACAGAAATGAGTCAAAATGGGAGGACATTCCCAGTGTTACACATATTTAATTGATAATACAGATTGTAAGAATTTGAAATAGAAATTGAAAAATACCAATCAAGGAAAAACAAATGAGTTAATTGGGGCAATAATAATAAGGGAAGCACTTTAGTCTTTGTAGATTTCTAATAATATCTTATTTTGACTCATGGCATTCAGTGCATGATTTGATGTTACTGCTTTGTGGCAATAAAAGCACATTTCTCCAGCTGCTCACACCTGTGGCCAAATTACGGAAACATATCTACATTTGTCTTCCAGACAGAAATTATGCGCAGGAAGACTCTTGTTTACCCAACCGGTCCAGTATGCATGAGGAATTGGCAGACACAGCTCCCTTGACTCATGATGACCTAGGCTGCCCAATCAGAAGAGACAGGCTTTACCAACAAGAAAAAATGGGAGCTAAGGCTAAACCTCTGTCTGGACCACCTGTCTCTCCAAGTCTCTTCAGATCCTCCAGATCTGCTGCAGCAGAACGACCATCACCAAAAGCCATCCAGGCCAGTATTAAAGAGTCTGCTACCTTAGCTGCAGCTATCAGCATGCAATGGAAGGAAGAGGTCTCTGCAATGCGGCGAGAGCTAGCTGAACTAAGGAGGGACCTCTGTAAAGAGCTCCGTGCTTTCAACAGTAATTTCAACACATTCACGCAGCATTACAACACATGGTCTCCCCAAGGGGGGCAACGTGGCTGCTGGAGCTGATGCAAGTTTAAGTGGAGGGGTTCGGGCAGGAGCAGGAGCAGGGACAGGACCAAGAGGAGGGGCGGGGGCAAGTGGACTCGGAGCCTCTGCAGCAGACAGAGGCACAGGGGGAGCAAGAGAAAAGAAACCACAAGTGTCAAAAGTGTCTGTGGGGACCCAGGCAAGAAGCAAAGTTCTGGTCCGACAAAGCACTGCAGATGCTGCAGTCAACTGTCCAGAGGAGAAAGAGGAAAAGAAAGGTGCTCGTCATAAATTGCCAAAACAGCTCTCCATGGATCCAAGCATTCTCGCCTGTCCACAGTCAATGTATGTGGAGAGTGCCATACCACTATCCCTGGATCCAATACTTCCAATCTCTGTTCGAGCGGGCTCACCAGGGCCTTTGGACTCAGTTCCTTTGCCATATAGGGCTAAACCTGAACCAGAACATGAAGTGCCAGATCATGCAAGTACAAGTTCATCCGACATAGCCAGCCAGCCAATCCAGACTCACAGTGCAGTGCCTGTTTCCTCTGAAACAACCATGAAGAGCCCTAAGAATTCAAAGACTGTAAAAAGTGAAGTGCAAATCATTCTGCCAAAATTAGTAGACCAAGGTGATGTGTCCACATCAGATCCTAAACAAATTGGTGCTGGCGATTTAAATTCCTCAGTCTCTGAGCAAAATGAAAAACATAAAATCCAACTACCATATCCAGTTCCTGTTGTTACAGTGTCTCCACCAGATGAACCGGAATATCAGTCAGATCCAGAGTCTCCAGAACCTGTCACTGTAGATAAACCAAAGCCATCGTCTCAAGACCCCACTCCTGTGCCAAATGCTGAATTAGAACATACAGAGCCTGCAGATCCCTCAGATTTAGAAGTGAAACTTTCAGACCTGCCCATGGCATCATCATTTGATTCCACAAGCCAAGACCCAATCTCGGTCTGTGAATCACCTGAACTTGGTCAGGGTACTGCCCTGACATCTAATTTAGGAACTGTTGTAGGATGCCCATCCATTGTAATATCAGAGTACCCTGATACAGACTCTCCTGCTAGTCCAACTGACAGTGAAACAAATCCGGATCCAATTATCACCCTCCCAGAAGGATCCCACTGACCCTCCCCCTGAGCCAATAACACCATCACAATCTTTACTTCCAGTGCAGAAGAAATCCAAGCAAGACATTGAAGAGGAGTCCCAAGACTCAGACTGGCCCCCACTACCTGAACCTCTTGATACCACCCCTATATACCATGCTGATTTGGTCCACTTTGACTTAGTCATGCTAACCTCCTTAGATCAAGATGATCTTGACTCAGTGTTTATGGACCCTGAACCAGAGCCATTTGATCTGAGTATTGACTCACCGTCCATCACAGAGGATTTAGATCCACCCATGTACCAATCAGATTTTTCAACTTCTCCTCTACCTGTGTTGACCCTGCTACACTCAGCCCATTGGAACTCTCACAATCATCAGAATCTGTCTGTTTGGATCCAGCTATGGAGTACCGTTTAGCTCACATGCCTCAGGAAGCAGCTTTAGACTTACAAGGTGGCCAATTACCAATGGTTACTGTCACAATATCCCCTCCTAGTTCAGTATCTCCTGATACATCCTTTGAAATAGACTTTGGACCCACAAGTCCAGCCCCAGATACAAATTATTCAACCCCAGACCTGGAAGACATACCCTCAGCAGAGCAATCCCAAATTCAGCTTGATACAGTTGTGGAAACGCTGGAGTGTGTGTCTGGGGAACTAGTTAAAGGAGAGATCTCAAGTACTCCAGAAAGGCCCTCTAGCGACCAGGCCTTCCTGTGGTACAGATGGCAGAGGAAGGCTGAAAGACGAGAATCGCTGCACAGGAGTGCAAGTGTAGAACTGTGGAGTGGGAGATATGAGTACAATAGTGCAGAAATTACTTACGTGTCCCTCACTCTGTGACTTCTTACCTCATTCTCAGCAGACAAAATGTAGCTTAAGGTAAATTAATCAATTATGGTCTGTAGCTGCCAATGCACTGTAGAGTGCAGACTGAATGTCATGTAGTCATTGGCATTCAAAGCAAGAACTTCCTCAAACACAAACAATGCAGAAAGATTACAGGAGTTAAAGACTGCACTTGTAGCAGCAAAAGTAATCTCTCAAGGATTTTATCATTCTGCAAGATGTGCTTTACCCTAAAGGGGGGGGGGGGGTCTTTTTCTTGACAGGACATTTGCAAAAAGCAGTGTGAGCATCTCTGAAGCTGTCGTCGACGCTGACGTGAATTATCTTCCAAGACAGAACTGATTATTTTGGTGTACTTTTTTCTAATTGGTGGAGAGTAATGACTGTTCTCGTCCAGTCTGTGTAATGCGTAAAAGACACTTACCACATTTATTTTAAGAGACTCTTTTGGAGCTCAGCAACAGATCATGGACTTAGACAGGTCAGGACAATCTTTGAATTGCTGTGATCTGAGCTTTCTTTGACTTCTTGCAGCTCTACATCTCGTCACTCTAGAGTTGAGTGATGTTTTTCTTGGCAGTTATCATATAACTATAAAAACATACTGTTTGCTATGTGAGCTTTTGAATGGATGATGTGAAGCAAAGTTGGTTATGTTGTGAAGAGATTTTTGAGAAGGCTAAGATGGGTCTGAAATACTGGACTGTTATTTTAAAACACACAAACACACATAAACCTTAAATCTTAAACTTTCACCAAGAAAATAGCTATGAAAAAAATTGTTGCCATGTTTTGTCCCTTTAGGGCTCCAGTAGAGTCAGTCAATGTATCTTTAAGAGGTGGATATGTAGTGGCTTCATGGACAAAGTAGTTTCATCAGAATATGAAGAAAAGTAGGATAAATCAAGGAAAATACAAAATTTACTAAACACCCATCTCTAATTTGTTTAATATTATCAACGCTTTTATCAAAACCTTTCTTGTTTTCATAGTCCCTGATGTCAGAATTGTTAGATGCACCATTCTGACATATTAAACACTTATTTTGAAGAGCATCATTCTTATGCACTTTAATCTTAACACAGCATTAAATGCCTCACAATGAAAGCTCACAATTTAGGGTTGTATTCTTTTTTTAGCAACTTTTTTTGTCTTTTTTTATTATAGAAGCTTCCCATGTCTGCTATAGATATCCATCCTTATCGTATACATATATGCATATATAAAGTGAAACATGAGAGCTTCAAGCAATTCAGTATTTTATCTCAACATCACATACCACAAACAAGTGGAAGAGAAGGCTTGAATAGTCTTTTTACAAGTTCAACGGGTGACGTGGGAGTTAAAGATTTAAGATCAAATCAAACACCAGAACATTAAAGTTATGTAGCTTCCAGATTTACACAACCTCATAGTGTCTACATCCAAACACACTTTGCATCTAACCATGCAGCACATGTACACACATCTCTGCAGGTAATGGAATAGATTTATTTAAGAAAACATAAAGTGAATTGAAAATCGTATTACCAGGCCTTGTTGAAAGGTGATATTGTATTTTTTACCGTAAGATTTCATCCTCATGCTCAGGAATCAAAGACTGAGAATGTAACACAACAAAACAGAAGTGTAATGTAATGATTAGTTGTGTTCCCTTCTAAAAGAAGGTGTATATCATGTGGTTATTTTTTTCAATGTGTGACTCTGAATGACAAAATAATGTTATAATGTTGCATGACAGATTGCCTAAATATTTTGGTCAATTCATATGCTGTGCCTCATCAAAAGTGTTCAATTCTTTCCATTGTCTTATTTTGATATACAGTGAAGTTAAAAGACAACTTACCCCTGAAAATGCAGAATTCTGTTACCAGCAAAGGACAGCCAAGAAAGCCAGGGAAATCACAAGATACATCTGTGCTGACTGTCCAATTAATGAGCTTCATGTGGAGTGGCTAACTGAAGTCTGAGCTCTAATAAAATGTACCAGAACAAAAAGATTATCTTTGCTGAACATCGGGGAGCTGCCAGACAAAGGGTTTTCTCCTGTGTTATTTTGAACTAAGAAATGTGCTGAGCACTTTATGAAAGTTTGTTGAATGAAAAGTTAATTAGTCATTACTGCATTGATTTTTGTTATTTTAAGGCAAGAGACTGCCTACTCTTTTCTTCCAGAGACTGCTTCCATGTTTAAGTTTTGTTTGAAAAATTATGTAAAATTTAACCTGTGCAGCAGTGATGATATTTTTATTTAAAAGATATAACCAGAAAATAAACTGCTTCAGGATTCAGACATGTACTGACGAGTACGTGTACATTTTATCTATTCATTCTACAAAAAGGTAATGTTGCAACAAACAAATTTTTAAAAATCTTTTGATAATTTAAGGTGGGTTTTGCTATGCCTATTTTGAGGTGCCCTGGGGGTTAATGTGGCCCCTTCATCTTCAACATGAAGATGAAAAAAAACTGCCATGAAGTACTTTATTGTGATTTACCAAGACAAAGCCTTGTAAGAGGCCAAAACATATTAGAAAATAAAAAATGGAAAATAATTCTACAGTTTTCTTTGACAACTAGTATATGTTTTGTTCTTTACAAAAAAAAAATAGTAGATGTGATTTCCTGTAATGGTTTCTGCAAATGTATTGGATGGAGCATTGCTAAATTCTCTTGAGGAAAAAAAGTAATTAAAATGACCTTTAATAATCATCATACAAGTTTATTGCATAAAAAAACCTTTACTAGACTAAATTCCTTGTTCATCTCAATAAATGTAGTTTTAATGTTTGCCCCTGAGCTGGAAAATACAAGCATATGTTTGTTTTTATTGATTTGGCCCACTGAAAGCGAGAATAATATTAATGTAGCCCCCACAGCAACCAAAGCTGCCCATCCTTGACCTAATTATCAATTTCCATGTTAAATGCATTTTTAGGCAAATGTATTACTTCAATTTCATGTTTTCCTCCCTGTGGGAGAATCATTCAATCTGATTACAACCCAATCAGGATTTTTGCAACAACTCATACAAAACAGTTTTAAACCTTCTGGATTATTTTTTAATAACTGCAAACTATAACAACAACCAATTTCCAAATTAGTTGGTACATTGTGCAATGTAAAGCCAGAAGACAGTAATTTGCAAGTCCCTTTCTGTCATATTAATTTGAATACACTGCAAAAGAAGAAGAAAAATTGTAAGAAGAATATTAATGTGTATTCTGATAATCTGTATTATTTTAAAGGCCAGTATGCACATGTTCTTAATTTGGGACTGTAAGATGTTCAACATACAGCTGCAATGGGAGCATGCTTACCATGGGGTAACCCTGAAAGATGTTGTCTGAATGGAAATAGTGTATGTTTGTTCAAAACCTGTATGAACCTTTCATCTTTAAATGGGCCTACAAAAATGTGCAAGTTGCCTATGGCATGGGCACAAATACACCCACACCATCACAGACACTGGGTTTTAAACTTCATGTTGATGAAAATTTGGATGGTTCCTCTCTTCTTTAGCCTCAGAGTACTCAATGGCAATTATCTTCAGAAATAATTTGAAATGTGGACTTTTCAGGTCACAACACACTAATGCAGTGTAGGTCATTCCATCTCAGGTTAACGTGAGTTCGAGGTGCTTCTCAGTGTTGTTGATATATTGGTTTTGCCTCACATGGAAGGCCCTAAGTGTCCTGGGACTGAGTACACTAATCTGTGTTGTACTGAAAGCTGGATCTTTCTCTTTTTTGCTTTGCATAGGGTCTTATCTTACATTTGATGACACAGCAAGGCACTGTTGTAAAATACATCACAAAATGATGTCAGTTTAAGTACAATGCAACCTGAGGGACCAGAGGTCGTAGTCATACTCTGTTAGTTTGACCTGCAGAGATATCTCTAGATTCTCTTTATCTTTTGATGATAACATGGACTGTCAAAGGTGAAATCTCATAATTCCTTACACCTTTAGGGACATTGTTGCCCACACAATCCTCCAAAAATTGATGAGCCTTGCATCATCATGGATTGAGAATTTTTAAAGGTCCCATATCCTGGTATGTTTGACCATTTACGTCATGTCTTGGATGTCTATTAAGTCAGGATTTGATTTAAGTTGAATAAAAGAATGAAAAATTTTGTCTCTGTCGAGGATCGCTTGCACCCGTTTTTCCGTCCCATTTGGAAACGCTCAGATCTGAAGGGGCAGGGAGGTTATGATAACGAGCTCTGTGCTGATTGGCTGCCCAAATTATCTCTGATTGGAGAGGGAAGAAGGGGTCACAGGCGATGGAGTGGACTTTCAAAACGGTCATGGCATCTGCCTGTGAGTAGCAGAAAACCCACATGTAGGTGGGGTCTGTATAGCTATTGCATAAAACAACCCCAGGAAGTAAAGACAGAGCATTAGAAGGGGCAAATTCTTTACAGAGACGTTTCTACATGAACTGACAATTTAGATAAAGATATCATATTCTTCTGCTCCCCACACCTCGTCTAACAACATTAAAGCAAAGAAAATTGATTTTGCAGGACATGGGACCTTTAATTCTTAGGGGTGCTCCTTTTATAAGGGTACTACAACTTACCTGTGAATGTAATGGTTGTCTTGGAGCACTCCACAACTTTTACAGTCTTTTGTTGCCCCTGCTCTAATTTATATAGAAAGTGTTACATGCTTCAAATTCAGAATGTGCACATATTTCAGGGAAAACAGTGAAGTTTGTCAGCTTTAATTTTATAATTCTTGTCTTTTGCAAATCACTGTAGTCTGTTTATATTCACATTCTACACAACATCCATCTTGGAATAGGTTTTGTTTATGTTTGGTCAGTTCTCCTAATTAGTGAAAGTATTTTTCTAAAAAGTTTAGAATTTTCTTGTTTGATGTAATTCTTCCAAAAGAATTGATTTTTCTTTACACTAAACTGTGCGGGGACCCTCATATCTTGCAATTTCTCCTGGACTCCCTCTGTGTATGCCTTGTGTAATATGAAAATGTATTTCATATTTGGGCAGATGTGCGCGAGTTTTCTGAACATCCACCCCCCTCACTTGTTTTCAGGGATCCAGTTCTGCCTCCCCTCCACCTGCAGCATTGATCGGACTCCTCAACAAACCCCAGGTAAACCTCCTACCTGGGGCTCTGTTTGTAGGGGATGTTATTGTAATGACTGGTCCTGGGGACAAAGACTATTCAGCACATGTTGAGATGATGTAGGGCAACTCCAATTACCACATATTCACAGACAGAGAACTCAAATGTTGACTTTAGTGAGAACAATGACAAAGGTAAACATGGAGCAAGAAAGCCGTGATATTCCGACCTGCAGCTTGGAATTTATAGTTTAAATGAAGAGAGATGTATTTCTTTCTGCATGTACACTCTCCATATACAGCACCCTTTCCCCCCATTCTTTGATAAAATTATCAATGAATGATATTTATGTGCATGTGTTTATCATTTCACAATGCAATTAACTCAACTTAATTTGTAGTTAATGCATGCAGCCAATTGATTTTTTTCTCTCTGGTTCCACTGGCTATAATTTCACAGATTTGATTTTGGATGGGGTTTTGATAGCAAAAAATACATCTGCCTCCTCTGTCAGGCTTCACTAGCCTGTATTCTTCAGAGGTCTTCTTAGAAATTTTTTAGAGACTTGTTTCAGGAACCTTTCATTCACAAGGAAACTACCAAACGACGAATGAGCGAAACACATATGCTTATAATCCATAAATAATATTAAGTTTGGCTTTGTTATGAATGATGAAGCCAAATGCATCCACCATCACTTTGCATCCATGTCATTGTGATTTATTAGATAGTTTTTCTTTTTTCTGTTGACCTATATGGATTATCATTTTATGATAGAAAGTGGCAAGGGAGAGAGTGCAGCTGGTTCAGCTACACCGATGAGCACTAGCTGGCACCACTGAAGGACAAAAGGACAGATGTTTGAGAGACTGTCATAGTACCATTAGCAAGTGAATGAATCCATAGACAGAGTATGATATGACTGAGGGTAGAATTGCTGGGGTGGATCTGCAATTCCCTGGAGGGGCCCTGGACAGCAACTTATAGGCCTGTGAAAAGGGGACATTAAGTTTGTGTGTACACAAAAAAAGTTAGCATGTATTTGCTCTTTCGCTACCATCTCTCCAAAAACTGTTTAACCAGCAGCATTGAAATTAAAAGTTTTATTTACAAAACCCTTTGCATTGCAGAACTAAAGTGGGGGCATACCTGTGGGACGTGCACCAGTAGAGCTTCATCGTTGAAGGACTAACACACACAATAAGCACGGAAGTTGGAAATGCTATCAGCTGCTTGCTGCAGCTCTGCCAAAGCCAACAAGATTTGGTTCACTCACCTTGTTTGTTATTTCCCTGAGGTCGGTCACGTAGGTAACACATCATCAAACATCCCGCGCAATGTGACATCTTTCTAGATCAACCACTTCACAGTCCCTTCTTTTGTTGTCTCGCCTCTGACGTGCCTCTGTTACTACCTCTGGAGACGGAGCAAAGAGGGGATCAACTCTTTCCCCCATTCCGTCTCTGTGATGTTCACAGAGGAGGCAAAACATCATAGGAGCATAAATATTACAGTTTGAAACAGCAGTGTGAATTGCACAAGAGTTACTCCAGTCATCACTTTGTAAAGCATTACAGTGTTGAGTAGATGTAAATGAAGATCTGCTATTGTCACAATTAATTTTACATATTTAAAAATCAGTTATTACTATAAATTGCACAAGGTGCATGCAGGATTACAGCTGGTAGCATCTCTGCCTCCATCAACATCAGTATTTATACATATGAACATTGGATGCTGCTTTGATTCATCTACTGCTGGATTGCATTTAGGCATCCTTCAAGGCAAACAAAAGGCCCATTTGCATTGTTTTCAAAAAGCAGAATAAAATCTGAGGCATTTACAGTCAGGAAAAACAGTATTTTTCTTAAGTGGTTTGTTAAAAATCTCTGGACATCTTCAAACTTTCAAGTCCAGCCCTGGTTAATGAGTTTAAATAAAGCCTTGCCCTGGCTGTCTTGTATGATCTATTTTTGGCCTTTTCATAGATTTATTCTGTTCTTGTTGCTGCCTGCATCACCGGTGACATCTCCAATAATGGAGTTGACCATAACCCCCCCCCCCCCCCAGGTCATTTGCATATCCTTAAAAGCCTGCTGCAAAACAAACTGCTTGCATTCCCCTTACAGTGATAAATCCAATCCAGGAGAAAGACTCTTAACGACGTGCCACTCAACTCTCCCTCCTCCCCGCCCCTATGTTAGCATCCAAGCCAGGCCTGTTAGATGGAGAGGCACTAACAGAGATGGAGCATCTGAATCACTGCCTTTGTGTCTCAAGTTGATCAGCCCCACCTGTACTGGGGAAGTTTTTTGTATTTGTGTGTGAAAGAAAAGAGGGGGAGGGTTAGATCTGATTAAGTATTTACTCTTAATATGATAACTAGTCTCCAAAGACTTTTTCCTTTGCCATATGTTTCTATGGGAAGGTTTTAGTTTATTTTATTAGTCTTACTGCAGAAGTGTTTAATTTGCATCCTAAATTCCCTTTTCTCCTCTGTCAAAAGAGACTGGCTTTTAATCTGCACATTGTTTTAACATCAACCTATAAGCACTTAATTTGTTATGATAAGTACTGAGTGAATAGAATTTAAAAGAAAATTATTAACTCTTGACGTACTCTAAATATTATTTGTCTTTGTTTGCTCTTTTTAAAACTGTGCTCCAAAAGCCACTTAGGGAAGGTGACAATATGTCTTTACAAGCACATATTACCTTAGAGTAGACCTGTCAACCAGTCAGAGCAGACTGGACCTACATGGGGAAGGTGCTCTAACAGAGTGCTTCATCAAGACTGGGATTACAGCTGGATCAGGTGTACTTTTTTAAACATTTATGATTGCAAACATAATCTCGTAGTCACCAAAACTGAATATATGAACCTGTGTTAAGGTAAAATATGAGAAGCTCTTATGTTAGTTCAACACATGGCCCACCCAAAGGTTCCTAAAACGGTAGTCAGGGACCCTCTGGGGGTAACAAGGTGCCTTCTGAAAAACAACAAAGATACTTTTTTCACTATTTTAAGTTGTAGGTTTGACTCATTATTACAAAGAAACATATAAATGAGTTCATTTGAAAAAAACATAAAAAACAATCAATGGTTAGATTTATGTTGAAATTAATGTAATATCTTATGATGAATAACCAATATCATTTTAACAGTTTAAAGGCTGTTGTTTGATTGTGCCAGTGTTGGGATGAGCCTTATGTGAAGGTATGCAGCTGTGTGCTCTTGACTTTACATATGTGCGGTAAGGCAGTAGGCCTACTTTGGACCTGTAACTTTTTAGTTGGCACTGAAAGTTTCCGCAATGTCCATATACATTCATTGGCATACAGAAGCCAACCAGTGAAGACTATTTTTTACACTAGTTGGAGACTGTCTGGTTCCTGGGTAAATTGTCCCCAAGAACCCAAAGCAGTCCAGTTGTTACTTGGATCAAGATTTGGACAAACACGACTTAAAAGACTGCCAATCATTGCCTGCTGTCAACCATGTTTATTTCTTCTCAAGCTGTGTTTAACCGTGACAGATTTTGCCATATTTTGAGTCTTTAAAGTCAGGAATCTATTTTTTTTAATAGAATCTGTTTGTAAAGATCTTTTTTATGTTTAGCTTTTGTTCAAATGGGACAAGGAAAGGGCAGCTGATTAACATGGGACACAAAAAATAGTTTTAAAGAATTGCATCAAAGTGTGAATAAGTTAATTTTAATACCAGACAGGCCATGAGTCATATTACAAATGAAAAAAACAGAACAATCTTTGTTAATTTAGACATTTAACAACAGTAGCTTTATTGGAATGATCCATGTTTGTTTGAAGGAGGCTCTGTCAAAGAAATTGTCAAAATTTTACCATTTAAGGTCTTTACGACTTATCCCAATGTAATTATTTTTTTCCACTGGTGCGCAGTTACTTTGGAGGTAGTAAGAGAGGAACAGAAATAGGATTACAGATCACTTGAATTAAAAAAAAAGAATACTTGTTTCAACAAAAAAGTAATTTGAGGATTTTGACAGGTTACTTTCTTAAGTTCAAGCCTGAAAGCAGGTCATATTGTTTATGATAAAATTGTCTACATTGTGCAAAACATATTTGATAACTTTTGATAAAAGCAGGTGAGTGTCTTGGTGTGAGTGAGTTTGCCCTGGCTGCACTCAGTATAGATGAAATCTAAATGCTGAGTAATACTGCCAGGGCCAAGATGGGAACAAGAGTTATGACTCCCCTTTGCACGACTGGCTTGCTTATAATGGCTCTATTTTTGTCCTCCTGCTGAATCATGCCCCCTGAATGGGTCATCTCTTTCCCTCCCTTGATCTCTCTGCACTCTCTGATTTATACTTGCTCTCCATCACACACTCACACACACACACCTTTTCTCCTCCAGCCTGCACAGATTTCCTCTGCTCCTGTATCCTCACTCACCTCCACATCCTTTTTTCTGTCTCTCTTTTCCAATCTTTGTCATTCTTCCCAAATGCACGTCTTCATCCATGAGAGGTTCATTTTGTGAATGGACAGCAGTGTGAGTCATTAAGCCCTCGGAGCAGAACGCTCCTCATAGACCAGACATGTGGAGCTATTTTTAAAAGCAGCCCAAATACGGGGAGAAAGGAACTGAGAGGTGTTGAGCATTTGAGTTTAATCTTTACCATAAATGGTCCTCTTTTCAAACACACATTATCAATTCCACTGTAATTAAATCAACATCAAAAGATGATATAGAAGGAACATTGTAATGCTTGTGCAAAGTGACATTTGAATTATGTTTTTGTTTCAGCTAATCTTATAATTGTAATTTTGTGGACATTTCCAGTACAAGATTTTCCACCAGACCTCACTACAGTAATCACATGATTCACAATATTCTGCCAAACTTCTGGGAAGCAAAGAACAGATAAAGATTAGGACACAAACTTGTTTTGCAGCACATCATCATGCACCAACACATTGCACCTTTTACACACCACATGTGGCAACACAGCTTTACATGCAACATAGTTTGTGTGTATAAACATTTGCATGGGGACGCCCCTGCTCAGAACTTTTTTGCAGACTGCTGTGATACCCTGTAAAACGTTTTTTCTCAATCCTTTCAGGTTTGAATAAAATCTCACAAAGACAAGACTCTGAATCAAGATCGTTTATTCGTTGTAAGCCTCCTGAAAATTACAGCAACAGTGGGGACAGGCTGTCAGCTCTGCCCATCACTGCTGCTTACTTGTTTTAAATTGAAGACTCTTTAAATTAAAATTGCATTTAATGGGCCATGATAATTTCAGCTTCTAATCCTCAGAACTATTGCTCACATCATATGCTGCCTCAAAAATGGCCAAAAAAGTTGAACACTTTCTGCTCCTGTTTTAACACTTTTCATACGGCAGGTCTTTGGCTCAAAATAGAGATGACTGTAAAGGAGGCTGTGTTAAAAGGTGGGAAATAGACATTATGTGTCTTCTTTAAATCAATGGAAGTACTCAACAAAAAACAAGTAAATAAATGACAGAAGAATCATCGTTTTTACTTCCTTTAAAAGTTAGCCAATTCAAGAGGAAACCCTTTCATCTGCAGACAACAATCTCGTTGTTCTTTTCTATTGCTGCTCAGACTGTGCTGTAATTAGCATGAGATTACATTAATTCTACAGCACAACTTTGGAGGGCCTGGGTGAGGGTGGCAGCTCATTAAAGCTCAAAATGGATCTGATTCTGGCCTCATAAGGACTTCCTTAATTGCTTTGTGTGTTGTAAACATTTGTAAGGCTGAGGCAGAAACAGAGAGCTTTACATGGTCTCCCTCTTTGTCGGGGGAAATGATAACCCATAACTTAACCTGCACTGTGACTCAGTCTCCTCTTTTTTAGGCTTAAAGGTATCTGGCACTCACCCCCAGCTTTGATTCAAACACTGTCACTGCTTCACAATCAGTCCAAAACTACTCCTTGTGAGCCTCTCTGTTAAAGCTGTGCTTGAAAATAAAGACTCTTCAAAGCTGCAAGGACGTTCATGAGCAACTCCTCAGTCCATCTCTCCCCGGATTAAGTCCATATTCTCATTTACACTTGAAAGAAAGTAATCCCCCTCTTTTTATGTCATGGAATGGACAGAGTAAGAAGATGAGAGTTGTCAGCCTTCCTCAAGTCGTACTTTTTCACCAGAATCCTCCACACATGGGAACTGTTGATTACCTCTGGATTTTTTCACAGCCTCATCCATGTCTGACGAGTGTTTCGTGTCTCAGAGGCTTTGAAGTTCTCCGCCTTTTGCTGACTTTCTCCTACAGTTAACTTGGAAGTTTTAAATAACGTCAGTTTCTCTCAACTATATGAGCACCAAAAAAAGAACAGAAGAGAAAAAGGCCTCTGCATTGGCTCAGAAGAAGCACAATAAGTGCTTCACACCTAACACTTGACCTGGACTTAATAAACTTTGTTTTGCTTTTTTGAAAAGTCCAGCGCAGTTGAGGTGGTGTGACGGTTCGCGCACACTGGTGTGGACTGAAGAACCTTACTCCTGTCTGCCTGAAAACAGAAGGTCTAATTCTTTTCAAAACGGACCAGAGTACAGTTTGTGACAGGTGTAAAAGCTAACTAAACAGTCCCTGCCTGATATGGTTACACACTCTCCAGTCTATGTGCAAATGCCACCTAACAGCCTAAACTAGAAAGCACTCGGAGAGCGCCCCAAAGGTGACTCACATATTGCTTTTACATCTGTAAGCAACAGTTCCATGATAAAATTAGCGTCATAATATGATTCCTTGACCCTGAAAACCCACACCTAGCTCTCTTAATCATGTTGATATCATAATTAGTTAGACAGTTATTGAGCAAAACCGATTGTTCCCTAATGATGGTTATCTGGATCACCACCAAAATCTAATCATTTTTAAGTTGGGTCATTACCAACATCTCCTGATAATTTCAGCAAAATTTGTCCTTTAGTTTTTTCATAATCTTTCTAACAATCAAAAAGACAAATAGACAAACAAACATATGCCGGCACAAACATAGCCTCCTTGGCCGAGGTAATGAAGAGTTATCTTAATTTTATGGCACTAAAGAGTTCCAATCTAAATGTTACTATGTGATGCCAGTTTTGTGTTCTGGACCAGATAGCAGGAACAAAGACCACAGCTACAGCTCTAACTAGTGGTGGGTGGCTTTATTATGCATCATTTGACAGGCTTTGGTCCTTCTGACAAAGTGCAGTGTGAATGCAAGTGAAAAATGAAACAGTGTTGGAACTTCATCCTGAACAGAATCAAGTCCATCAAACCTTATGTGTGAAAGTGACCTAAGTTTTGAATCACTCAGTATGTTTGCATCAACAGTTTGATTAAGTTCAGTCTGACAACCTAAGTCTGTATTTTTTTCATCATAAACAATTGATTTTGATACTTTTTTTATTGGTTTTACATGTATGAAACAAACCCACAGATATGAAGTGTGACCAATGGCACTGACTTAATAAAAAATAAAAAAATAAACATAGGGAAACTAGGTTTCTTCCTGATGGTGAAGATAGTCTGAGTTTGGTGTCTAGGCTTCAGCCCCATAACTCCTCGCATATTTGTTTTACATGCAGAAAACAAAGAGTGCTCAGATAGTAACTTCAACACTTTGCAGATGCTGTTGTGGTGGAGGGTTGAATGCAAGAGCACGGTACTGGTCCAAGGCAAAGCTGGCAAAGGCAGAGCAGAGACTATAAACCATAAATCTTGCAGCATACACAGACCAGTAATTGTTAAAAAAGGCACCACTACCTTCTTCTTCTTAGCCTGTGGCTCGAATTCCATCGTGCCATGTACATTGGCAACAGTAATGAATGGGGTCAAATTAGCGATGGTATAAGAGGCTATAGCACACAACCTAGAGTCATGAGTTTGGAATTTTAGTTTAGTTTTTTTTCTTTTTTTTTGCATCTACAAGTAAGCTTTTCCATTTTGGCACGGTTCATTTGAATATATATCGACACAGCAATCGATCCCTGCTTCAGAATGAAAGAGGTAGTCTCAGGTCACTTCCACTTGACCCCTGGAGCAGTTTGTTTATAGTGAGGACACAATCAAGCCCGCAACTGACACAAACACGGTGACGAGTTAATTCATTTCCTATGAGCAGCAGCCGTAGTATAAAAACTTTATTACAGCTTCCAGGCAACCAGGCTGATGACAGACTACCACTTAGTAATAATGTTTAAGATCCCAAAGACTCAACCTACCATATAAAATAGCAACAAGTTAACATTACTCACTGTCTCTAATGCAGTTATTGCAATTTTTGCAATGTGTGAATGCATGTACTGAAGTGTAGCCAGTTTCATGTTCAGTTATCCAGCACACATATAAATGCAGGATGCTTAAAACAGGGTCTTAGTTTGTTGGTTTTACTTCCAGGCGGCTGTTGCTCTGTTCATATCAATATACAGTCAGTGTTTTGAACAGACTCCTTTGGTCATAAAATTATCAACAATGCAACGGTACAAGAAAATTAAATATACCTAATTGAGGTTATAGTAATTGATGCCTCATTATACAGGAAGCATTTTTACTTAGTCTGTTTTTTAACTATAAGTTTTGCAGCTTTAAGCTCGCTTGAGGATCTTTAGGGCTATTATGGCAACCCATGTGGGCCATGCAGGATAATTAATATCCCTCTTAAACTTGTGTAGTGGTGTTTACTGTTCCAAAAAAAATGTCCCTCTTTATTTTGATATATGACATGCAGCTTATGATGAAATTTTGAGTGAGAAATGTTCAAAGTCTGTTGCCTTCCCTGACCAACATCTACCCCATGGGAGGGAAGGCAACCTTAGTTATAGAATAACCAAAAAGAAATAACCAATCCAACCTTCCCACTCATGATTTTTTTCTAGCTTTTGTAGGTCGAACAGAGGAAACAGTATGAATGTCAGTCTCCTTTAAAACAATCTAAAACAGCCTCACATAAGCTTTAGTTTTCCATCATAGATTGCCATGATATATTAGTCCACCAGGTATGGTAATAGGGTCATTATGTATTAAATGTGGGGTAATTAAGTTGTTAAATTAAATGACAGTTTAATGAGAAATACATATCTCTATCAGTGTTTTATCATATAATTAATGTGTAGGGCTATGTGGTGATATTTGCCCCTGATTAAAGATGAGGAACGTCTGTATTGATTTACCCACCATGAAATATGTCACATAAAAAAATATTTGACTCTGTGGATAAAAACAAGCTTGGGAATATCTGATCAGACCAGATAGGTTTTTCATCAGAATGGCTGTTTGATGAGGATGGTGGGTGTGTATCCTGCTAAACAGTGAAAGCTTCCTGACAGTTTTTAACAGCATACAACAGTGACAGCCCTTTTCCAGCAAAGACTTTGATGAGTGATGCATTTGACAGTTAAAAGAAAAACTGAGATGCCTTTATATCTTCTCTTGTGCTCTCTTTGCCATTCTTCTTTATGTAACGTTGGCACAAGGAATGGAGGGGCGATGTGGTGGGAAGCATTGTCACTTTTTGAAGCTTATATGGAGGCTGGGTCTGTTGGAGGTGTTTGAGGGTGTGGAGGAGGCTCAGCTCCCTTTAAGATGCATGTAAGGGGAGCTCCAAAGGAAGAGGTTTGAGGACAACTGCAGTGATTAAACTATGCCAAATAAGAGAATGTGCTGCTGTCAAAAGGGAAAGCTTTTTTGATTTAAAGGAAAAAGTTGTGATTTATTTGAAGATATTTTAGTTCAGTTTTAGCTCTTTAATAAAATACACGCAGCACATTGCATATAAAAAGTACATGCACCAGAAAAGTGTGATAAAACGTTATATATTGATAGTATTTCTACTTTTGCGCCATCAAATATTTTAAACAACCTCAGCTCTGTTTATACATGAAAAATATTTATCTTTTCAAATTTAACCATTCACATGCCACTTTGAATACATGACATAATGACAGTTTTATAAAATTACTCAGCAAAAAAATATGTTTTTATTGATTGACTGATTTTATTCATTTATTTATTTATTCATATTCATTTATGTATTTTCTTCATTTCTTAATTAATTGTAAGAAAGTGTTAGAAATTATTAATATCATGTAATGTAAGCAGGTCCTGGGTGTACAAGGCTCTTGTCTAATGACAGCTGGAATAGGCCTTAGCACCCCATGACCCTGAAGAGGGTACAGATGTTGGATGGGTTTTTTTTTTTTCATTTTATTTTAATGCATTTTGTTTTATTCTATTGTATTTTGTGGGCAGCACGGTGGCGCAGCAGGTAGTGCTTGTGCCTCACAGCAAGAAGGTCGCCCGTTAGATCCCTGGGTCGGGCCTTTCTGTGTAAAGTTTGCATGTTCTTGTCGTGCATGCGTGGATTCTCTCCAGGCACTCCGGCTTCCTCCCACAGACCAAAAACATGCTCATTAGGTTGATTGGTGACTCTAAATTGCCCTTAGGTATGACTGTGAGCGTGAATGGTTGTCTGTCTCTCTATGTTCAGGGTGTACCCCGCCTCTCGCTCAATGACAGCTGGGATAGGCTCAAGCCTCCCCAACCCCATAAGGGATAGTCGGTATAGAGATTGAATATTGTATTTTGTCTTATTTTTTTATTCTATTTTGTATTATTCAACTTTGTTTGCCAGCTTAATGGAAAATTCCCTGCATGAGTTTCTCAGCACTCACCAGTAAAATTACATCTTTTTGCCCGGGGGTGCTAAACTCAGAAAGATGGGCAATCTGCTGGAAACAGTAAAAACCACAAACCTGAAGCCTGGCCTGTATATTAGAAACATATTACAAGAAACTGCATGTTCTTTATGCTGCAGGGTCATATGATCAATAGTTCCAATTAAAATTGGTGTTAATGTGACTGTTTTTGACTTTAAGTGTGGCCATTTTAAAAGTACAGAGCAGTGTTAACATATTAAAGGGTATAAAGTTCACATTCAAAATTAAAAAAAAAACGCACACCTTTGTCAAATTACATGTGATACAGATTATCAGTGGAAAATAACAGAAGGATATGGTGAAAGGTACTAACAAGACACAGTTTGAGGCACAACCTTGACTGACTTGTCTGATACAAAGCCATTACTGAAGAGCAACCAATCCAACATGGCTGACCCCATCAGCTCCCCCATCAAAAGAGTTCGAGCTGCACTCATCTGTATGTCAATCCATTTTACCAAATGCAGTACAGATATACTGAAAAACTAATTTGTCCCTGCTGCCATATGGCTTTCAAAATAACTTAGTTTGTATGTTTTGAATTGTGTTCATTCTAAGGTAACTGTTTTACATTTGCTTATGCGGTTCCTGCTGTCCCTACATCAAATTTGGCTTTGAAGGATAATACAATCATGCTAATTCTCAATCTTTGATAGAGGGTTGGGCCACAGGGCAGTCAGGAAAGTACAAAGAGATAAAATTGAAGATTGGTGGTCTTATTTATTTGGAGTATGTACACACAGCTAATTGAGTCATTTCTGACATTTGTTGTGAAGAACAGGTTACACGTTGATTTTATTTACACTACCATTAAACCTTTTCACCCTCTTTTTCAGCCATCACCTACACACCCAGCTACAAGAAGACCCCTCCTCCTGTCCCACCCCGCACCACCTCCAAGCCTCTCATCTCCATCACAGCCCAGAGCAGCACAGAGTCAACCCAGGATGCATATCATGGCGGGATGTGGGCACCTGAAGGCCTTAGCCTGGGATTGAGCCCAGGACGAGGTCTCTACAACTCCACCGACAGCCTGGACAGCGCTAAGGCCGTGACCATAGCCATGGAGGCAGCTGGAGTCATGGCTGGAAAAAGACACCCGTCCACTGACAGCCACAGCTCAGTGATGACCTGTGACAAGGCCGTCCTGGTGTCCAAGGCTGAGGAGTACTTGAAAACACCTCGATCCTCTATAGGAATACAGGTGAGTCTGCTTCACATGTTATCAAATAATCAGGGGTGCGTTAACAACTTACTTACTTGTGTTTCTTTAATTAAACGGGTTTAGGATGCTTGTGTTATTTTGAACTTATCAAGTTTACTTTCATTTGTGCTTAGATGCTCTAAACTGCTAGCTAAAGAACATAACCTAGCTCTGTGGTCTGTAAGCCCTTAAACAGAGTGCCTTTCCTTATGTATTAAATTAAATGTGGAAATGTGCAAATTGTTGTGCAATGTATCTATGCATATCATGCTTGAGTGGGGCAAATTTCGCCTCTTTCACCTTTTCACCTTAATTGAAAATATCCGACTTCTGTGACAAATTCATCTGAAGTCATGGCATGACAGCCAATCAGCATCAAGAGTGAACGGTGACAAAGATCACAGATAGAAGAGGAAGTAAACAATGCTGCACGGTTATTTTAGTGTAAAGAGACCGAACCACAGAGAGGAGAAACAGGGAGAAAATCACTGGAGTGTTCAGCTCATATTTATTGAACACTTTTCATGGGCTGTGGTGTGAATGAAGTTCGCCAGAGTTGGCTACTGGTGTGTTTTTCTGGCTTACTAGTGGTGATTAAATGGGTTTTTCACCCAAGAAAATATGCCAAACCTCACAGAAGAACTACCAGAGCACCCCTGAGAGACAGAATAGACCAGGGAGAAAGGAGGAGTGGGTCTCGCCCTGGAAAAAAGATGAGTAAAGCGGGGCAGGTTCAGCAATAGCGGTTGACCCCGCTATTGCTGAACCTGCCCCGCTTTGGAGTCTCACCAGATATCGTGGTGAAACTCCAGCAGCTCCAAATGATGTCACGGATCGTCAAATGGATGTGTTTCTATTGCAGACATTTCTGTGACATTTAGCTTCTCATTTCTGAGAACAGAAGGAAGACAGTGATTGTAGAAACATCCACCATGGTTGATCATGGATCGAGGAAGCGGAAACACACGTTGTTGTGGCTAAAGGACAGGCCCGCCTCCTCCTTGTCCCATTCACGTCTGAGGGGCAAAGATTCGCCTCTATAAATATAAACCATTTGAACATGCAAATACATGCGCAAAATGTAGTCGTGTGAAGGCACAACAGGACTATTTTTTTTTCTTGTTTAGTGTGATCACAGCTTAAGGCCACACATGTTTTTGTCTTTTACAATGGTCACTGCATTAGATAAGGCCATCATGGAACCATTAATATGAGCCATGACTTTACCAATCAACATGACAGAGTAAGGTTCACACCCAGATTGTTTTGGCATAAATTAACTGCTAAAGTAGTATAAGTAGCAGTAGCAGTAATATTTGCAATGTTGCTACCAGGCTACCAGGCAACCAGGCAGATGACAAAGTACTACTCAGTGATAATGTGAGGAATGAATGGACAGAGATGCAAGTGTTGCTTGATGGCTGTATAGAATTTAGTCCATACTGCAAATGTTTAGGGTGAATAGAAAAAAAGTCATATTGGACTCAGTTTGCAAGGACCTAAACACAGGATCAGCAGCAGATTTAGTATCAAGCGAGTCACTCCACCTTATGCCAAATTATGTTGATGCAACACACAACTCTTGGTCTGTGGTATGGGTTATCTTTCTACCTAAAGGTTTGGTTGTTTGATCCCCAGCTTCAGCAAAAACATGTTGATATGGCACATCAACAACATCCTTTCACTGCTGCATTAGTGAGGAAAAAAATTAGTATGAAAGTTCCATCCATTATCCATACCACATATCCCTTTTAAATCGCAGGTGACCGGAGCCTATCCTAACTGACGCTGGGTGAGAGGTGAATAACCAGTCATACTCACATTCACACAAGAGCAATTCAGAGGCACCAATTAAGCTAGTGAGCATATTTGGTCTGTGGAGTACCCATAGAAAAAACGTGATAGCACAGGGAGAACATGCAAACACCACACAGAAAGATCCCCTCCCAGCCTAGGAGTTAAAACAGTGATCTTCTTGCTGTGAAGCACCAGCAGTATCTGCTGCACCACCATGCAGCCCTTGTAAGAATGTTTATAAGTAGAATTTGTCTCAACCAATGGATACTTTGCATAGCAGCCTTACTGCGTGAATGAGGTGTGATTATGAGAACAGCTTTAATTGGTCCAATGACTAAAGTGCCATACAGGTTCATTTGATAAAAACAACCTGGTATTGTTGTTTATTCACTGTATGTGAAGGTTAGACGGTATTTTACATTTCAAAACACCCTTCATGATTGAAAAGTGCTTTGAGTAGACTCTAGAATTATATCTCACTTTCACTTGGAAATATTTGTAGTCGAGTAATTCAACTTCTACTCAATCAAACTTTATTGGAGTAACTTTACTTTAACTTGAATGTTTACTCTTACCTGAGAATAACTTGTACTATTTTCCACCCCTGCATATACGCACTCTAGTCCCTCTGTACTCACACACATTCATAAACAGTAACAGTGCTGTCTTTAAAGCAGCTAAAAATAGCAGCAATGAGTCATCTTACTGCAGCCCGTCAATTCAAATTCAACTCATGCTGAAGTGGGTTTTAGTGAATGGTAGTTCAAGCCACGGTTCATTCACTCAGTCTACGTTTCATATACTGATTTTTTCCTCTCCAATCTAATGGTCATGCTGCCTCTCTGTCTTTCTCTCTGCTTTTCATTCTTTTTTTATCTTCACCTCTCTTCACCTCTGACTCTGTGATCCTGTCTTGGATTTGTCATCCTTATCCTGCCATAGTAGCTCAGGTTCTGCTGCTGTTGAGCTGCACATGCTGTCAAAAGGATACAGGTCTGCACAGAGTGTGCTAGCTCGTATCATTCCTTTAGAGAAATTCATAGCATGTGAGAAAGCAGAATAAAGTCATTATATGAATTTGAAAGTTATTGCTTTCATCATCTCTCGCCATGAATAAAAGAAAGAAAATGTATCCCTCTGTTGTCCTCGGGTCATTAACTTTCATTCTCAACCCCTAAACCTCCTTTGTTCTTCTTTCCTCTTGGTCATATTTGCTCTTTGGCTGGAATAAGTCTTAGGCATATTGAACATTTTATATCATCTTCTTAGTTTTTTATTGGCTTTTCCACACCGTAATATATATTTAAAACGTCCCTTCCCTGTCTGCAGACTGTTGGTTTTGCTTGGAGAATAAAAGTTAAACTTCAATATTTTTAAATGTTACAAAAAAAGGAGGTGTTTTATGTTACGGTTTTTATGTTTCTTTCAAAACCATATCACGTTTACTGTGAGGTGTAATTTTAGTGTGTGTTTTAGACATAATCAGGAATGTCCTTTGACTGTAAAGCGGCTCAACACTCAAATTGCAGCAATGCCGCTGACTGTCAGATATTGCCAACGGGGAGTCAGTCAGTGAATAAATGATCTCTTCATGGCCAATTGATCCTGCTACACTCACTATTATGACATAAAAACTGAGATGATAGCCAAAGGCGAGTTTTAACCAGCTCTTCAGGTTATTAGTTCAAGCAACCCACTGAAATCTGTATTTACATTTATCTCAAATTAGCAGATCTAATGTTAGATGGTTGTGTTTGCCTTTTTGCAGTGGTCGGATTTATAATACTTATATCATTTTTGTATTTACTATGGCCAGGTGTTCCACTTTTTTTACCTTTTTTAATCCTTGATTGGTTGGCAACTTCAGTTGACCTTATTCCCATTTGATAGTGGCAATAATTCAACTTTCAGCTGTACTTAATAAATTTGTTTTAATTTGCTTGTTGTTAAGTCCTCCTCAAAAAAATTTTTTTCTTATCCGAAATCATGTTTTGTCGGTAGACAGGAGATAGGAACGTGCTCACATGTTCCTATCTCCTCATATCTTATTTCAGCTTCTTCACTGTTTCCACATGTACTGTATTTCTTCCTTTATGTTCGGTAGTTAGCGATTAAAAGATAGCTAGTTTGTGTCTACAGACTGCACTATGTGATGTCTAACTTAATATGTGGGATTTTTTTGTCATTGATCAAGTGAATCACCTGCATGCATGTCCCATCCTGCATGGCCTCACTTTGGCTGCAGCACAGACACTGAAGGCATAAAGGATTAGTCTGTGTTGTCACCATCAGGCAGAATACTGTGTCAACTACAAATGCAGCTCCAAGTGTCTACTTGTAGCTTTTACTTCTCCTTAAAAATGTTTTTTTGGACTTTGACAGAGCGCTCTGCTGCTCTATTGTGCACTTTTGCTCTCCCTCTTTCCTAAGAAAGAAGTATCTTGTTAGGACGCTACCACACTCCATGATGAATAAGATGACTAAGCTACTGAAAAGCTATTTGACTCATAAAATAACTACGCTATCACAAAGCCCTTGGAAAATGTAATCGACCTACTAAGTCCGATATTTGTAGTGATGTTGCTGCCTAGTACTACGGTATCTCCCACTCTACTCATGAAGGTGCTGGACCTACTTCCTAAAGGAAAGGTAAAACATTTTGCTCACTTTTCAGGGCAGTAATCATACAGGAAGAACTGTTTTAAACTGTTTCATGTTGGATTTATAATTCTTTATGTTAAAACTTCATCGCACTGTATAGTTGAAGCTAATCTAACAGGGCACACTGGTATTTCCCGAAACCAAAATATTGCATGACCTTCTGAACTTTTCAGAGGAGGCCATACCTGTTATGAACAAAGCCCATCCATCAGCCAGAGATGTGGTTTCCACAACCCAGCTGGACAGTTTAAGATTGAAAAATGTCTTGCCTTTTCAGGATATGCCCATTGAAGTCTGATTTTCCTCTCTGCTGTCCTAATCACTTACAAATGCAAAGTCCTTATTTGGAAAATGTGTTGAGCCTCTACTTCTCCACTGAAAGGTATTGAGTTGGCTGAAAAGCCAAGAGCTCCTCTTTGGGACCTCTGCTGGGTGATTCCAACCACCTTTGGCATTAAGGTTGGGTTGAACTCTGAGCAGACATTTTCAGCTGATGATGTTGCATGGTGGTGTAGCAGGTATTGCTGTGGCCACACAGCAGGATGACTCCCTGGTAGGATGAGGCCTTTCAGACCAGTAAAAAAATGACCTCAGCAAAGGCAGTGCAAAGTAAAAAAAAATATTAAAATAATATTTGTCAGGTAAAAACAAAAACTTTGCACCTAAAGAGTTATAGTATAGAGGTGACTCTAATGTGTGTGTGAACATGAATGGTTGCCGTATATATGTTAGCCCAGTGTGTTGTGTATTTTCTTGAAAATGACTTGACTCCCAGACAAAGGAGACTGAGAGACTCTGGTGTTTTATATTGAGGTGTATATTGAAAAAATACTTGATATTCAAGGAGAATTAATGGTACACAGCATATAACAGTGCAGCACTGATTCTACCAGGTAAATCTCTGGCATAGTATCTGTACCACTGCTGATCTAGAAACAGGAACATCACATCATCTATGTAAAGTTAGGCAGTTCTTATCAGTGATTCAGTGCTTGATAATCTATTCTGCTGAGATCTTCTCTAAACTTAAAGCTACTTGTACCACTGAGAAGAAACCAAAAGTCTGGGGCTTGGCTTCTCTAATTGAAAAAAATTACACTTAGATAAATAATTTTTGTTTCTCTATGGGCCAGTACCAAATAGTCTCGGTATCATCAAATAAGTAAGAGTCAGTGTCTGTTTGTTTTTTCAGTGATATATTTTTGTTTAATTGCCATTTCTAAACAAAAGTAGGCCAGGTCTCCCAGAGACTTGAGATTGTTAAAACAAATTAGATCTTAGTCACATAGAGGTGAAATGAGCCTTTAAGCCATCATAAAACTTAAAATATACAATTATTTCTTTATGCATGACAGGGGCAGAAGGATTTGTTTTGAGACAGTCCTGTTCCATTGGCCTTATCGCTGTAGTTTTTTGACAACAGTCATCATAAATCAATTATTTAAAGGATCCGCTTTTTCCTTTTCAAAAGTATTATAGGGATCAGTTTTATTGGTATCACACAGCTAGATTATAATCATTTACCTCCTGGTGATTTAATAACTCACATTGAGAAAACTCTAATTAGCCTCAATCCATTTTTTTTCACATTTTCTCTTGTTTTCTCTCTGTCTCTTAGAAATCCAGTCCTTCCCAGAAATGCAGTGTTTACAGTAGTTTCTGTTTCATGTTCGGGTTATATTCATTCATCCAGAGATGATCAGGGCACTCTGACGAATGTGGCTGATTTTGAAATGCAGAACTGCAGCATTAAAATGTCATTGTTACGCTTCACTAGACTTCATGGTGGGTGACACTTAGTCAGGCTACAATCTTTCCAAATCAGCAGGCAAAGTAGCTCGGATTTAGCTCATTCAATGACTTACAAATGGAAATACAGTTTAGACAGACTGTGGATGAGATAAGGGAGCAGAACAAGCAAAAAACGGTTGGTGTTTACTGGGAGGAGTGAGGAGATGCCAGGAGCAAGAGAATGGTTTTGTTGGATGTTGAATGTCTTTCTTTTTACTGTCAGTGCAGGTGCAATATAACCGTCTACATTTAACTTCTAATGGAGATAAATTTGCTGCAAACAAATCTCCGCCAGGGAGATCCTTCACAAACATTCAACTTAGCCATAAAACATATTTCAGTATTTCTATTTCATAGCCTTTCTGACACAGGAATCAAGAAGTGGTTTCTATAAATAACAGCAAAAATGGGGAAATGAATACCAGTGGGGTACACACTATGGCCTGCTGTAGCCCATGGCCACAGCTAGTACTAAAAATACACTGAAACCTTGCAAAGCAGCTGGATTTGCTAGATTCAATGTCTGTTTTTAGGCAGATCCATTTTGCAAAGCTTCCAAGGCTAATCAGTGTGTTCTTAAGATTAGATTGTGGCTTAGTTGTACTGAGGGCAAGAAGTATGAGCAAGCCTGTGATTGGACTGCATTGAATGTAACAGATGAAACATTTGTTCAGATACCTTCCAATTTACCCTGGAAGGTTCTGCCCTTCCCCAATCATTTTCTTTGGGATTTATACTTGAGATATAACCCATGGATATCTGAAACAGTCCATCTTGTCATCTGGTACGTCAAGATTAGTGAAATATGGCCACGAAGTTCCCGCTGAGTTGTAATATCATACATATAATATAATAACTTACACAGCACCTGCATATTGCTCTCTGTTGCCTCGCTTTCTGCTCTGTCTCATGCTACAACACATACTGTGTTTTTTTCCTTTAAGCAACAAAGTTACCATAAAGTTTGGCATTTTTGTACAGTTTGCTCTTGTTCTGTGTCTTAATGTGTAGATTAGCCATTTGCATCTCCTCTCACTGCAGAACAAAAAGTTGTTTTCTCTTCCATAACAGGGGTAGAACCCTGTAGTAGCAAAACCAGACCAGGGCACCCTTAAATCTTATTTATCAATATTGGCTGTCTTACCGCTGTTTCACACTGGAAGCATTTTGGTTCCATAACGTCTGTTGTGCATGTCATGTTGAAATGTTGATGAGCATGTTGTTAAGCCAGGACTGAGACAGCAGGTATGAGTGGCATGTCTCATGCACATCTCTTGAATCTTGAGAATAGATGACTTGCCTATTTTTTTGCAAGCCGTTACACAATGAATCAGGTCAGCTCTGTAGAGGTTTATTGTGGTTCTTCCTTGACTTTCTATTTTCCAGTTTACTGTTAAAACATCACTTTTCCCCTTTCCTGTACATAATCTTTGACATTTAAGACAAGAAAGTTTAAAAAAAAAAACATCCTTTAAGGACTTTATTGGCACGTGTGCGTAGTCTGAAAGACAGCTGAGCTTTCACAAGCCAGACATAAAACAAGCATCAGCCATCTTGTGCTGTGTTTGAGCAATTAAGTGTATTAAATTACCAGGCATATTTTGGTGATTTAACAAGCTCAACCTCATTGAATATGTTCATATTTATGGTGAAACGTGAACTGAAAGGCTTATCTTTTTCAACCCATGAGCAAATGTAAGCTCATGTCACTCTGGATATAGTAAATGACCATCCATATTTCCCTAGGCAGGTGGAGTTTAGAGCTCTGTCTTTTGAGTTGCACTGATGCACAGGTTGTGTTTGACATCAACCCAGTTAAACCTGATTGTTTTGACTCTATAACAGGACTCCAAGAGTTTTTGCAAAAGGCTAAGCATTTATCCCTCTGTGGGGCGCGTTTTGCTGGATGCTTTTATGTCTGAAATGTGCTATTTTTATAAAATTTAGTTGAGTTATATTCGGTAGTAGGCCAACTCATAGAATTAGTAGTCTATAGTAATGGGTATTTCACCGCTACAACAGAGTCTGAGTGCACATGGAAAGATGCTGTTCATGCAGTGTCGTGCTGCACTGTTCAACTCCAACATGTCATCTTCTCGACCTCATTTCGTTTCATCATATACTGTTGTATGTGTCATAATGGTCCTGTTTCTCATACTGGATGCATATTGTCCCATTAATTACATGACAGAACCTGCAATATTGATACAGAGAAGCATACATCAGGAATAGGTAGGTAGGTACTTAATTAATCCCTTGTGGGGAAATTTTAGTGTCATAGCAGCTACAATATAAGGTCAGGCAATTAATTAAAAATACTCAAAATTACGAGATCAAATTAAATCAGTCTTTATTTTTATCAACCCTTAATGACGAGTTACTACAGAGGCTTATTCATTACTTTTCCTTTTTTAAATAATTAGTTTCCCTTCAGTCTCAACACCCTGTCATTTCACCTGCTGTGACCTGTGACAGGCAGAGTAAAAGTGGTTGATATAGACAGAGAGAGGGAGCAGTGAAGCAGAGGAGAGCAGAGAAACTAATACTATCTTTAACAGTGCAAAAAAGCCTCCTGCAGAACGTTTGGCTTTGAAGCATCACTCCTCTGGCACCCAAGGCCGTCATCTATGTGATGTACGTATGCCTCCAGCAAGTCCATCTGTAGCTGCTGCAGGTGATGTCCTCTCCATTGTGTCATCTGTAAAATGTTTATCCCTCTATCAGATGTGGAGGGATAAACATGATCTGAGGGAATAACACTTGGTTCATAGTTATAATAGGCAGGAAATAGACTGCAACATGAAAGGATGGACATGAGTCTCAAACCTCAAGTCCGAACCCCGCTGCTAGTATGCCATAGTAAATGGGGGCTGGATTGGCACAAATTGCATGGATTAATGCAATCTATCAAAGAAGACAAGGACATCCCCTTAAATTATTAATGAACAAGAACCAAAAGTTAAAATTAGACATGATTCAGGTTCTGTGTCTACACACTCAAAATGGAGAACTAAACTGAGCACAGGCTAATCTGTAGCTGTTTGATGGTTGACAGGAGGTGATTTTGAGTTACTCACTTCTCAAATGTGCCATGGTCCATTCAGATACACACTGGAACAGCAAGGATAAAAGAGTGTGATGAAAAGAAGATCTGTAAAAATAACACACGGACACACAAATATGTGGCAGTAGAGCACAGGTGAATGAAGCCTTTTTCTGCCAACAGCCCACTCAAGCCACCTGGTCTCAACTACTAAATAAAGACACATGAAGGATTCAGTCAGTCTGTAGTAGTGTTTTGTTGCAGAGGTAGCTAAAATAAACCCATTTATAGAAACCAAAAAAAAAACACTACACCAAGAATTAAGGGTGGAAATCCCCGGTGGCCCCACAATACAATATTATTACGGTACTTGGCACTTCCTGATTAATTTTTATTGTGATTCTTAATTTGTAACCTTTGACAACCTCATAACCTTTCCTACATTTACATCCAAAAATAAAAATAAATTAATGAATTCTACTAAATTTTATAAGAAACATACCACTATATTGCCAAAAGTATTCGCTCACCCATCCAAATAATCAGAATCAGGTGTTCCAATCACTTCCATGGCCACAGGTGTATAAAATCAAGCACCTAGGCATGCAGACTGCTTTTACAAACATTTGTGAAGGAATGGGTCTTTCTCAGGAGCTCAGTGAATTCCAGCGTGGAACTGTGATAGGATGCCACCTGTGTAACAAATCCAGTCGTGAATTTCCTCGCTCCTAAATATTTCACAGTCAACTGTCAGCTGTATTATAAGAACGTGGAAGTGTTTGGGAATGACAGCAACTCAGCCACAAAGTGGTAGGCCACGTAAACTGACGGAGCGGGGTCAGCGGATGCTGAGGCGCACAGTGCGAAGAGGTTGCCAACTTTCTGCAGAGTCAGTCGCTACAGACCTCCAAACTTCATGTGGCCTTCAGATTAGCTCAAGGACAGTGTGCAGAGAGCTTCATGGAATGGGTTTCCATGGCCGAGCAGCTGCATCCAAGCCAAACATCACCAAGTGCAAAGCGTCGGTTGCAGTGGTGTAAAGCACGCCACCACAAAACTGGTTCAGATGTAGCAGAATGTAGCAGAATGTATGCTCGGCTTTAGGAGGATGATATTATGACTCAGTTCTGTCACAAATTTGGGTTTTGGTGTCCTATAGCCTTAAGATATAATCCACTTTAAATATACACTAAAATTATAATTTAGTATTTAACACTGTAAGAGGCTTGAAGGTATCATTTGCTTAGTTGTTCGGAAATTTAATGGTCATGTTACCACATTGTGACTCATATTGTCATTATTATGTAGGCTTTCTCTTACCTTCTAAGATACAAAGGCCTTTTGTTACCTGTCAGTGAAGTTTTATTTTTCCTTAAATAAAACCAATGTGATTTTCTATTAGATGCACTAATTGCTGGGGAGTATATACTGGCTCCCAGATGAGAGCAAAGCTGGTCAATGCTGTCAGAGGCTCTCATAGAACGCTGCTGATGCTATCTTATTAGCCTTTGGCTATTTAAGAATTTCCTCTCCATCACTTTTTTAAATATCACATTGATCCAAACTCACTGAAAAGTGTTGTAAAAGGGTCCACAAGTACAAAGTATCAAGAACTTCTAGTTGAATTGATACCTCTGTTTACTGCTGTTGTCATAGGATGTAGACAATATTGCCTTGAAGAGATGGAGTACTGAAAAGCCCATGTCGCATCTCCTAGTTTTATTGATGGCAGCCATTGTAATTATTAAGCTCTTTCTGCTCTCAAGACTCCTTGCAAGACTCATGACTGAAAGCTATCATTGTCTGCAACAATATTTCTCGACTATTGGTCTAGCATTTAGAAAGGCCTCTACTTTCAATTCATAGGTTTTTCCATCGCACTACATGACCATGATGCTGCTTGCCTGTTAGTGAATAGCTATCGTTTGAGACACTATAGGTAATGAAGATACCTTATCACAGCAGGGAACACTTAGGAAAAATTGACTCTGAAACTGATTTATATCCCGTGGTGTTTCAGTTGTATGAAAATCATATTGGGCCCATCAGTCCACCTCACCTATTACTGGAAGCATAATTAACCTGAATTAGCCTGCCTCTGTATTGATCTGCCATTTCCTCTTTGACAGCCCCATCTCAAATAAGGTCAATGAATCTTTGATCTTTGAGCTTTGTCCATGTGGATGTGGTTCTTTCTTGATATTCTGCAGTCCTTGAGGACCACTTATAAGCCACCTCAGATAACTTTTCTCTTCACTCTTTAACTTAGACATATTTGTGTTTTAGTGCACTGATTGATCTGTTTGCAGAAATAGTTTAAATTGGAGCCTTAATGAGAGAGTAAAAAGAGGAAGTCAAATCTTTTAACCTTGAACACTGTCACCGGCCAGGAAAAGTCACCAGGTGGCGTTTGGGTGTAGGGATGAAAGGCAAAGTAGTTCAAGTATTTGCTGATGCTTGCAGTTTGCACACCTGTGCTGAAGACATGACTTTTATAATAACTGATGCAGTGAGTACATGTGTGAATTTCTGGTTTCCAGCATGAAACATGTCAAGGGTAGGTACAAGTATTGGGTATAAATCTCACAGCCCTCAGGTTGTTTTGTCTCCCTTCACTCCTCATCCATCACATACGTGAAACTCTCCCTCCCTCTCTCTTCAAAACTGGACTTCACTCTGCCTCTAACACAAAGTAATGGAGGTCACCTCAGCAAGCTGCTCCACACTCATTTCCTCCCCGCTAACAGCTTCTCCCAAGCGGCCTGACAGAATACAAAATGGCTCTCCAGAAATGTCATTCCCCAGCTTTAAAGCTGACCACTCTACACCAAAGGTAGAGATGACATTTTCTCACAACAGAGGCACCCCTTAGTTTGACCAGAGCCTTTGACTGACTCTCATAGCCATTAAATAACATTGAACTCATGATTAATGGATGTCAGACCCTCTAATAGCCTTTTATTGACATATCTTGATTGATCTTACTGTCATATATGGAGACAGAAAGGATTAAATTCCTAAAATTATAGGACTATACATAGATTTATTTCTGGAGTTACACTACCAGCTATTTGACACTCATCAGTGCTTAGATTTCAGGGTACATTATGTGCATTTTGAGCAGGTCTGCCCAAAGAGATGAGCCCCTGAAAGACCTTGTAAATAGGCCCTTCTCAGAAGGGATTTGAAGATATGAATGCATGCCAGTAGGAGAGCACACACGGGGCTGCTGATGGGGCTTAGTTTGCCCGCCTGTGTAGAAGCAGTAAAACTTGAAACTGCTGGCTAGGTTCAAATTCAACCAGTAGCTCCTTTGCTGAACATGTCATTTCCCACTCCTTTATTACCTATCTACAACTTTACCGATTGTACTGTCTCTCAAATAAAGGAATGAAAAGCCCAAAGCTGAGATACTGAAAAATCATTATGAAAATTTCAGCACAGGCATGTTGTGTAAGTAGCATTAGCATCAGCATTAGCATTAGCTTTAGTTGTGTCTAATATTAGTATTGCTTGCCTGTCTCCAATAAGCTTTGTGTTGCAGGTCTTAGCATATAGACGCCAACCTTATAGTGTAAACAGTTAAGACCAATGGTCCCATTCATACTGTTAAAATCACAAAAACAAGGGTTGCAATGCAGACATCATTTTAAGAGGAGAACGTTTACATTTTGAAACAGGAACTGATAAATAAAAAAGTGCATTTTTGTTCCTTTGACAAATCATGTAAGAATTTAGGTTTAAAATAAGGTTAATGTTACTTAAATTTAGGATGACCTATATCCTAACAAACCTCCACGGGTCTTTTCATGACTCAAGCACCACAAAGCATTCCCTTTTTCCCCCTAGAGAGTTTGAAATATGTACATAGTCCTGATGATCTCACCCAGTGGTGTTTTAAGCTTAGTTTTGAAGCTCAGCAAAATTAGATGCATTATAAGGAAATCTGTCTTAAACCAACATTTGGTCACACTAATAACAGACAAAGAGGTAAAGCTGAGGTGAGCCGAAAGCCTCAAAGCAAGTAGCCATCATTTTTAAACTCTTAGCCTCAAAAAAATTTATCTGTGGTTCATTGTGTGCCAACTTAAACACAAGCTTTTTGGACCAAAACTATGTTTTGTGCCACTTTATAAACATTTTTTTAGCTGTAAAATTACTGTAATAAAATCTGCATTTACAAGGATTTCTTTGCATTCTGAATCCAAGCCACTTTTAGGTTGGCACTTAGGGAAATGGGGCAATGCCCCATGATTTAAGCAGACAACTTCAGCTGTACTGATTTCACACATTACATGCTTAACTATTTAACCACATGACAAACATCCCAGCTACTGGTCTATTTAAGCTGACAGATTTCCTGTTGTATTTTTCGCAGCTTTGCCTCTGCCAGCACTGCCTGCATCAGTGCTGCACTCTTGCTTTCAACTCTCCACCACTCTAACATCTCCATAAGAGAATTTGAGATGCTTTCTCATATACACTCATCGTTTGCATGTTGAATGAGTTGGTTAGAATGGATGACATTTCTTGTCAAGCTGCGACAAGAAATGTTTTTAAACGAATGCAAATCTGAGCACTTTCAATGAACTGCACTTTGTTGCACTTTAACAAAAGTCCTTCTTTCCCAACTCTGGATGTTGCTGCTTTGGTAAATGATCACAGTTGCAAGGCTTTTTGTGGTTATAACTCTGGCTTTGCATTTTTGCCATTCTGGTTTTATATTATTTTATACTGGAATTTGCTCCAGCAGAAATATTGCATTGGACAAAGACCATGCCTCTTTTTTCAGATTTGCAGACCATTTCTTGTACAGTCACAGTAAAAAAAAAAAAAAAGACTCAGCAGCCACTAAAGAAGAGACACTGAACTGACAGTAAGACAAAGAAAGGCTTAAGACAGCAAGAGAAAGAAAATGATTGGGACCATAAGCCAGCAGGAAACTGTGAACCCCAAACAAAGAGAGAGGTTAATACCACTGAAAGACATTATGTAAGAAAGAGATGAGGAGCTGGAAAAAACAAGAAAAAGTCACAGACTGTAGCAAATTAAGAACACTGTGCACTTACAGTGTTTCCTCAAAGCTTGTAAAACATCAGGGCCTACAGGGAGGTCCAGGCAGCAATGAAGGGTCTCTAAGCTGGATCAAGATCAGAGCCATGCAGGGACTGAATAGATGTTTAGAGGTCACTTTTCCTCTCCATCCAAGCAGTGGTTTATACTGAGTGTACACTCTTTGGGTGACAAGTGTATCAGCTCAAAGCATTGCAAGATGTGACTGCTTTATGACAGACATTAAACCTGACAAAACCAGCTGTTTTGCGAGGTTAGGATCCCCCTTAGTTCAGAAGGATGCTGCTTGGAAATGTGAACCACAAAAGCAAAATTATAGTCTTGTTTGACAAGAAACATAAAAACCAGTGTAAAGCTGGTCCAGATAAAGTCAGTATTTCTATGGAGGGTTCATTTTTACAACTGTGTCCATTGGCATTTCACAGTCATTTAACCCGTTTTTCATATAAAAATATTAATTAGCACCACTTTGACCAGGCAGAGTTATGCCTACAGGGTATCAAAGTTTCATGATTTAATTTTATGGGACTCAAAATACTCCCCCCACTTCCTCTATGTTGCTTCGAATGATGTGATTCATATAATTCCAGATATTATGGATATTTATAGCCTAATTGTACATTATCAGATGTCATAGAAGGCAATATATTGTACAACACTGGCTCGTTTGCTTGTTATATTGACTATCATAGAAACCTCAGAAGCTCTGCAGGAAACCTCCCCAGTACTGTTGCTTTTGCTGTGGCCATAAATCATACAATGTTTACTTTCTGACAGGCTGTGTGCAGTCAAGGAGCTCTGTCCAGTCCCAAACCAATAAAGCCAGGAGCGCGGTGAAATGTTCACATAATGAGAGGAACTTTTGGTTTGTTCATTTCTTCACATTAGGTGGAAGCAGCCACGGACTCTGAGTCTGAAAGCAAAGGCTCACGGGAGTACCATTCTGTTGGGATCCAAGTAGAGGATGACAAGAAAGGGTAAGATAATGATTGTGGGATTTAAAGCTTATTAAAAAGCCTCAGTGTTTGATTTCTGCTCCTACTATCATGAAAATTAGTCCCATTGTTCTGCCTGTATGTACCAATGTGGCCTTTGTGTATAAAAGTGTATTTATGTTTTTCTGCCATAGACAGGGCAGGTTCAAACGCTCCAACAGTGTGACTGCAGCTGTTCAGGCCGACTTGGAGTTGGAGGGCTTTCCGATCATGGAGGACAAGGGCCTGCAGTTCGGAGGTGGCTTCCAGCGTCACTCAGAGCCCAGCACGCCCACCCAGTATGGCGCAGTTCGAACAGTACGCACGCAGGGTCTCTTCAGCTACCGTGAGGATTATCGTACCCCCACTGAGCCCCCCAGTCCCAGGGAGAACACCAGCGAGGCCACGTGGCAGCTGGAGCCCCCTTCCCCACGGGAGAGTGTGACCTCGCCGGGTGACTCTGGTAGGGCGTCCCCCTCCATGCGAAGAGATGGGAGCTGGTTCATGCAGCTGTTGCACACAGAGACGAAAAGAATGGAGGGATGGTGTAAAGAGATGGAGGCGGAGGCTGAGGAGAACGACCTGTCAGAGGAAAGTGAGTGTTGTTCTAAGAATTGATTTGTGCAAGCATATTGAAGACAGATTTTTTAAAATCTGCTGTACTGGCTTTACAGATCTGTACTGTGTGTGCTGTTCTTGATATGCTGTGGGTGTGTGTCCTTCAGTCCTAGGCAAAATCAGAAGTGCAGTGGGAAGTGCTCAACTGTTAATGTCTCAGAAATTCCAGCAATTCTACTGGCTGTGTCAGCAAAACCTGGTAAGAAACCTATCTAAAATAACCCGTGTGAGTGATATTGTGTGCATGGCTGTGTGCAAGTGCAGCTAAACTACCTCAGCCAAGTTCTGCAGTTAACAAGACAATGTTTATAGTTGCTGTATGGTTCACAAAAGGGTAAGGGTCTATGATGGAGATCATACTCTTTTTCACTTCACTTCTAAACGTCATCACATGTGGTCTAAATGAAACCTCTGTGCTGTGCTTTGGTCAAAATGTGATTTGCATCAAACCCCAGTGGGACTTTTTGACTCTACATGAGCCAGCACTGCATTTCACAGAGAGCTTTGTCTTTGGTGTGAGTCTCTTTAAGGGATGCATGCTGATAGACAGCTCAAATTTGGATACCAAATAGCTGGTGCCAGATTAAGGTTGCTTTCACATAAAAAGTTAGGCAGATTCAGTATGATTCAGGGGGAGAAGTTGCTGCATTGTTTCAGTGTCTGTGGGTTTGGTCTTCTTTCACACTGCTTTTTGTAAGGTGAACCAAAGCCTGTCAAATGTTGTGTAATCTAGCCACCCCCCACTAGTTGGGGCTGTAGCTGCAGTCTTTGCTCCTGTCATCCAGCCTATTGTTGCACCATGACCCAGATATACACATGTGGACATAGAGTAGTAACACTGTTCAGCTTGCAGCATTTTGAAAGTACTCTGAATAATCTGAGGCTGCATCAGGTGACTTGTATATCGACTGTGGTGATGTAAAATACTATGTTCTGCACAGACTTGTAGATGTAACCCTATAAGGGAAGTGGAGGCTGGCAGTGCTTGCAGTGCTAACATTACTCACACTCTGCTTGAAATTGTCAGTGAATGTTAGGTTAGCATTTATTTTCTGTCAGTTTTAATCCACAATTCACTGATTTTTAGTTTGCTTGCATTGCTTGGTCTTTGGTTCAAATAGTTTTCACACCCAGCAAACCAAGCCCCACTGTTATCATGTGGACCAGAGTTCAAACCTCCAAGTTTTCAGCGGACAACTTGTCCTCAGCTGCCAAATTATTAAACTTGAAAGAGAGTGTTCAGTGTTCAGTGTTCAGATGCCCCATACTAAGGGGAACTGACAGCAGGCAACTGCTTGCTACTCTTCAGTGATTATGTGTTTTGAGGCTCTTCACACGAAAAAGTCATTGTAGTCTTTTAGATCATTTCTGATGCTGTGAGAATGCTTCAGGAAATGTAACTTGAGCATCAACATATTTCATACAGTGTCCTGCATATTTAGCTGCTTGATTTAAGTAGAGGACTTAAATGGCCGGGCCAGGGGATGTACTTAACACTGAAACTCGTGTAGATTCAAAAACAAGGCAACTGGACTGTGTTGAGTTTGTTGGGAAGACGTTTCGCTTTTCATCCAAAAAGCTTCTGCAGAACTGCAGAAGCTTCTTGGATGAGAAGCGAAACGACTTCCCAACAAACTCAACACAGTCCAGTTGCCTTGTTTTTGAATCTTCAAGATGACCATGACCTGGACGAGTTAGAATCTACACAGACATATTGGTTAACACTGAAACCTGATATTTAAATAGCAATGCCCTTTTTGGGAAGCATGCCTAGTCCTTAAAGGAGCCCATAACTTGCCTGAACTCTGGATATCTATTATTTTGACTGCTTAAGTATGTTCACAGTCACTAATGTTCAAAAAACCTTCTAGTTTCACATACATTATACCCCTGATACACCTGTATTCTCCCTCTGTCTTCGAAGCTTTATTAAAACTCCTCTCCCTTTAAGGCTCCCTTACACATGTGGGCCCAGTCTGACTGGTAGACAGGTGGACTCTGAGGTAATTGGTCAGTTCAGAGCTGCTCGATGCAATGTTGTCTACAGCTCTGCATTCTAATGTCCGTGCTCTGCACTGGGCTTGCCACCATGAGCTTAAGGACTTAAAATGCCATAGAAACAGTGGTGAGAAAGCAAAATATGGTATCTTTAAAGGTTTCAAGCATGTTTCACCCAAAACATGCTTATGCTCCTAATCTATCCTCTCTTTGTTTAAATTGTGATCTGTCTTGTCCCCAAAATGTAGTCAGACACGCCCCAAATCACTGTACATTACCAGCTTCTAAAACAGGAATATTGGTCTACAGCTATATTCCCAGACAAGGGTTATTTGTCTAAAAATAGCACAGCAGAGAAAACCTCATTGGTGTTGCTGAAACTCGTTTGCTCTTTTAGAGGAGACCTTGTTAATAATCTCAGGCATTTTCAGATCCAACTAAAAACTCCCCTCAACAGCTTTGAATAATATTGCATAATAAAGTGTCTTTCAGTAGGACAAATCTTTATGGACAGGTTCAGTGTGTCTAATCCTTGTGCAACTCCTGCTCCCCCTGAATGACTAGATACTGCTGCACATTGCAAAAAACAGCCACACTGTCCTCAAAACTCTGCACCAGCTTCATTTGAAATATTGGGTACTTGGCTGTGATCAATAAAAGGAGTTGTGAACAGTGCAAGAATATGAGGCAGAGAGCCCTCACCCTATGTGTGCTCCTGCTCGGGATGAGCAATAAAACAGCTGATGTCTGGATACTTGAGTTTATTGAAACAAAGGTTTGGCTCACTTCCTCTCCTCTCAGGACAAAGCTGCATCCCTGAAAATACTCTAATCCATGCTTGTGCATGGTTCAGGTCACGTAGAAAAGCTCTGGGTACCTATTGATTCCTAATGTAGCAGCTTCCAAACAATCGATAAAATTCGTGGGGCTCTGTTTCATTTGTTAGCGTTGGTTAAAGCGTTTCATGTGTTGAAGGATGAAGAGGAGAGGTTATGAAGAGAGATAAAGGAGAATGAAGCTGCTTCTAATCACGAAAGTTATTTTCACAGTATAGGCAGTGTTTTTTATCCTTGATACTTTGTCATTTCAAAGGCATCATTCTCAGTTTTCTTTCACCACTTAAATTCAAATGTGATCTCTGATTTATTTATATGTAAAAAAAAGTGGAACTGAGTCTCATTATTTCAATTCTGATCTGCAGCTGACAAATGGGTTACAAAACTCAATTTGACCTTAATGTGACTTGACTGCTATGTTTGCCTGAAAAATAAGAAAATAACAAAATCTGACTTTTTGCTCAGACTGAGAATGATTTATAGATTTAAATATGAGGAAAACATGACTATGTGAAGGATGAGAAATGAAAATGGTGGCTGTAAAATTTCCCCCATCATTAGGTATTGAATGAATGCTTTACAGTTTATTGATTAACATAAAAACAAATGGAGATAGATTATACAGCTTCGTCCGCAGTGAGTCACAAATCAACAAAAAAAAAAAAAAAAAAGAAAGCTTCCCGTCACGGGCTTCCCATTAGTTTTAGAGTTGATTTTAAGATTTTACACACAACCTTTAAAGCACAAATGGATCTATCTCCAAGCTTTATTATAGAACCGTTGACCCCTGGTGAGTCAGTCCACACCCTCAGATCCTTGTATGTTTTCCTCCTGGTTGTTCTAAAGTTGAGACCTAAAACTTAAGATGTTGATCTTTTTCCACCAGAGAGCCTGGACTTTAGCCTTTAATGTTTCTCTAATCTCTTAAACTCTTTTTCATGTATTTCTTTGTTGATTATGTACACATACAGTGCTAAACAAATTTATTAGACCACTTGTCATCAAAACAAGAAAACATACGTATTCAAGAAAGCTTTCAAAAACTTGTTTAAAACTAAAATTTAATTGTTTTTAATTTGACAAATAACAGACTGAACAACTTAATAGTCCTTTTTTCACACATAATAACTCAAAAAAATATATGACCTTTGGTAACTCTTTGAAAACAGCTTGCATTTTGTCCCACGTTGTTTTTATGTATTTTTTAATAGTCTCTTTTGTTATCAATTTCCAAATTGTTTGCTAGCTGCTCCTACAGACTTGCTTTAGATTAAATGCTTGTGTAGTAAGATGTCTGGCACCTGCTTCAGTAAACTTTCATTTCCTGCCTCTTCTTTAATGTGTTTTCTTTTTTTTTTTTAGAACCAGCCTCAGCAGTTGAGGGCTTCTACACGTTGGTGTATTAACTATTGCAGAAACATGTACAATTAGTTGGTTATAACCTTAAATAATGCTGTTAATTTAGGGCAGCTGTGGCATAAACCCTCACCTACATTGGGTGTTGGTCTGATGAATTTGTTAAGCATACTTATGGATACCTTTGACACATAGACGTGAATGAAAAGAAGTGAAATACAGATTAAATCAATTTTTGGTGTGACTGCCCTTTACCTTCAAAACAGCATCACACATCAACTCTTCTAAACACACAGTTTTTGATGATACCCAGAAGGGAGGTTGTTACAGACATTTTGGTTAACTAACCACAGATCTTGTGTTGATGTAGGTTGGCTAAAATTCTTTCTCTTCATGTAATCCCAGACACACTCCATGATGTTGAGACTAGGGCTCTGTTTGAGGATTTCTTCTTTATTAAATGACCTGATCAAGCTGGTGCCCATGGCTGTGGCTAAGGTGGATTTATTATTGTTTATCAAAAACTATCAGTAATGATTCATTTTTTTCCCCCAGCCATTGTAGTAACCATCCTCTTAAAAACACAATAACATTCCAACATTTGGTAGCAGAGTTTGGCTGTTCTTCGCCCAGTTTTAAGCCTCTACACAGCTGTTTCAGTTAATGACTATGTCTGAACCTACAAATGAAATAATGATGATCAGCACCTCTTTGTTTTAATTGGTTACACAAACACCTGACTATAGAACTGGCTATCATTATTATTATTATTATTATTATTATTATTATTATTCACAAAGAGCTGTATAGTTTTCTCAACAGCCTCATTCATTTTAGAAATAGTCCACTTCCTTTTTGGTTCCATTTGTTGAATAAATTTCCCAAATTAAAAGCTTAGGTGCATGTCTAAATGTGTTTTATCTCTCCAATGCATGGATCAAGTTCCACAAAGCTTCATTTCAGAAAGCTCTCAAATGAGAGACAAACACTTCTCTGGGTATATCTGTGGATTAAAAAACACACACTGCCACAGCCAGGGCTTAAAACTAACTGACTCCTACTAAATCTGCCAGCTCAGGATATGTGAAGCCTGAAGACTCCTGAGACAGTTTTCAGAACATCATTAGTTCACGGGTCAGAAAAAAGCTGATGAAGTGCCTTGGTGCTTCCTCTGTAATTACAGATAAGGTAAAAGGGATCTATTTCCAGCTCACCTTACATGATGGACACCATGATATTTGGTATATAGAGTAATTTTGATAATTCCTTTAGCTGTACAAAAAGAGAATTACACTAATCCCATAATACTTAATAATATCAAAGCAAAATTGTGACTCTCTTGTGGAATATAATGCAAATTTAAGATCCTGATTCATGCCACTTAAAGTTGAAAAAAATATAAGATAAGGTTACCATGAGCATAAATCTCAGAATCACTAACACGGTTTTATCTACCTGTTCACTTTTTGTTAAATGTCATTTGAAGTGATGATTTGTAGCATAAGGCTTATATCATAACTCTCTGTGTAGTATGGGAATACCAGGCAGTGCCATCATACTGTAAATCTTTTAGCCCATCAGATAGCAGCACCCATCAGCAGCCACCTTATCTAAATGTCACAAGGTTTTAAAGTGTGGGAATGTCTTTGGGGTTTTTGAGAGCCACGCCGCTGAATACAGATGTGAGATTGCAGTCAGTGCATAATTTCTGAGCTCTGGTATCAAAAACAGCTTAAAGATTCAATGCTACTTGAGACAGACAGAAAGAAATCAAATACAATCTGGAGAAGGAATGACATTAAACTTTAAGACTGACAGATGTGAGCGAAGGCTTTACTCATAGAAAATCCAAGCTTTGCATCAATGCTAATGAAATATATAAGCAATGAAGGCTGACTCTGAACAGCACACTCTTGTGTTTTGATTCAGATATAACTGTTACTGCAATTTGGTTTGCAAGAAGCTCCAAACAGGCCCTATCACCACTTTGCACATCATATTCCTTTTTAAACACATTTAGCCATGTTTAACCAGGCCTACTATGTCTTACAAGTGGATGGCGTTATGAAAATAACGAAAAAGTTTTTTGTTTTGTTTTTAGAGACTAATGAATTCAGACAACAGCATTTTAAGCACTGATGCATGTGGTTAGCCATCTAAACAGTGAAAGCTGTCTGGTGAACTTTAGCTTATGGAGAGCTTTTCTAGTCTTTGACTACTCAAAGCAGCTTTACAATGCAGGTTGCATCTACTCAACCAAACCCAACTGCTCTCACATTCACTCACTGATGGTTGGAGTTCTATATAAATTCACCCTAGTTCTCTTCCCTACAAGATTACAGAGTGTCTGGCAAGACATGTGAAGTCGATTTGTGGGATAGAGTTGCTGAAGAGTTTAGGAGATGATTGTAGGCAGAGGCAGGCTTAAGCTTCCCATTGACTCCCAGTGTTTGAGCTAAGCTAATTAGCAGTGGGTGAGATCTGCCTGTCTCTTTCTTGTGACTGCACCCACAGTCCAAAGAATGGTGTCAATTTGCTTGTCATGGACTCTGGAGTCGGGCAAGACACGAAAAACAAAAAAATGGTGTTGTATCCCTTTAAAGATATTTCACTAGAATTGATCACAGATGTTCTTTCTCCCTTGTCTATGGATTAAATTATTAATACTAGACATTTAAGGCATTAATAAGCTAAGGAAATCTAGTGTTTAAAGCTTTTTAATTCCGTAATGTACTCACCCAATGAAGAAGCAGAGAAGGCACAGAAATCATAGGAAAAAGTAATCAGCGGAGAAGTCATTTTCAAAGGTGGGCTGGCTGTAAAACCAATGATGATTATATGTCTTGCTGCGGCACACCTCAGTGCTGCCAGTGTACGAGGTCACGCGGCACTGGTTGGACCAAAGTCGTTTTGCTTTTGGAGTATGTGGAAATCCGTGGTCATTTTCTGAGGAGGGACGAGTTTTGTTACAATAACACACTGCCAACTACAGGCTTGACATGTATACGACAGTGTTTTGCTTTGGATTTATTTTGTCAATATAGAACACACACACGCCTGTTATGAAAGTCATAGCGTCTTGAGCCAGAGCTGACACATACGTCAGACACACACATCCAGTGTATAAATCTCATTGAGAGCTGGCCTGGATCTCCAGTCAATTTACAAACCACTTTCAGAGCATGCTATTTGTGTTTTTTGTGTAGTTTTGATAGCATTTTATTATGTAGATCTCATTTGTACACCAATTCAACCATTATCAGATTTACCTCCTCCTCTAACTTTCCTCTTAAATGCAAATAGTGGACATCCTGTTGTTTACAGTTATGGATGGGCAAAAATGACAAATCATACAGGGAGGTGAAACAAACTTCAGTGCTGTATGCATAATTAAAGACTGGTCAAAAGCACTGTAGAGGCATTTTTCTACACCTTTTTTGTGATCTTGATAAGATTTAAGATTTGAGATGAGCTTTCGAGTATTTGGGGGCCCTCTGATTCATCCAGTCTGTTTGGATAAACTCTTCTTTTAATAAATCCAGTAAGAGCTTGAGCTTCAGTTTGTTGTTCGGGTAATAAAAGAGTTATATGCTAGACAAACTAAACTTAGAAACATAGGAAGAGATCAACTTTTATTTGACAAATACTCAGACAGCTGATATACCATGAATAAATGCAGGAATAGCTTTATGGTGAACACTTCTCTCTATTCTGGGTTTTTTTAATCATACACAGAACAATCTGTTCAGTGCTGCCTCTTAAATGTCCATAAGCCAGACAGAGAGCACACCCTTGACCTTGGTATTATCAGCACTAGGTTGAATAAAAGGTTGTGAATAAATTGTGGAGTGAGGTGAATGAGGAGCTCCTTCTATGATGAGACCATTGTTGAGTCTATAAATTCTCTTTCATACTTGTATTATAGCCTGGGTCGATTATTGTAAGAAAATAGCTGTGCTTAGAGTTCCTTCCTGTGGGAAATTTGCTCTAGATATTTGGTGAGACAAACCAGAATTGAATTGAAGTCTTTATTGGGCAAATAGATGTATTAATAATATACATACATTTTGTTGAGATCATTTCCAGAAATAAATACTACTTTCATCAAGACTCAGCCACACAAGTAGTATACAGAGACCAAACATAACCAGGTTTGATATTTTGTGTTGAAATATTAATGGGTATAATGTTTATTTTAGAGCAAATGTGAATCGCAAAGTCTTGTTTCCTGCATAAATTTAAAATCTGAAGAGAACATGTTTTGAAAATTAGACACAAGAGCCCACAGCTAAAATATTTTAGAATACTAATGTGCACACTGTATCTTCCCTGTAGTTTATCCGTCAGTTGTATTTAAGGAAAAAGTCACATCAGAGGCAGAATATATTACAAAGAGGTGCAGTCTTACAGTAAAAAGACATTCAGGAGTATTAACCATGTCAGATGTTGAGTAACAAGGTACAATTTAATTCATAACTGACCTTTATAGATTTTTTTTCAGATGTTTTTTAGTAATTCTTTGAATTACTGTCCCTAATTTAGACTGTAATTCCCTCAGACTTGTCTGCATGTCAGTTTTGGGTCTGATAATGACATCTAGTGGATTAAAGTTGCAGTGCAACAACAGTGTAGTTGAGATTCCAGTGTAAACAGATGCACAGTATCTATTACCAAGCATTAACATGTATATGATCTTTTTAAATCAGGAAGTCTGCTTATTGTCATCACATTCATTTAGCAGATATTTGCTGCAAATCTCTTCATAGGACCCCAGTGCTATGCCTCGGCCCACCTCTCAGGACCTGGCTGGGTTCTGGGACTTGTTGCAGCTCTCAATTGATGACGTCACCATGAAGTTTGACCAGCTGCAGCAGATCAAGAACAACAACTGGAGGCCCATTGACAGCCCAGAGAAGAAGGTGAGCCTGAAGGTATTTATGTTTTAATCTTGATCTGATCTTTCGTCATTTAATATCTATTGATGGGAGTAACAAAACAAAAATAAGAAAGTCCAGGAGCAAGAACTAGTGTGATTGATTCATGTCCATTAAAATTAGAACTGGCAACACAGTGGACGGTTTTCAAATCTTTTCCAGTTTAATAAACTTGGGAGACCACAGACACAGGGACAGTTCAGTCCATTTTTTAAGAATAATGCATGCACTAAATGATTCAGACAAACTGCAAAATCATACAGCTGCCTTTATTGGGACATCTTTACGACACAGAGGCACAAGATCTCACAGAAACATTGTGATCAGCATTTAAGAAGGGAAACAAAGGTGGCTCAACAACCAGGGTACCAAAGTATAGTTTCCTTTTGGACCTATTATTCTGTCTTAGACCATTTTTCTATTGAGGGAAAGAAAACAGAACACTCATGACACAGCTCTGTACAATCATATCCTCTCTTGTTCATTCAATGTCAAGCAGCAGCATATATACGTAGCACACATGTAAGTCCTCTCTTACCAACACAACCTGTGTTTTAGGGAGATGATAAACGCTGTACCCACAAACATAATCATATAATATGCACATGTGGGAACACAGAGTGACAAGTTAAAGTGCAACCTTCATGTGAGAACATACAGGAGAACAGAGTGAAAAACAAGCTATAAACCACAGTGTCCCAGAACATCTCTATTCCATTAATGATAATTCTATTCCAGGGATCTGTTTTGCAACAAAAACAAAATATGATGAAAGAAAATGTTTAAGAGCTCGGCTAAGAATAAGGTATGATTTTGTTGCTGTCATATTTGGGAACTGAGCAGGTATGCAAAAGAGATTCTGATAACAAGATTGGTGTCACAGTCAAGACCACCCAAAAAGGGGAATAAAGGGGAAATTTATCAGGGGCCCATCCTCATAAAAAGAGCCCATAAGGGTAATTAAAAAAAAAAAAAAAGGTCCATCTTAAATTGGAACATTTATAACCAAACTTCAATTTTAACCATACGACTCTATTTCCTATCAAAGAAACAAAAATATATGTTTATGTATGGGTACTTCATTAAAATGTAGCCTATTTCAAAACATAAACGACTTATTCCAGCCCTCTGCCCATAATATTATCATTTTGCAAGGTCATTTGGACTTAATCATTGGGCCCTCATTGTTGGACTATGTATTGCCATTTGCAGACTAGAGCAAAAGTTAGAATGGAAGCAAATACAGGAGAATAAAAATGGGAAACCACTTAGAGGATAAGTTGTTTGAAGCCAGGCCAAAGAGGTAAATGTTGGCTAGAGGCTGGCACTACTGCGTCTGGTCCACCAAATGAGTTTATGTAACTTCAAGATTCAAAACAAGTCAACTGGACTGTGTTGAGTTTTTTTCCCAAAACTCAACACAGTCCAGTTGACTTGTTTTGAATCTTCAAGATAACCATGACCTGGATGAATGAAAATCTACGAGTTTATGTAACTAAATTTCATCTGAAAAGTCTCCTACTAGGTCTTCAGTAGGCACAGGCATTTCTCTGTGGGGCCCGATCACAGAATTTGATATTGAAGCAATTCTTGAAAAAAATCTTGGTTTAATTCTAGATACCTAATTGTTCAATCACAGGGTAGTCGAAAGAGTTTGTCACAGCTTTTGACAATCTATATACAGCTATTTTTTGTGTTTGGCTGTTCATAAAGATAAAGTGCAAATCTATATTAAAAATTTTTGTTTGGGTTAAATACCATGTTCTTATGTAAAACTATGTCTCAGAGTGTACAAATACAGTTACTTTATGATTGTGATCAATTTCTCGTCGAATACCTAAAAAAGTTTACAAACCCACTTATTTCATAGGGCCAAGAGTAACTAATTACTTTACTTTTGTGTAACTTTTTTATTATTTAATTTTTATTTAACTGGGAAAATAACTCACTGAGATTAAAAATCTTTTTTAAGAGTGTTCTGGCGACGATAGGCACCAGCACACTTAGCAAAGTTACTAAAATAACAACAGCAAAACATACAAATACATATAACAGGTGTTACACCTAAAATACAAGGAAAAATAATAAATAACAGTTAATTTACTAGTTGGACTATGAAACAAAAATAAAAATCTTCAGTTAAAGCATCTGCAGCCAGATGCCTCAGTCTCCAAATCATTTAACATCCTCTTCAAAGTGTCCAGTGAAAGTTACTCATTGAGCTTCAGGTCTTTTTCCAGCTCAGTCCAAGTAAAGGGAACTGTAAATTAAAAGGGTTTCTTTTCCCTGCTCAGTTCCAACCTTAGGAGCAGACAACAAGAGGAGATTCTTGGATCGAAGATGATCTGATTCTGAACTATTCTGACTGAAGAAGGTCAGATGGTATGATGGGAGCACACCTAAGCTAGCCTTGTAAATAAGAGGATGCCAGTGTTTGAGTTTCTGTGTAGACAGAGAAGATCATCCTACATGTGCATTCAACAGGCACTGTTGTGGAGCGATTTAAAGTTAGTGATGAACCCCAGAGCTCTGTGATACACAATATCCAGAGCTCCAAGACGAGGTGTGCATGTACAGGACATGACCATAGAAAGACAAGATTTAATCCTAAAATAAAAACCCAGTTTCATTTTTAATTTCTTTACCAGCTGTTGAATATGAAGGGGAGAAAGAGAGAGATTAATCTATTACAACGCCAAAGTATTGTTGCAAAGTGTAAATGGAGCACAGGGTCCGAGACTTGGTTATTACCTCTTCATAAACGTAAATATAAGTTCACTCAACAGAGTCAAATAAAGATTATATATTGATATTTTTTAGCTTGCCACTCTACAAATAATCATGATAGCAACCCACCTAAAACAGAAAGAAGGTAAGTAACTATGCATCACTTTGATGACTTTTGGGAAATATTAATCCCTTACTCCATTATCTTCTCAAAAAAAGTTATGTCATTATATTTATATATTAAAAGTATCCAAGTTATGGCCTAACATCAATCAGGAGAAGTAGCTACTGTACGGTTGTGTTATATTAAATAATTCAAGCATTTTGTATGACTTGGAAACATTCTTAAAATATTTACTTCTTTAAGTATCATTCCAAGTGAAGTACCTTTTTTCCTCTTCTTGAGTAGATTGTTAGATGGCTCTTTTCACTATACTTGTGTTAAACATTATCAAAGTAACCATAATTTATCTAGAGCATAACATATATGTATACTCGTCCTCCCTGCTTGTTAATGAAAAATCAATACATCAATTTCAGTTTTTTATCAGTAGATTGACTTTAGACAATGACTGGAATAAAACCAAAACTCAATAACCCAAAAATCTCCTCTTTTATGCTCTTATCTCCATACAGCCACAAGTTTCCTTACCAAAGAAGACAGCACGACAGAAGAGTGTGATACAAAGGGAGAAATCCCTGGACCTCCCAGACAGGCACCGGCAGGAAGCCCGACGTCGGCTCATGGCAGCCAAGCGGGCAGCCTCCTTCCGCCAGAACTCAGCCTCAGAGCGGGCAGACAGCATTGAGATCTATATTCCCGAGGCTCAGACTAGACTTTGAGAAGACAGGGTCGGGGGCCAACACGCCTCCCTGCACCCACGCTCAAACAACTTTAAAACTAGCCTTTTTTTCTAGACTGCTACTCTCTCTACTCTTCCTTTACCCATTCGTTGTCTGATTTCATTAGCCATCCTCAGAGCCCAACGCCAAAAACCATCGGTCTGTAGGATGTGCCAAGCCTCCTTCCCATTACACGAATAAGTGTTAGCAGAAATGTATGTCTGACATGGGTTCGCTTGGGTTTCTCCTTTGGTTTGCTGTTGATCCTGGAAACCCAGCCTACAAGCTCACTCATCCAATGCCCTGGATGGCTACGTCTGTAGTTTTTCAGCATTTGCAAAGTGCCATTTAAAAAGTGCAGCTTTGAAAACCTACCAGCAACCAGGCCTCTGAGCTAAAAATAGAGTAAATGAGAGAAATTATATTTATTTCAAGTTGTCCAAATATGGTCAAAGTTAGTAACCCTTCAATATTTTAGCATAATGTAAGATTAAATTATGACCTTTTTTAATTTGTGGGTCGTTTGTGAGTTAGTAAGTGTTAATCCCAGGTTTAAATATCAAAAAACTGTTGTAAGTTAAACACTTAAAAAAAGTGCCAATGCTCGAAATACCTCAACTATGTGCATGTGGCACTGATCACCCATTAAAGGTTATTCAGGCAGCCCTTATAAGCTCTGGACTGGTCAGTGTTGAAAAATGCAGCTTCCTGTCAAATCTGGATGTAGTAAAACTGTTTTCTCTGTCTGGATTGGTGGAATATTGACATCTGTTGGCTCATTAACATGCACATTTCATATTTATCTCATGTTCCTGTTGCCAACTTTCAAATATCGACTTTTACTTGAAGCTGAAAACATGCAAGTCTTGTGCCAACATTTACATCAAATCAATGCAGTAGAAAAATGAAGTTACAAAGGTTTGTGTATCTCCTTAGGTCAAAATGTGTAGACAAATGCACTTATGCACTTATTACAATTCTCTCTATTTTCAAGGGAAATGTACATAACCGAGTTCTCAATAGTACTGTTGTATTTTTGAATTGTGAGCAAGAAGAATATTCATCTTAGATATATTTATTTTGCACAATGTCTAACGCTTGCCTGCCCTCCCTCTTGCTTTGCTAGATTCATGCACACCTGAAGTAGCTCAATCACACAAAAAAAACACGCTGCAGTGTTTTTCTCAGATTCTCTCAGGCCCTTTTAAGTAGCACCCTCAGCTCCGCTGAATGAGGAGTGATTGAAAAACTGCCAAAACAAAAACTAAATATCCCTGCAGTTGTTTCTTTTATCTGGTAAAATTATTTCCAGTTCAATACTTCTTGAAAAGTTCTGTGCTATTTTGAGTCTCCAGAAGCAGTTTTGTAACAGCATTTGATCACTCTCTGAGAGCTGTGAAAAAAAACAGAACAAAAATGGGGCAGAGGCGTTAAAAAGGAAAAGGAAGGAAGTCCCAAATAACTTGAATTTCACTTGTCTCCTGTTGAAAGGGAGCACAAAAGAAACAGGATATAAACTGTCTGTGACTGTGCCGACATGATGGAGTATGATAGTTATTTTTATTCGCCTTTGATATCCATCACTGTCTTGAGATGTAGCAAACAGTACCAGCCATTCATACGTTCAAATGTAACTGAGTTCCTGTGTCACGTCTTAGAGTGTTAAACACACACTAGAGATTTGCAGATCGCTTATTATGCATAGAGTGGCCTACGTATTACCAGTTGTAACTAGGGATGTTAACAAGCAGATAATTCTTTTGCTTTAATGTGGACTTTAATATATCAGACCAATATATCAATGTCAGACTTTAATATGGCTAACACTAATGTTGGCAGTGCTAGCTTTTGTCTTCCTCTCAGTGCACGTCCATATTTCTGTTCTGAATGTGGTGACTTGCTGCTTCAGTCACTATATTCCATAATCCGTCATATATCCTAAACGATTTAGCTTCATTTTTTTAAAAACTCAGTCTAAACTTTGTTATTCCTATAAGAATCTTTCAATGCCATCTGCTCATTTCATAGCATTCAAAGCATAGCATTCTTTCAATGTCCTTTGTGTCTATTCAGTTTTGAGGGCATTTGTGCAGAAAGGCAGCAACCATCAAGCAGATTTACAGTGGTTGCAAGTGTCGGGTGGCTGCATTACAGTTAAGATGGAGCATTTGACTGGGATTTAGTAACTATGATTAAAAAAAAAAATACAAAGAATAAGTGTAAACAATTCATAAATCTGGTGCAATCTCTTTTGTTATCCAGCCTAAACATTTCAGAAGTCAGTCCATGAGCATCCCTAGATGTAACTATGTGGTTACTTAGCTCTATGGTTTTTAACTGTTAAAGCAATGTTAACTTGGTAATGAGCGGCATTCACATTACATACATAGAAAAAGAAAATATAATATTCTCACCTGAAACTTCATAGAAAAGGCTATAAGATGTTTGCCCAAAAACAAGTAATTATACTAAATGAAAATTCATCAGCACATCTCAAATTGGAGATTAAATGTCAAAGGTTAGTGCAATTATGAGATGTTTTCCCTTTCAAATCCTGACTTCCTGCAATCATTAAAATAGAGGCTAGTTAGCAAATTAGAGATTTTTATAACAGTTAATCATGGATATTGTCTACTTACTGCCAGTTGTAACTTAATTACCTGTAAAGTCTTGAGAAAGATCATGAACCACTGAGCTAGCCTATTAAACTACCAAAAAAAGTTAGCTTGCCAGTATGTCGAAGATAAAGAGTATAAAACAGCATTTTGTCGCTGACATATACGACTGAGGTTATCTCAACTGAAACTTATGGAAAAGTGTCTTTAGAAATGTATGCTGAGAAGATTTTAATTTAATGGTAATATCTGGGCACACCTCAAAATGGTGAATGAGTGAGCTAGGTGAGCACAAACAAAAGATTTTGAATCGTTAAAAACATGACTCCCTCAGAGTCATAAAAATTGATATTCATACACAAAATGTGATTTGTCCAAAAATAATTTATGCATATGGTTTGCTCTGAGTTAATTGTAACTATAAATTACGTTAATGGCTCTTAAAATGTTTGTGAACCAGTGAGCTAGCTAACTTAGCCAACTAATGAAACAATATTAGCTTATGCGTTACGTTTTAGAAAATAGCAAGTATTTACAGTTGATGTGACATACTGTCTGTCACGTGAGACTGGATAGAATTTTTCTAAAATGATGTGGGACTTGGTCCTATCTACGGGCTAGTGTAAAATGTTACATGTTCGCTTCCCGACTGCTTTTTCAAATCTTTATTTCTATACGTTGTGTTTCCCCCGCAAACTGAACCTCTGGTTCTTTTATTGTACAGGCGGAAAAACAGACAGGAGTGGTTTACTCAAAAGGCTGTCAATATCCAGCTGACTAAGCCAAAAAAGGTTTCTCACGTAGTAAAACAGTATAATTACAGATATTGATATAATGAACTTCCTCACTTTGGAGAAGAACTTAAGCTCTGCTGAGTTATACAAGCAGAGTTAGCCAATAGAGCCAATTGTCAATCATGAAGGCTTCTTGTATCTATGTTTTACTGGGAGTTGAACAGCAAAAGCATTTTAGAGTTTTTGAAGTTATATCCAAATTTAGTGAACAAGTAAGTCACTCTGATTGCCTGAAATGCACACAAAACCTAAAGATTTACACACAAACTTACCAATGGACGTATGAATGGCTGGTGCACTCACATAATATTAGACAGTAGCCTACTTAAAACATCAGGGCCCTTACTTTGAGGATATGGTTGTTGTGGGATTTACCTCTTTGGTAGATTCTCAGTGAATTGCTCATTGAATTATCTTGAGTTAAGATTCTGCTGCTCTGCATTGTAAACTTTAGTACCAGTAGCTCAAACACTGATCCTTACTGTATTGCCAATGTTATCTTCAAATCACAGACCTAAAGACTGAACACTAAAATCTTTGGATAACTAACCAACTAAAGGTGCTGCTTTTTATTGAAAAATATAGTATTAGATTAACAATCAATGCAACGCAATCAGCTTTCTGCTGTTAAACGTAACCTAAATATCTATTTTTATGACTTAGATATCTTAAGTGGAGCGATAGAGATGGTGTTTATTATGGTTGGACCAGGAAGAATTATAGTAGTAGTTGCAGCTTTTCTTTGATTTTAATATTTGTGTGGGCGTGTGTTTTGGTGATGTGTGTGTTTGAATGTTGTTTTTGTAGCACAGCGCTGACATATCTAGAATAGAGAAGGTGAATCTGAGGTCGGTGTGACTTGATTTCCTTATTAATACCCAACTGTGGCCTGACCTGAATCTCTCAAATTCACGTAGATAGATTCATACTATTGTCCCCATGTTATTAACACTCAGTTTAAAAAGTATTTTTGATACCATATCATGATATTATAGCATATTATTTGAATTCGTCATGATAAAGATTTTATTTTCATAAAATACAATCCAAATTTCATCAGTTTTATTATGTTAATTTCTCCTCTGACCATCTTGACTCCAAATTTAAGGTTTCGGACAAAACTCTGACAAAACTGAAGTCAAAGAACATGAGACTGGGGGCATGTCCAGACAGGTTACAAGGGTTTTTAAGTCTCCCTCAAAATCTGCTTGGCATTGGCAATTGTGGGGAAAAACAAACAAACAAAAAAAAAAAATCCTTTGCATATATTGTCCAACCTGTATTCACTTTACTAGCACACAAATAAAAAGATATTTCATGTTTAAACTGATAAACTCCTTTTGAGTTTACACACGTGCTGAATTCGTACTGATTTCTGAGGTGTCCCAAAGCCTGGGCTGTAATAGTGATGCCAGTTTTTATTGCAGGACTGCATTGGAATTAAAGGTCAAAGGCATTCAATGTTAGTTTTTTGAGCAGTAATTTCTCCAGATTTGTTGAATCTTCAAATGGTGGCATATACTGTGGGTGGTAAAAAGCCCCAGATTCTTTGAAATTTAACCTCATTCATTCACATTAATTAAAATTTACTTTTACAAAATGGAAAAAGTAAACCTTGTGCCATTGTTGTTTGTGAAGAACCGAGCCTTTCAGTTGTGCTCCATTTATACCCAATCATGATGCTGTCACCTGTTACCAGTCAACCTACTTACCTGTTGAGCGTTCCAAGTGCTTTTTAATATAATACACTTTCCAAGTCTCCCTAGCCCCTGTCCAAACTTTTTTGGAAAAGTGTTTTAGGCATTCAATTCAGAAAGTGTCTCTTTAAAACATATATATTTAACCCTTTGACTGTATTTGTTTGAATATTGCTTGAAAAGGATTTGTAAATCATTGTATTCTGCTTTTATTCATTGGACACAACCTCACAACTCTTCTGGAAATGGAGGATTCTTATAAGTTTGAAGTTTTTTTTAAATTGTAAACTTATAAGCTAAAGCTGTTGTAAGTACTCTAAATTATGACATTGGACTATTTTTAAGAGTCCTTACAGAACTTAGGTTTGAGACTTTAAGTAAAAGGGTGTTGGCATCCTGTAAAATTATTTCTTAAACTTTAATTCACACAAGAAGATTACATTCACCATCAATGTTAAGAAATTGAAGTCCCCTCTGTTTGTGTTGCCAAACTTCAAGTCAGCCAATCTGAATTTGGACCCCCAGTTGAGCAGAGTCTGGATGTGCCCCTTCATGTGACAACACTAATTCATTAGAAGTTCTTGTAGCAGAGCTCGAACATCATATTTCTGAGAGCGAAGAGGTATGTTCAGTCCAACAAATCACTGAATCATTGCTTCAGTGCATTACAATGCTTAAATTACACATTGGGTTTGGCCTCTGCTGAAAATGAGCTCATACATTTTCTAAAACACACATTGTCCATAATATTGTAGTTTTTTTTTTTTGTTTTTCATTACAGAGGCAGGAACATGACAGCAGGTTTCTGGAAATTGTCTAGCCGTCTGATGCCTGGCAGTTGGCAGAGTGGAGACGTCCCCCTGCTGCTTCCATAGTGGCAGGCAGACGAGTAGAGAGAGACAGGCTGGGCCTGACATATGCTGGCTAAGAGGAGAAGAGAGCTCTGCACCGAGTCCCAAACTCTTCTTGTGTTATGCAGTTTTGTAGCTTGAAGGCTGCTATGTGAGATTGCTAGGCACTGCACTAGGGCTTTACCTTCTTTTTCAAACCTGCCATTGGCTAAGCAAAGCAGCTTATGTAAGATATGGGGTCCTAGGTGAGATCAAGCAAAGATCCTCTGTGGCCTTCTAAAGCCTGTTGATAAATATATACAGTAGCTGGAACGTGGCCTATATTGTAGAACTCAAGCATCAGTACTATATGTATTTATATAATTCTTAGTGGGGATACATTCTTTAAAGGCTGTTAATTAAACAAAGGAGAAAATTCTCCTTTATGCAACATGGTAGAAGTTAAGCCTCTTCCATCTTGGTTAAGTTTAAAGCAGAGGTTCTCAACTGGCTGGTCTGCTGGGACTCAGAATGGGTTGCCAAGCTGTTTTAAAGGGTCTTCAGTATGTGTCTGGAAAAATTATGTGGAAAAAGTCTATAATGCAAACAAGGTCATTGCTGATGTACATACAAGTATTTTATTTTACCCTTTTTCCCCAAAGATTTCAATGTTTTTTCTTGTTATCTTGAGTCAACAAAGCTGTTTTCCCCATAACAGACAGTAAATATATCTCAATATCTCTAGAAAACAACCAACATTGGCATCTTATAAGGAAAAACAAAGCAAAATGTGGGCATTTATGTATTGTTAGATGGTTGACAGTATAAATACTGTTTATTTCTTTGCCACCAAGGACCGGATCTACTAAGATCCCAAATAATGAGCTCTAAATTGTGTGTGCACACTAAAAAATTGCAAGTGCTAATATTGGGCATGTTGCAGGTGAAATACTATGACTGCATGCGCAGACGCAAAAGTGGTGCGGACTGTCCTGTTTAAATGAGGATTTTACGTGCCACAGGCTGTCAACATTGAGAGTTTGTGAGAGCAGAGTGGCTGTAAATGAAAAAATGAAGTTTGAAGCCATGGAGTTGGAGGCAAATAAACACACTGGTGAACTCAAGCAGAGACATCTCTACGTTGCCAGAAGAAACGCAATTTGGGAGGCCATCTGATAAAAGCACACAGCTCAAAACTGGCATTGCTGGATAGACGTTATGTCTCTACTAGTTTTATTTCTGACCAGCGGTTGCGGTAACCTTTATTACTGTCTGTCATTTTGATGGACAAGGTCGTCACTTTTCCCTCATGCCATATTTTAATCTGTCATTTTTAATTTTCCTTTTCTAACTCCAACTAAACATAATCTAAATGACAGCATTCACATAGTTACACAGCTTCATCACCCATAACCTCTCATGTGAAGAGCAGTATTATAGTTACGCACACACATACTGAGCGTTTATCTAACATCCTTTTTCTGCACTGACAGCAGAGCACTCTCCATGTCCTAAACCCGTTGTCAGTGCATGGAGAGTGTGACGCAGTCAGCTCTGATTGACAAACGGAGTGATTCTAGTTATGAAGGGGATCTTTTTTACACAGGTTAAATGACCTCTTCCATGTTGTATTAAGAGTGCAAAACAGAGAGGGTTTACTTTACGTTATGTGTCTGCATGAGGCACAATGGATCGTCCTTCTTTTTCCAGTCCTTCATAATGACAGACAGCCTCCAAATCTTTCTTTCATCAAAAAATTCAGCCAATGAAGGAAAATATTTAGTTAGTTTCCTGCCACGATGACCGTAGGCAGCTGTGCCAGTTTGCACCCGCCTTTCAAATGTTTTAAATTTAGACGCAAAAACACAGAGCGGAATCAGCTGCGGGTTTGATAAATCACATTCCAGGAGCTAAATGATTACATTTGCATCTCCTCCTCCAAGTATTTTGCGCGTTCTGATAATCTGCATGTATTCTCTATATTCATGAAGGCAAACACGCTAAATGGATTGTGCGCTTTATTTTGCTCAACTGACAGACGCAATCCTTGGTGCACCTGGTTAGTAGATCAGCTTTGCGCATGCTATCAAGTTTGCACGTGTTTTTATACACGCAAACCTTTAGTAGATCAGGCCCCAAGTGTACATGCACACATTTTGCATTGTGTTAACAGTAATCAATGCCACCATATTTCAAACTACCCCCATACTGGCGAGTAAATAGCAGTAGCATTTATGAGACAGACCGTTCAGCTTGAGTCCCATCTTCTGAAGGTTTCCCTCGGATACATTAAGATTAGAGCATGGCTCATGCACACATACACACTGTACAATCTGTGTATGGCACTTTGTTTGTTCACAATGAACTTAATTACTGTAAAGCAATGTGAGAAACATACCTCCTCTCCACTGCAAGTTTAATATTTGTTATAAAAGCAATGCTAAAGGCAGGGTTGATAATTTTAGAAAATTAGCAGGAGAAAGTCCACACAGCCCTTTACCGCTGAATCTGAACTGCGCCCCCCTATTTTTTAAGTAATGAAAGAAGTTACAGTTTGGACCTTATATAATGAAACATGACTGAGCAATGAGGCAAGACAAAATGTATTTGGGTCTCAATTGTCATCAAGGTAGTGATGGGTCCTGAGGCTGGACAGGTTGGGAACCACTGCTTCAAAGCAAAGCTCCTCTTCAAATTACTTTTTTGTTCTTTTTGTGACAATAATCTTAGTGGTTGTAGCAGAAATAATGGGATGGAAAAGGTTAAAGGTTTAAAGTGTTGGAGCACAAGGTAAAAGTGTTCACTCCTCGTCTGCAACTAGGGACCGTATTTGTTGAAATAAGAGTCAGACCTCAGGAGTGAGCAGAAAAATATTGAAAGGTTTTGTGCAATTTAGCCGAACACTCTAGCAGATTTACAGCCATGGATTGAGGTTAGAACAACAGAATTTGTACATTCAATCTAAGAAGTGAAAATAAAAACACTTTACCTTGGTACCAAATCTCTCTCAAAGCAATTTTCTAAACTAAGAACAAAATCTTTCTGCTGGGTCAATTTTGTCACCCAGAGGGACAGTTTCCATCAACAGAAAGTGTTTTATTGTATGTTTTCAATTCCCTTTGTCCAAATAGGTATGAATACACTATAACAGGAATATCTGTCAGGGCGTCCTGTTACAATGTTTTTTTATTTCATTTTGTAGGCTGTTCCTGTGTTTTTTCTGTTGGATTCCTTTTATTGACGTACACTTGAACGGTGTGCTTGTGAAACTGTGAGAATAACAGGGTTCCTCACTTAGCAGTTATGGTAATTCAACAGCTAAGCACCCACTGAATCATTGTGTAAAGCCCTCAAACCGCAGAGAACTTCACCTATGTCATATTGAATCTCAAGAGGACAGCAAGTTACTATGAGTGCCATCAATTTTCAACTTATCCAATATACTGTAAAATTAATACTCTACATGGCCACATATCCCATAATTTGTAAAGCAAAGCATTTTATCCCCATTTCTGGTCACATTCTTGTCATTTTAGCTCACATTTCGACAGATGTGGCCTCATTTCTGATACTCCTCTCTATCTGCTTTACTCTAGATCCTATTATGTGAAATATTTCAAGGGAATTTTTGCGTATCCATGCCGTGGAAAGAGCATCAGACTCAAACCGTATAACACTTCCTTGAAGTTGGAATGTGAAACCACACTATAATTCTAGATACAATGAAAAAGGTAGTTGTTTAGCTAAAACTATTTTCATCTCTTGTATATCATATCTATAGTGAGGATGAATATAATGCCAAATATTCATTATTTGTAAAGAAGAATAAATATATAGATATATAAATATAAAATATATGCCTCATTGAAACATAACTATTTTCTGCATTTGTTCATGTTTTGTCGTCTTTTTACTTTGTTATGGTTGTTTTCTAAGCTGATATGATGGCATGCGAAATACTGATTCTGAATGTAGGCTTATTTATTGTTTCCTTAAACACTATGACACTGTTCCCACCAATGTTATTTATTTATGTGTTGATCCCATATGCATTTTTAGTGTGTTATTTTACTGTAAGTTAATGTATCATCATGTTGTTTTTGTGTTATTTGAGTAGTTAGCAAAGACATATGCATTTCCCTCCATTCTTTACTAGCTAAGCCACTGAAGGTTTTGCCTCTTTGAGTAGTTTATTCATTGCTGAGTTCATACAGTGTAAATAATTCTGCAATTAAATTTTTTGGAGAAAAGTTTGAAAATGTTGTCCATGTGATGCCTGTTTATTGTCAGAAATTAAACATTTAAACTAAATGATTGCTTAAACTACTGTAGAGATTACATGGAATAAGAATAGATGTAAAATGATATTTCCTTTAAAGATGGTTTGATTATTTGGTTTGTGACACTAAACTTCAGCTTTTAACAACAACAGTCTATGTGGTAGCATAAGATAAGATATCCTTTATTAGTCCCACAGGGGGAAATTCCAAAAAGCATTCAAGTTATTTTAAGGAATCAACAATAAGTTTTACAGCTTTTCTTCACGTTTATTTTTTTCCTGTATTCAGGTGGTGTCAGTGAACAAACTTAGTATTTATATAAGCTAAAAACATTCATATGAAAATATATAGAGAAATGTTGTATCTTGTTGCTGATGTAATTTTGAGCTCGTTTTTTTCTGGAACATTCCCAAAACGGGTCAAAAATCCTTGGAAACTCAATCATCAAGAAAGCCAACCATCACAAAGTAAATGTGATAGAGACAGTCTTAATTGTGCCAGTTGAATTTGAAGAACACTCACAAGTAGAAGCAAGTCTTTAGAAGACATTCAGAGGCCTTAAATTTCAACTTAAAATTCAAAAATCTACCTTTAAACTTTTTAAAGATCTTCTGGGACCCTGAAGATCTTCTGGGAGAACACAAACTGAAATGGCAGCAAGGGAAACCATTTGCAGAGGGAGACATGCATCAGGAGCGTGGCTGATTGTTTTTGGAGTGGGGCCACAGCTACCAGTTTGGCTATACAGGGACCCACTGGCTGTCCCTAAATGAAAACTCAACTTAAGTTGTAGGATCATAAACGTTCCTTTCTCTTTTAAACAAAATAGCTAAAATGAACAACACCAAGGTGATATGTAAAGTTGTTCACGTCAGTTCATCTTATAGTGTAGAAAAGATCATTTCAAAATTTGTTGTTTAATCAGAAATAAATAAAAATATTAGACCTAATACCAGGGGTGAAAACTAACTAAAACAGTTACTGTTTTATGGTTTTGTAATTCTCTTTTTTTTATTTTAACAAGGTATTTTGCTTTTTTACATACGTTTTTGGGATACATGGTACTTTGTTATATTTTATATTATCTCAGTAGTGAGAAAAATAGACAATTTAAAGTTAAACTGATAACAATTTTCTATCAACTACTGTTATCAGTATAACAAAATTTTAAGATCAATACTTAAACAAAGTTTAGTATCATTGCACTCGGAACTGAAACAGTACATGAAAATGAAACTGTACTAAATTTATACTTGATACCTTGAGATAAGAAAGAGGAACTGACAGCTAATCAACAACATTAACTGTAGAAACAGACATTTACAAATTAAGTTTTAAGGATTTAAAATCTATCATGGCAAATAGTTTCTTATATATTTGACTTGATATAACTGATACCATGTGCAAACACAAAACTTTGACTCTGACTTGTACAAAATACATTTTTACTGAAATCTTTCTTGTTGTTTATCAGGGTTGATATTAATGCTTCTGTTATCTGGGCCAAGGGTGATTAAACCTTACAAACATACTTACATTAACAACCGGTTGACTAATCACACCCAACTTGTTGTGCTTAATATATACAACACCAAAAAATGCACTTAAAATAGTTTGAGTACATTTTAACTGAAGTACTTTTTTTCCTTTTACTTCAAAAGATTTATGAAGAGATGCTTGTACTTGGGTAATATTCTTTAAAAGCACTTTTGCTCAAGTGCTTTTTCGCCCCTAAAAAGTTGTGAGGAAATCCCTATATCACATAAACGAGCCAAGACCCCCATCTGCTGGACGCTGGGAAAATTTCAGAAGGTGCTCCTTTTATTATGTTGCTCAGAGGGTATTTATTTCTTTATTGAGCCAACCGTAAGCAATAAAAATGAACACTTTAAGTGCAGTGTTTCATTGGACACATTGCTGTGATTACATATAAAAATTTTACATCTCTTTTTATAGATATATTGTAATGAATTATTTTGGACAAATGTTATTACATAGCATACTATTCAGTAAAATACAACACTAGCTGTTGTCCTACTTGCACAACACAGAAAAGTGTAATAAAAACACCAGTGCTTACGTATATTCACAGAGTGTTACTTTAACTTACTTGTGTGAATTCAAACAAAACGTCTTTTCAACATATTCATTACCTTCGCTAAGGAGGTTATGTTTTTGCCGGCGTTGGTTAGTGTGTCTGTTTGTCTGTGTTCAAGATAACTTGAAAAGTTATGGACGGATTGTGTGGAATGGGATAAGGAAGAAATGATTAGATTTTGGGAGTGATCCGAATCACCATCCAGATACAGGAATTGTTTAAAGGATTCTTTAACATTGCCAGATAAGACCATTTTCGTCAAAGTGGACTGAAGCTGCTTGGCGGAGGTGTGCGCTCTCTGAGTGCTCTTCTAGTTGTAGTTGTTTTATCTCCAACTCTGGTTATGTGCAATTTCACGACTTCAATGAGACTCTCACCGACTACATGCATTTCCACGCTCAGAGGGCAGAGCCAATAGGATGAGACGCTGCTGTAGACCGGAGCAGCTCTGACCAATGGGAGTCCGGAAGCTTGGGGTAGGCGAAGTTACTTCCTGTTTTGTGGTCATATGACAGAATTGAAGTCGTGTGACGAACATTTTCCTCCGGCAGTGTGCACGAGCATCAGCAGGACACAGTGTTCAACCAAGACCCTGGGGTACGGTAAGGAAAGCAATGATGCTAGCTAGTTTGTGAGGGGTTTCGATGCGAACTTGGGCTTCTTTGAGTTTCGTTTTTACTCTCTTCAGCTCCATCTTCTGTCGGCGAGCTATTTTGTGCTAGCCTTTGGTTGTAGAACAGTGAATGTGGGTTGAGGTTGAATCAGTTGCTTTGGTGTACTGGTTTAGTGTGACCGTGCAAAGTGGTGACTCTAAGCCGTGGTTGCCGTAGTTACAATAGATGTCGAAGACTGTCAGCACTACCTTAAAAAGTTTGTTTGTTTTCCTTTCTTTAAAGATTAAATTTAAGACTGTTTTTATTTACAACTTGAAATATACGAAAGAAAGTGGCATTCGTCGTTACTTTAAACCTCTTTAACATCTTTTAGCACTACTACCGTTGCCATATTCAGTTGCAGATCGCCCATTAACATGGTTACATGATAAATTATTACACCAAATGTCTTCATATTGGGGAAAAACAAAAGCATTTGACTTAAGTGACCAAGAAACCTTTTTTTCTGGTACCTGTGTTCTATCAATTGAAAGACAAGCTATTAATGTCTCTTCCTTAAATTGCATGTTTCAGTTTAGCTGAAGATGTTGTAAAATAATGTGAAGACCACCTTAAATTAGGTTAAATACTGAAATAAATAAGCCTGCATGAGTATGTTGTTAACCTAAAATGAAAGCTTGTTACTTAAGTTGATTATATGTTGTCCATAGTTTTCTTTAGCTGTCCTTTTTTGTTTTGTAGGTGGTGACCCACACACCATGCAACCACCAGCCCCTGCCTACATCCCCACATACAGTTGAGCCTCCTCTCAGCCTGAGCTCCAATATCCAGCAAACACCATGTCCCTAGACCAGCAGACCAGCCCTCTGCCCCAGCCAAGTGCAGAGTACTTCTCATGGGACTACCGCCTCCAGCTTATCAGCCTTGGCTTTGCGTTCTATTCAGCCATATTCCTCCTCTCCCACCTCCTGTCCTGGGCCTTGTCCCAAACCTACAACTCACTGTCAGCTAAGGAGCAGGTTTTCTGGAACCTTGCAGCTACTAGAGCAGTATTTGGCATCCAGAGTTCCATAGCAGGTCTCAGGGCGTTAACCGAGGACTCGTTGTTGTTCAGAGACAGAGTGAGAGGACAAGAAAACTGGTCTTGGTTTAATGTCCTCACAGCTACAGGTTTCTTTGTGTTTGAGAATGTAGCACTTCACAGCTCAAATGTGGTATTTCGGACATTTGACCCTCCTTTGGCGACCCACCATTTCTTCGCCCTGACAGGATATGCAGGAGCAGTGGTGTGGGATTCCCTGGGACACTTCTTACCAATGGTAACACTGCTGTTGGAGATGAGCACTCCATTCACCTGCATATCCTGGATGTTACTGAAGGTAGGGGCTTTATTGTAGTTCTGTGTATAGTAAATTAAAGTGTCATTACTGTCCTTTGTATACACAGTCCAGTCCCTCATTATTTCATGGCAGAAACTAAAGAAGGGGGGTGACAATAGTAGAATTTTAGACGTCAGAATGATATTCGGAATAATAAAATGATACTGATACCATGGCAACAACGTAAGTCATAGGTGCTGGATCTGAATGATGTCAGATAAAGGTGGCATTGGAATATGTTTTCTTCTGCCTCATCTATTGCAGTATGAAAAAGAAGAGAAAGTTATTCCAGACAAATGAGTGAGTTTTTAGAAGCTTGGATATGATTATTAACATCAGAGGCCTTAAACTGAAACTAAAATTCAATAATCTTGAACTTCAGGTTGTCATTTTTGGCAATGAGGAAGAAAAGATGTGCCATATACTAGCATTTTCTAATATTGTGATAATGATATTAAGAATGGGGCTAAAACTAAGCAAGCATCTTCATTGGTTTTAGTCGAGTTTGCAAAATGTTTCTAACAAATTCAAATAAAATAAATATTTTTGAACCCTCTAAATCTGCAACAGTATACCAGGGGATAGCTGACTGTAATAAACTGACCTTTGGAATGTGTTTATTGCAAAAGCTCATTCTGCAGTAACCATAAATTCACAATATCATACAGCTCCTAGGCACTCAGTACAGAGTAATAGTAATCAAAACTTGCAGAAAATTCTTGCACACTGCATAAGTACAACATTTTTTGTTGCCATTGCTTTTTCTTCTCAATACAGATAGTGTGCTATAGTATCCTACAAATTTTGGTGGATTCAGTCTTCTCATTTGCGATAGTCTCTTTTAATAGATGCTTTAAAAAAAAAAAGGGGTCCTCTTCAATACTTTAATTCATTTGAAAAGAAGAGGGCTTGTATTGTTTCATTGTTGAAATCAAAGTTTTTATATAATGTTAAAAAATAAATAAATAAAATTGAAGTAACTAGCTCCAGCTCTATTCTCATGTTTTTGGACCTCCATGAGCTGTGACCAAAGTGACAGCTGTTCTTTCTGGAGTCCACCCAAAAATTGTTATCTGTGTAGTATATAAACACATTAATTCTTCAACATGTATTAAAAAACAGAGGCAAAAACTTGCATATGCAGCATAGTGTACCCAACAAACCAACATAGGATAAAACACATTTATTTTTGTGTTCTAGATCTTAATGTTAAATTTTCTTTCTTTTTTTCAGCACCTGGCACACTCTCTGACTTCTTGCGCTTATCAATTTTGTTTTTTTTGCCATCATTTACTTAGCGATTGCTAGACTTGGAATATTCAGTAAAATAAACATGCATGGACTGGCAGTTGGTTTATAGGAACTCAGTGGGGATTTGGCAAAGGTTCATATGTGCTCTTGGATTCATCTGGACCACAATGTACATTGCACTAATTTGTCCAGAAAATCAATAAATAATATTGCATTAAAAATATCCAAGGGTCTAAATGAAGTTGAAAGTGTACGTATATATACATGTCCTATTTTTTTCTGGTACAGTACACTTTTGATTATTTTTTTGTCTCAGCCACAAAGCAGTTTTTAGAAACAGAAGCAAGCAATGACATTGAACATTTAAATACAACACTCCGCATTCTAATAGAAAAACAAATATCAATCAGTAGAAACAAACAGCATTGTATTGGGAATTGTCCCATATTGCATCAAACTAGAAAGAAGTTGCAGTGATTTAAAAAAAAATGAAACCTTTAAAAAAAAAAAAGCTCTTGATTTGAAATTTCCTGTTTTTTCCAGCCACACTTACAAAGATTTTTATTTTTCTGGCAGCATAGATTTTCCTTCCCTCGTCTGACAGGAAAATCTTCCTGCTGGAAGGTATATTTATGAAAAAGTGACTCTGGAGATTTTCTGGGAATGGACTCTTGATATTTTTGCTACTTTTTGTCTGTTTACTCCATCAACCCAGAACCAAGTGGTGAAGTTACATCTGATGCGGCTGACTGATCAGAGTTGTTTTTATTCAGAATCTTATCAGATACTAGAATAAAAATAGAAGTGTCACCAAGTCACAGTTCCTCTTTGGTCTTGTGCATTTGGTGACTGATAAGCTTAAATATTCTCACAAAAGGGAAGTCCTTGAAAGACTTTAGACTGAGTCAGTGCCTAAACTTTCTATGTTCCTTCTACCTGAATATTTGAACTGATTGCTTCTTCTTAATTGCAAAGATTTTAAAGAAATTAATATTCATAATTCTCTCTGCTCCTCTGACAGGCTGGCTGGGCCCACACCCTGTTTTGGAAAGCCAATCAATGGGTGATGATCCACACGTTCCACTGTCGCATGGTCCTCACATACTTCATGTGGTGGGTAACAGTGACTCACTGGGAGGAGCTCTGGACCCATGTGGCCTTACCCCAACTCGTGCTCTTCTTCACTGGCCTCGCCCTGCTCACGTTTATCATCAACCCCATCTGGACGCACAAGAAGACGATGCAGCTGCTGAACCCTGTGGACTGGAATTTTAGCAACAAGCCTGCACCTGTAAACGGCTCCACAAAGGGTCAGTCCCAGGTTTCTGCCAAACTACACAAAAGCTGAGGGGATTCATTAGATCTTTTTTTAATCTCAACACCAAATTTGCTTCTCTTTAATATTTTTAATAGAAGGTTGAAGTGACTTTTGTAAGAGATGATAGTTTTTTTTATATATATATGCTTGAACCTTAATTCTGGTGTGTTACAAGGAAAGTTCATATTCAAGAAAGCCTTTAAAAGTTCAATATGACAAGGGATGCACAACATTGGATTTTTGTTGATATATAATTTGCCAGTATTTCATAACATTTAAATCCGGTACCAATAATGTATGTACATACCTTTTTTAAATGCATCAAACACCAAGTCCTCCTTTTACCAGAATCAATGTGTTAATCTGTCAATAAAAGCAGGGGGTTTCTTTGTTAAAGATAGACAGGAGGAAAGAAGAGATGTAAAAAGTCTTGGATTCAATCTTAATTATTTGCAGAAATGATTTTTAACAGTAAAGATAATAACAAATTTCATCTGCATTTTGAGAGCAACAAACAGCACTGTAACAGGCCACTGACAGAGCATGAGCTGTGTTGTACATATGTGCCACATTTTCCAAATGACATGCAGCCCCTCTTTATGTTTGTGCACAGCGAGGCGTTTTTAAACAGCCAGAGCTTAGCTGAAGCTGATCAATCCCCCAGACATGTAAGCCAGGGTTGGCAAGCACGTTTTTCTGGCTTGTTTTCAACAGTGGTTTGGGATAATAAGGGTCTTTCAAGTATCTGAGGTCACCTACTAGACATTTCCACTACCTGGTACAGCACAACTCACCTTAGGCCTTTTTTTGTTTTGCTTCTTTGAGGGATTTTACCAGGAACATAATCAATTTTCATGCATAGCTACTGCTGGGGTTTCAAGTGAGCTGAGCCTATTATAAAATGTGATACAGAAACACTGCTACCACTGAATGATCTGAGAATTGTCACAAGTGGAACAGACGTCTGAGAGTAATAAAATGCTTGTCATCGTCATCTCTATAATGCTGTATGACCTGCCAAACTCTCGTCTGCTTTGAACTCCTTTTCACAGTCATTACGCACTGTGACAAAAAAGTAGGCAGTTTAATTACCTCAGTTTCCAAGTTAGTGAAGAAAACTGTTGAATGTCTTTAAGTTTCTTAAAAAAAAACATGTTGCGGCTATATGTGTTGTACAGAACATGAAGAATAGCTGAGTATAGGGTACTAGAGTGTACTTAATATTTACTCTGTATCTTTTGTTAATTTAAAGCAAATTATATCCCAGTGGCAATATTAAACAGTGTTATCACACATAGCGTGTTTATCTTATATTGTGCAAGCACCCAGTACCAAAAACCAAGAAGAGTCAAGCCAAGTTTAGCTAATGGCACAAATGGGATTGCACTTACACTATCCAGAATAAAGAGTGTTGCATTAAAATTCATCAGGAACATGTGGGAGCTGAGTGGCCCAGTTAAATCTTTCAGTCACTACTAATACTCCCTCTATTCTGGCATCCAAGGAGACAACATTTTACAGATTCCTGTGCTGCCTGCCAACCTGTGGTGTTTTGTTTTTTTGCCTCCAGCTAATGCTGTGCTATGAAATCCCTTGAACGAGTGTAGGCCATTAAAGGGGTTATACTTATGAATTAGAATGGATTTTTCCACCTTACCAACTGGGTCTTAAAAAAGGTTAAAATTACTCAAAGTGTGCACATAAATTCCTCTCAAGTGCAAAAGTCAAGCCAGCTATAGTTCTGATGGATAGCTCTAGTCTACTAAGCACATAAAGCTGAAAGATTGAGGATAAAAAAGGAAAAACAGCATTAACTGAGGTTGATCTATTGGCCCTGCCTAAAATCCACAATTTGTATTCTGTCAATATTTAACAGCCAATTTTTTAACTGAAGATGTAAGCAGAAGTCTTCATTCCATTGTGTCTCTAATGTCTCTAATATTGTGCAGCCCTAACCTTGAATGCCTGGTACCATTTCGAGAAGCTTTTTATCCAGACCTTTTTTATGGTACTTGGATTCTTTGGAAAAGTATTTCATCTCTCTATTGGGTTATCATAGATTTTTAAAGGTAGGTGTGTCAGTGCAGAACAGTGGAATGGGATCCTACTTGTTTTTCTCACCTTCAGGATACTCCGCCAGTGCCATCACAGATTACTTGTTCACAAAGAAAAAAACAAACCCATAACTTTCCATATGAAGTAAAAAGACGTACTAGTAACAGAACATGTAGTATGATAAATCACTGCATTACTACGTCTTATTTGTCATAGTTGGTACTTATAGTCTATTTTTTGAGATGAAATAAAACAAAACATCAGTTTTAATTCACAGGACAGACACAGTTGTGCCTTTTTAGGCATTACTCTAATCCTGCTTCTACACCAGACAGTCATTTAGCACTGATTGAGAAGCATATGCATGTCAGTTAGATTAGGTTTGCAGAATGAGGCACTAAAGGTCGATTATTAGATCAGTTTTTTTAAAAGAGTCACACTCTGTCTCAGCAGAGAGGGATTTACTTTGCACTGTCATGAAAGGAAAGGCCCTCAACAGAATCCCCTTTGTTAGTGGACAAAGCCTTCAACTGGTCAGCCCCACAAAAACTCTTTTGTTAAAAATGGAGATGTAATGTTGTAAACTGAAGCAGCATTGATACAAAAAACATGCAGCATTATTGATCCCGGGGATTTTTTTTAGTGTTTTGAGTCAAATAAAGTTTCAGTTTTATCTTTAAGTAGACATTATCTCTGCTTGGACCACAAGAAAAGTTTAGTAATATTGTTTTATTTAACAGGGTTTCATTGTACTGGAAGCCTTGACTTTGTGTGTTTGCCCGGTCCATTATCATGTGTGAGGCTAACAATGTGTTTATTCAGTCACTCTGCTGCAACCGTGCATAATTCTCAGTGTTCTGTTGCAGCTTCATTTCTTAAGTTGCTCATATGTAGTGATTTTTAAGCTGTCGAACTTTAGGTATTTTATTTCATCTGTAAGTATTAATCATTTTAGAATATGCTTTTTTTAGGACATACAGCAGCAAAAATGGTTAGGTGTGTGAGGATTGACCCCTATTACCAAACACAGTATTTACAGCACATGTTTTGACATGGTACAATTTATTTTCTAGTTTTCTCTCACACTCAGACACATATACTTCAAGAATCTGTTCAACATTTCAGAGTCAAACCAAGAAATTCAGGGGAACTAAGTAATTTAGATTAGTCATAACTTTATTCTGTGGAAAAGTATTAGAGTCATACATGAGAAAGGAAATGATGAGTTTTATTTATTAAGTGCTTTAAGGGAGAAAAAATCAGAACAGAATAAAGGAAACGTAATGCACTGTGTTTTTGCATCAGTGTAAGATTTGAAGGGACTGTCCTGAAGACTGTTCAGAAGAATAAAGCACACAATCTTTGAGGAGGTTGACATTTCAACTAGTACTTTAACACTTTGACCTTATTACTTCACTTAGCTTTATGTTCACATTGTTCTTCACATTTGACTTTGTCTGAACGTATTAAAATCCTACTTTTATCATTCATTTAACCTGCCTGACCCTAATACTTTTCCACAATGTCCTTTGTCTTTGCCGCTCATGAAGATGATGGAGGAGAAGCTTCTTTTCATTTGCACTAAATATCGGCCACTTTTCTCTTAAGGGTGCCTCATGCAGCTGTAGTGACAGAGGCAACACACACGAAGAATTACTGATGTATATTTGTCAAACGACACTGTGTCCATGAGCTTGTATATGACTTAATGTACAGATTGCTTGTATCTGTGAATGCTTTCTTAACAAATGACCTATTTCTATAATACTACCAAAATAACCAACAAACCATGTTCTTAAACTTTCACTTTCTTTTTTTTGACAGCATAGAACCAACATTATAGAGTGGGTTGAGGATGGCTGTAATAATGAATGTATGGACAAAAATACAACATCATCTTTGTGTTGGAAAATGCTTTTATTATTAATTTACAGAATAAAATGTGCTTTTTCTGATACTGTGTTTTGTCCCCTGAATATGTCAGTTCTTATTTAATAAGGTTGTGTAAAGAGTTAACAAGGGTTGCATTGAAGAATTACCTCCTTAATTGTTTGCTTTCGTGATTTTTTTTAATGAGGATGTTTTTGTTGCCTCTTGGTAGCCAAAGTTCCCCATCCCTTGTCTAGATTAATATGTTTATAGCTTGTATATAGGACCTTGTTTAATACTGTGATGTGTACTTTACTATTTTAGAGAGAGTACGCATAATCTCAGAGGTTAACACATGTACAAAAAAACAAGCAGTTAGGACTAATATGAGGCTACACTACAAAAGGAGTTCATCTGTGGAAGAGCTGCACTACAGAAATGAAAACATGTACAACAATAAGTAGGTTCAAAAATACCACACTAGGATTATATGAAGTAAAAGACAAATGGGTGCCTTGAAATAGTGTGTACATCAAATTAGATTTATTTTTACTGCGGGTAATGTTCTGATTGTCTGTTACAGTTTTGCTGTTAGCTGTATCAAGCTGTATTATTTGGTGATTTTTTTGAATGCCTGATCATTTGAGTTCATTAGGGAAAAGGGGCTAGGACTAGATAAGTTATGTATTTCATCCTACGCCCTTTTCAAACAAAAAAAAAAAGTACTAATTGTGAAAATTCTGTAATGATTTTGATCTGCTGTATCTTTCTGTTTTGTCTTCCAATATATATTGTTTACCTCTCACTCTGTCTCCAGAGCCCAGATGCTGTACTGGCGCCTGCACATATGTTACTTACTCTCACAGTGACTGAGAAAGGGACCATCAGCTAATTACTGTTACATGTCTGTCTGCAATCCTGATTATAACCTCAACACATGCAAATGCATTGACATATTAATAACCTTCTGAAAGCAGAAGTACAACAAACTGCATCCCCTAATCTTATGCAGTTATATTTTGATATGATTTTGTTTTTTATATAATGTATTTTTACTTTGAAAATGTTGGTGTCATTTCATTAATTGTATGCTTACATAAAGCAGACTGACATATTAACTTTCAGTTGTGTGATGCTGTGCTACCAAAAATACACATAATAATGATATTGCAAACAGCTTTTCATTCAGCCACTTTCCCTTGTAACTTAATGCATTGTCTTTAATGACTGAACAAGAAAATACTGAACCCTTTTGCACTGTTACATTGCTGAAATATGTCAAATTTCAATACTAGTATAATTATTTTAAAGATGAAAAAGAACAGAAAACAAAAAAAAAATAGATGAAAACGCCAACTCAAACAAAAAAAAGTTGTGCAGAAGAGAAACTGTGGGTGGCAGTATAGGACTGAATATCATTCAGAGCTACTGTGTGGAACTTCCAGTTTTGTGTTGATTATTGTGACTCCGCTGGACAAGAGGTACAGTAGGACTCATCCCTGGTGATTTCATGTTCTTGATCATGTTGTATATTTACACAACGTGGAAAATCCCATCATCTGGCAATTAATTGTATTATATCAATATTTTCAATTAAAATGTACACATCAGTTCTTACATGTTGATTTCTGAACATCATTTAAAAAATTTTCAGGGGTCATAGATGGTTTAACAATAATAATGCAAAGGTAGACATTTACCCAAGGCCTCATGCTCCAAGGGACCTGGAGGAGTGGTATTTATAAATACATTTTTAAAAATCCCTTGACATCAAGTATGTGGGAGATATTTGTTTCTGAAGATCCTTGAAAGTTTTTTTGAAGTTTAAGAAAAAATAAACTGCAGGTCAATGTTGACATTATTTGGAAAAAGCCATTAAAAGCTCTCCGTCCTCCCCCACTCACTTTTCCAACTGTTGCCAAAACATATTTGCCATTTTGAAAGAGTACAGGAGTTTGCCTCCATGGCCATGATCATTGTTGGCAATTACAGACACTGTACAGACTGCTAAAAAAAGACCTAACCTACTGCCCCACTAGTTTCACTTGTTTTTCTGAACATTACCAACCCCCGTGTGTAATTTAACTAATCCTGTCTCTCATTTTGGTTTAAGAATGTAAATGTAATGATTCGCTTTTGCACTTCAGGAGCCACAAACTATGTTCTTCACATATTGTGCTTACTTGGAGCTAGATAGGGAGGGCCTCGTGACAGCCTTTGCTAAATTACAATAACTAACCTTGCCTAGCATCAAAACTTTGAAGATGTTCAGTGTAGGAAATAAATCAAATTATTCCTGAAACCAAAGAATGTTCAAAGTATTTACAAAGTGACACTTTTAAAAAAGCTCAACTTACCTTGTTGCACTAAATATGCATTTTGAATGATTTTTCATTTTCAAATATGTTTTTGTATTTAAGTCTAACAAAACTGAAACAGATTTGTAGAGCACTGCAAATTTCCGTGGAAGAGTGCTGTTTATGTTATTTGAACAAACCTCCAGTGTGATCTCATCTCAAATATTATTCTGTTGTGGTATTTGTGTATCTGTTTTCTATTACTTGCACAGTGATTGTATAACTAAAGAGTTATTGGTATATTCATAAATGCTGTTTTATTGTCAGTTATGGTTTATAGTTGCAATATGAGAACGCACAATTGCTGGAAATGTACCTTTGTCTGCTTAAATAACATTTTGATTTCATTATAGATATATTTATAATACAGAGACCATAAGCAAAAATACCTTGGAATTGTACTGAAATATAATTACAATGGATACATTCTAATACATAGAAGTATTTAAATATGCTTAAAATTTAGCTTTTGTGCTACTTTTTTCGAATATAGAATTAATTTTATAAACCCTTTGAGCTTATAAATCACATGAAATTAGAAACAAAAAGTGCTCTGACATAATTATTGATATCAAATACTAACTAAGCTTGAAATATTTTAACCCTTTGAGTGCTAGGTCATGTCATGATGCCACCATGTTGACAGATGAATTAAAAACTGAAAAAAATATTTTTTTCCCTATGCAAAGTAGATTTTTTTGTTACAGCCATTTTTTGCAGTATTGTTTTCTGCAGAGTGTCGAATAGTCACTCTAAGCACAAAAATGTGCTTTTATCACAAGGGAGCAAAAAATATCATAGATAGATTTTATTTACAACTTTTTAAGCTTGAATTTTAAACCGACATTGGCCCTAATCATTCACATCAAATATTCTTGAAATGTTAAAGGTTTTTAGCCTTTTTAATTCTAAGTTTCTGTCTTGATGCCACCCTACTTTTTGGGTGGGAAAAAATAGATTTTCATAAACTAGAGGCGTACTTTTTTGTAAAAAAAAAAAAAAAAAAAAAAAAGAAAGAAAGAAAGAAAATTACACAACCTGGCAAATGCCAGTGATTGGAGGGGGACATTGTTTTTTCGTGCTCTATTAATTATTGTGCAATATCAAATACTCACACTCATACGGTTAAAATTACACCTTCTGGTGGTTAAAAGTACGATAGTTAATTCCAAGGCAAAACCCCAGATAGACATCCAGATATGATAAAATGCATGTATTATACTTTAATGGATGTGAGATCAATAATTGTAGTTATGGCACATTTTTCTGCTTAACAGTATGAGTGTAATGGGCGTTTGTCCACACTGTTAGACTTGTAGGAGCTGAGCTGGAAATAACAAGATCAAATAGAAACACAAAGTCATGCCAAAATGTATGTCAAATGCATGAACACATCCAAAATGATCAAAAATTGAAGAGTGAAAATCGTAAAATGCATACAACCCTTTGAGGTTAAATAAACTATCTAGTCTGTTGACAAATGCTCTTAAATGTGCTGCATACCAGCACCTAGGTACTTTTTACAGCCCACTGCTTTTCATTGGGATAGGCTGGAGTTTATAACCCTGTTTTATTCTTGAAAAGACGTGACGCAGGACACTACAAACTTAACCCTCTCTGAAATGTGTCATTTCTAACCTCCGCTGTTTTCAGAGGAACCACCTCACACGTCACGTCAACAGTTTGGAGCCGCTGCGTCCTTCCTTTCCGTCCCGATCCTCCTGGAGAAGGCGTCGTGTAACTTGACTGACGTTCTCTGTAGCCAATCACAGCTCGCCGTAGTGTACTCTGAGCCAATCAGCGTCTGAGAGGCTGTAAAGGGTTTTCCATGGATGTGGAAGGTTTGCATCGAGAATAGTGAAGTTACAAGAAGGACGCTGGACGAAAACTGGATGGATTTGACCTGTTTTAAGTGTGTCGGAGTTTAAATGCACTTTTTTAGTCTAAGAGGGTGTTACTGCGAAGGAATGCGACTCCTCATGTGGAGAAAGTGTTAACATGGTGAGTTGAGGACGTTTTTGTGAAGTTTCAGACCAAGTTTTGAACATCTCTAACGTGTCAGATTAGTTAACTGTCTGTGCAGGTAAGCTGTGATGTTAGACTAAATATGCGGATCATCGTTATATTAAAGGTGTATTTGTTATGCTACCGGGGTTTAAATGTATATTGTGTTTTAGCAGTGCACAGGGAGATGGCTATAACGTGGCGCCTCTGTTAACTTGGTCATGTTGCCAATACTGTCTGTACTTGCCTCAAGTACGACAGAAACATCACTGTACTGTCCAGTGTTATCAGGGGCAGACTTGTTGTCAGACCTTCAGTTCTCTGCTTTTACAGAAACTGTTACATGTTAAGACCCTTGCAGATGCTGCAGTCCCCTTGCTACACTTCACATTTCATGAGAAACAAAAACATTAATCAGTCATTAATACATCATAAGCCCACACACTGTGTTGTCATATTTTATTTCTAGGTAATGCCATCGCAATGTTAAGCTTAATCCTAAAATCACATAGTATCCTTATAATTTGTGCTTTTACTACTTATCTTCAGTGAATTATCCGTTTTCACAACACTCGTTTGACATTTCTGCCAGTAAAATCTTCCACAATGTGAAACACTCAAATCAAAACCCAACTTTTGTATTACTAACCTGTTTTTTCTGTTTGTCAGGAAGAAATGGCATTTCCTACTCATCCAGGCGTGACATTAACATTTAGAAACTTGTGTTCTGCATGCCAAAAATTAGGGATGCATGAAAATACTGGCACAATATAGGCATGGACAGAAATTGGCTTAAGAAGTGGAAATATATGTACTGGCAGATTTCAAATTTTCTGCAGATATTTACAGCTGATTTTTTTTAGTCATACATTTTAGCCATACAGTGTATATATATGTCATATGTTGGCCGTAATATCCACAGAATGTATACATGTAGCACGATGCTTCACTCTAATGTTGAATATTTCATTTTGAATAACAACAGTGTCTTCAATTGGAAAGTAAAATGTTTTTCTTGGTCCACATCAGTTTCTAACACAAATACTGTAAGCTGTTAAAATGAGAGGAACGGGACAGTGTAAGTAAAGGGGATACCCTGTGCTTTTACCCAAAAATATCAGTATTGGTATTTTCAATGATAAGTTTGGAAATATTTGCATATTGGATATTGGCAAACATCTACTATGGTGCATCCCTACCAAAAAAATTAAAAATCAAGACATCTCCATAATGTATGTCCATTTGGAAAACTCACAGTGCCACTTGTCATCCTGTTATAACTTTTTGGGGAGCTTAAATGAAATTGGGTGCTCCAGCTTTCTTAAAAAGGGTCAATAATACCCATAGCTTTGGAGTAAATGCCTCAAGAATTTGAAATTAAATGGCTAGACTGTATCTCTGTGTTGTTTTATCACATTTCCTGGACAGCAATCTTGCATGTCCCTGCAGGCTGTAGTATTTTGAGTCCAGTATAAACCCTGTACCCTCTTTGACCCCCTCTTCCTCTTTATGGATGCAACTGCAGACTAGATGGCTTGAAGCACCTGTAGATCTCAACACCCCTAAAATTTTGATAACAGAGCATGTATTCAAGCAGATTTTTGTAACTTGACAGAAACTTTGCAAGTATATTATTTTACTTTTCAGCTACCATGCTGAATTGTGTAAATAAATGACCAATGTGGTATTCTATCAAAGGAATTAAGGATGCACAGTATTTTCAGCATGATATTGATCTCTGCAGATAAAACAGATACAAGCTGTGTATCTGGTAGGTAGATATTTTATCCAATATGTCAGTATAGTGTGCACATAAGGGCAGTGTAAAACAGATTTAACAGACCAACCTCATCTGAAGATGAATTTTAAAGCAAATGATTATGCTCTTCATAAAAAAATCACAGTTTATTATGTTCTCAGTTCTCACATTCTGTTTCTAGCTCTGGAAGTTATTTAAAGCTTGTTTTTAACTAAAAAGTTTTATGTATGTCAATATCAGGAATGCCTTAAATGTGTTTGGAAATATCTGCATCCTGAATATTAGCAAAAATATAATATGCTTCCTCAAAGAAATGTAACCTACTATCACACATTGAAAAGTTCTGTGTTGAAAACTGTTGTGATATAACAGCATTTTGATATTAGGATATGGCTCAACAGTAAAATAATTTCTTATCAAACTAATGGGCTAAAACAGGCCTTTTATGAATCATACATTTTAAATATGGATAAAGTTTGATTTTATCTTTGCAAAAACTTGCATCTTGCATAACCCATTTTCATGCAAACTGGCCTCTCTTGTGGTGTACAAAAACTCACTTCAATACATGCTACTCTTACATAGTTAGTCAGAAACAGAGGGAGAAATTCCAGTTGTTACGTAGATAAGAAGTTTGAAAGGAGTTTGACGAGTTTTATGGATCCACATGTCACATCCATGAACTTCTGATTATAAAAGGGGCCTTTAATGCAAGATGTGCCACTTTGATAACACTAGTTCACCTAAATCGCATAAGAAAATCAAAGAATCCGTAGATTGGCTCTAAAGTAATATAATGAATTAGATAAAGTCTGTCTGAGCTGCAGTGGTCAGGCAAACTACAAATCTAAGTAGTCATGCATAGCATTCCTCAGTGAAAGCACTGCACAGAATCAGTCAGCTGGAAGGTCCATCTAAACAACAAGTAGTAAAATCACTACTGATTTAACCCGGTAGCTTGTGTGGTTTCCTTTCTTTACAAAAAAGAAAAACTACTCATTAAAAACCATTTAGTTTTAAATAGCTTTTAAATAATATAAAGTAAATGTTGGCTTCATTTCTGTGTATTTTATGGTGTCAAACTTGACCAGTTCACTCATCCTTTACATGCAAGACATGTAGCGCTGCAGTGGACTCACTCAGTAACCTAAGTTCACAAAAATATACTCCTTTCGTACTTTGTTAAGCAAATTAGCAGGGCGGCTTCTCTGCAAATACAGATGCTTAAATATCCTTCACAGCAGTAACATCCAAGGGAGGCTGTTAAGGAAGCACAACTCCTCATTCTACTCCCTGAAATGTCACTGATTTGATTTTTTTTAAGACCGTACATAAACCTGCCATAGGTAACTAACATTAGCCTGTTTATCTTGGAAAATGTCAAGTTCATCTTTGCTGCATTTTCTATTTATTTTTTGATCCACATGGGTGTTTACTATTTTAGATCCGTGTTCATAGGGGCCTGTGAATCAAACCCATCTTTACCAGGTCAGTAAACAGTACTGGGCCTCAAATTGGTATGGTATTTTAGTGTTATTTTTACAGAAATAATGTGGTGGACAAAGGTGATTAAATATTAGTGATAACTGTTCATGAGCACCTTGTCAACATTTGCTGACATTTTGAATTTCCAGAGATATATATATATATATATATTAAAAAAAGGCAGGTATTCTGCCTGTTTAAATTATAGCTATTATTGGTAGATGCTAAAACGTTATTTTTTTAGGTTGCATTTTGCAACAATCCATATAAAACAAATACTTACCTTTAAAAAAAAAAACAAGCACCTTTTTTGTCAAGTGGGGTAACTGACTTTTTAGGGCTTCATCATACATAAGTATAACTGTTCACTTGTCCTGAAAATGAAAGTCGGTGTCCTTTCACAGACACACAGTTTATTCAAGCTACATTTATAAGTTGATTAGGCCGGTTAATGGTCACATGTTTTAATTTTCAAAAAGTTACACTGGTCCTTGATGGCCCAGGATGATATATTTTAAGTTTCTTGCCTAAAAATCTCCTCAGATTGTGGACATTGGCATGCCTAAAACCCCCACTATTTTAGCCCTGCTCAAAACAGGCTTTTTTTAGTGTAAATCTTCATGAGCTATGTCAATTTTGCTTTGACTTTACAATTCTGAGCTCTCATATTTTCTGTGATTTTTCTCATAAGTGTATTTGGTGGTAGTTGTAGACAGACAACAGACACATTTTTTTTATAAAAACCATTACATTTCACATAGTATGTCATATTTATAAGAACTACAGTCCTTTTCCTTGTGTATGTAGAACTGGGGGGACCCTCTTAATAATGAGGACATGTCCCTTGTTAAAGTGCCACAGAGCATTTTACCCTTTTTTCATATTGTTACTAGTATGAACCCTCTTTCTGCTGATCTTTCTTACAAGTTAGCTAGTAGCTCAGCAGTTACGTTTGTCACAAAACATGAACAGCTTTATAACTGAAGATTTTGTACAGGCTTAATGCCTTTTTTAGCATAAATGAGATGCAGTTGTTCACTATGAAAGACTATTTCATCTCAGCACAGGTTCATATATTTATTTTTACAACTGCTTTAGTAAGTTCACAATCACTGATGTTCAATAAATCTTCTCGTTTTAATATGCTGACTACTCCTGATCCACACTTATTCTCAGTCTGTCAGACACTCTGTTCGAGATCCTGCCTCTTTTCATTGTATAGTCTATGCCAGCCAGAGCCATTGGCCTTAAACTGCTGATGAAACAAGGTCTATTAAGGGGGCTGGTTGAATAGGCAGTTTTAGGCCTCGTTTACACAAGAACATTTTCACCAGAAACGGAAAGGTTTTTCCTTTGCGTGTTCAAAAATTGATCCGCGTTCAGATGGAGACGCAAGAACGACTGAAAACGCTGTAGCATGCATGCCAGTCCAGTAGATGGCAATGTAGGTCTGTCGAGAAACAGCGGTGTTACAACACACGTATACAAAGAAGACAAACTTTTCACAAACAACAATGGCAAGTGGACGCACAAAGATGCAGGAGTTTCTTGTCTGGACAACAATCTGTCTGGATAGTTTTGTCGGGATAACAAACAGAGCACAGCTAACAGCAGACATGTTGCTCAGTAGACGGCCGAAGCTGTTGTTGCTCCTGGTATGCGCGTGCAGCCTTCATGTGAAAGAGTACTGCGCATGTGGAGACGTCTGAATCCCGTCTACATGGAACCGAAATGGATACGTTTTGAAAACTCTCCACTCTGGACCCTGGTTTCAAAAGCTTGCGGATTCAGGCACTACAGGCACCGTTCTTATGTAAACGGGAGGCGAAAACGCAATGAAAACTCTCGGTTTTAGGCCGTTTGTGTTGTCGTGTAAACACCACCTTGGCCGGAGCTGATGCTGGAAACGGGGGAAGGGAGAAGTCATAATGCCACTCACTTTTTGTCTCATGTATAGAAGTAGCATTCTTTATCATGCAGAGGAGACATGTAAAACACAATAAAGTGCATATGAATCTCAAAATATCATAGTATGCTCTGCAAGCTTATGGTTATATCTGAAGGCTGACAGCAATGCAACTACCCAAGCATGTTATGCTGTTCAACCTGTCAGATTGCTGAGCGAGCACCTTGGCCAGTCTGGTTCAATGGAGGTGTATATGTGCAAGAGTAAGTCGAACTCCAGCCAAATTATTCAGATGTGTTTATATGGTTTAAAAGAAATTAAATTAAGCACAATTTAGGCAGACCTACAAGTTTACATGCAAGTCTTTAAGTCCAGGATAATTCCACTCTTTGTAGCTCAAAATGCACTGAATGCTACTCTGCACAACTGACATCAAGATACAACATTTTCATAAAAATCACGATCTATGGCCAAACTGCAGCATCCTCTCACATTCCTCTAATAGCCTGCAAACACAGATGTAGTTGAGTGGAGGCATGCCAGGAATTGGTCTGCTCAAGTATTTATGATGAACAGTGTCTCTACTCTGTCATTAGAGGCTCATCTGAGTGCAAGGAGATATTTACATGAATTAAGCTTAAAATGAAAAAGGAAGTGGCATGTGTTTACCATGACAAAGCTCAGGCTGTCAGAGTACACAGTGGTTCAGCAAAGGTGCATACCAGTTATTTTTAAAGTGGAAGTTTAGGATTTGCTGTCCACTCACCATATCTACTGACATAAACCTGGATTTGTTCCACAGTAGAACAACAGCTGGAAAAGGAAAGAAGTTTCTCTTCTGCGGGTCTAAGTGTGAAATTTCCCTCTTACCATAGAGTATGTTAGATGTTTCAAACATTCATCAAACAGATTATGCACATGTATTTTTTTGGGGGTGTGTACGTCTCATAATTTTTATACTCTTTGGAAAATAACTACTTTGCTGATTTGTGATGGAAAGTTATATTGTATTATGCAACATACAACGTACCAGATTCACTCCTAACAATAGCACCTGTTACCTTGGTAACAGGTGCTATTGTTATTGCTAGTTTGTGTCAACAGAATTGCATACTATGATGATTTAATCTCTAATTATTGCACACATTGCGTACAGAGATGCTCTAGGATGCCTTCATCCAGATTAGTTTGTAGATGATCATTGGATATTGAGCACAACCAGTACTAGGGCTGTGCATCTTCACTAGCCTTACAGTTCAGCTGTATAACAGTTATTCAGTCAATGATTCAATTTGAGTTCATTTCACAATGCAACATCATGGGTAGCATCCTTAGTTTTTACAATACTGCACATGCTTTTTAATCAGTGATTTGTCAACTTGCACAGTGTGACAAATTCCTATTTTACAACCACACGTGTTTACCTCTGAATTGCAGTGAACTCTACATTAGTGCTAGCTTAACCCAATTTTTGCTTTCTTATCACAGTTAGTTCACTTGTTGCAGTTAGTCTTGTACATAATGTTAGTAGTATTTTAGGTTTGTTTATGTATGTAATGTTTCAAGCGTTGCAGTGTCTTAAGACAACTGTTAGCAGTGTTAGCCTGTTAGCTAACTTTGCCTAGTTGGCTCAGTGTAGCATATATTTTGATTTTTACAGCTTTAAAATGAGGTTGCGATGGCTCTTTTTTACATTTGTCGCTTGGAAGAGCTGGCAAAGCTCAAAGTGACTGATACATAGTGTCTTGTTAAAACATCACATTATACAATAATTAATATCGCAAGCTGGTCTTCTGATCCTTGACCTCGCAGAGTTCTGACTCCCCAGTGACGGCATACTCATATCAGCAGTTAACATTAAAGGCAGACATTCAGTTCAGCTCAATCCGACCCAGATAAAAGCCAACAGGTAGCAAAACACATCTCTAAAGATCAGCATGTATTATTCTATCACTTGTGAATGTAAGCTTGTTTTAATTAACTAGATGGTGTGTGTGTGTCTTACCCTGGAGCCATCCTGACTCCTTTGAATCTACTGATAACACACATGAAGATTAAAAGCAGATGCATTAACCTTAGCTTTTGAAATATTTACAAGGGATTTAAATTGTATGTGTCCAGCTATATCATCAAATATGAATGCAAGTAACGTTTATGTAACTTAAACTTTTGTCAATATTGCTCCTTTGACTTTAGCTACCATGGACAAAGTAGTCTTTGTGACTGTTAATTTGAGTCTTTCATGTAACATGACATTAAATAACTTGTTATTTTGGATATAGAAACATGGGAAAAATTACCATGTGATAGCTTGGCTTTAAAAAATTCATCCTGGCAAAAGTAATAATCTAGTAAACAGACCATGAACAGTGAACAAGCCATGCTTCTCTATCTTCCTCATCAACCTGCAGCAACAAGCTCTCACTCTTACCCCTTTCAGACTGGCCAAAAAACCTATTTAGACCCAGTAACAATCGGCTCCTGTCTGCAGTTTGAACGGGTCTAATTGGCATTTCGACCTGGGTCGACTGGCCTTGCAAGTGACACGGATTTTTTATCGGCTCGCCTCCGATCAGCTTCAGTGGTTAATTTACGGATGACGTCGGCGTAGCAGGCGTAACATCGCGCCCGTCCCCTCCATCTGTAACTTACGTGAAACTTTGCCGTCTCAGCAACAAATTCCATCCGCTTTTGTAACATCAGCGCCGAGTTTGTACATTTTTAAAGAGGGACAAAAGTACAAAGTACAGAAAACCGTGTCCACGGCATCCATGCTCCTTTCCAATGTTTACGTAGTTGTGTTTCGTAGCGCTGATGATGTCATCAACATGATGACATCAGCTTGATGCACCAGAGGAAAAAAACAGCCATGCAGCTCGTCTGCTGCCGATTACACCTGGGTCTGCTGGAAGTGGGAAAGGAGTCACTTGCCGATTATTAGCGGGTTAACCCACGTTGAAAAAACCTGCTGGAATCGCTAATTTTAGTGTGAAAGCGGTATCTGACTTCCCTTGACAGCTTATCTTTGTTCAAAACTGTCCAGAAGCAAACAACATGAGTACAATTATTACTTGAATAATGTTACACAAAGCATCCGTGGTTTTCAACATCCTTGTCCAATAACTCTCAAACTCAAAGTATCAATTTAGCACTGATATTAGAATCAACCCCTCCCATGCTGGTTTGCCTCTAGTTAAGCTCTAGCTCATATGTGCAATCAAGTCCCCAGCATGAGTGGGGATCATCATGAGCTAAGAGGTAGGCTGAACCTTGCATGGTCTCATTTTGCTTTGGACTGATTTGTCGTTTCAATCTAACCAGTACCCCCAAAGATTTATTTTAATACTTTGTAAAAAGTAAATTACAGTTTCATTTTAAATGCATATCAATGAGATGATGAGGATGGGAAGCTGTTAAAGAAGTGCTGCTTGACTCTTAGCATTTAGCTAACACACCTACATTGACTAGCATAGCATGTTGATTTGCAGTACAATAACATGTAGGTATACCTTGGCCTGTTTAATGGTTGTTTTGTTTAGATGTGCAGAACTGCATTAAAATATGGCCAATGATATATTCATCTATGAGCTGACGGGCATTGAATTTCCTTACAGGTTTTCACCCTTATATTTTCATAAACATGTATTAAAAGGAAAATGTGAAATACTCTTTAGTAAGTTAAATCAAAATAAAACCTCGGGGGATGCTTGAAAATTGTGGAAGGTCATTACTGGAAAGATATTGTGAATGCACAGCTACTAAAGTGCAGTCAACTTGGTATCGAACTACTCAGCTCTGATCTTAATGCAAAGATATGCAGAATGTAAACATGACCTCTGTATACTGTCTCTGCAGGGCATTAAAGACAGAGAATCTTGGCTTTACAAAAGGTCTCCACACTTTGAAGTTAGAGCACTTACTTTTGAGTCATGAGTACTGTAATGTTCCTGTGGTGATGCATTGTAGCAGCACTGAGTTGCTCCTTTCATATTATAATGCATTTAGAGCTCAAATCTATCCAGTCAACCAAAGCTCTTTGAATCAGCCGCTCATCCACAGCTCACTACACACAAGACAGAGTTCCTCTGGTTTTATGTCAGGCTCTTTCAGCTTGCTGTGGCTAACTGGGTGGGTGGAGACCAGGGAGGAGTGACGGCTAAGACTGTGGCTGCCTCTATTTGTAAATGGACTCCAACTTTCAAACATTTTACAGCTCTAGTCTTTCATTTTATCAAGTGGGTGGGTCTTGTCAGAGTTTTGAGTCATGTATACTGAAAAGTAGAAGTTCATGCCTATGTGAAATAATAAAACGATGTGATTCACATGTCAAAAATACATACTACTTTGCAAAGATTTTTGAATATAACTCTTGCATTTGATTTGTGGCAACCTTGCATTTAAAGCAACAATATTTATTAAGTTTTTTGGTGCCCGTTGAAGGTCATGACCCCTTTGTAGAAAACACACATTTGCTGACAAACAGGGTGGTGAATCCAGCAGGACAATATCAAAGAACCATGTTGAGAGACTTACCAGATTTTGTGCAAATATGGCTCTGCTAGGGTCTACACCCCATTGTTTGCCAACTGATTGCTGGTCTGTAATACTTCATGAGGTTCTCGCTAACATTTCATTTCCGTGACAGAAACTGCTGACTACTACTACTACATCACTTTGGCCATTCAGCTGTCAGCACTGTCTTTATTTCATGTTTAATCTCAGCTCAGCTCGCTTGGAACCGCACTGTAGGGAATACAAATTGCAAGGTACACATAAATACTATGTCACACTCTCTGGTGCTCTTCCAAAGCTGCATTACACTGTGAGTTTGGGGGGGGGGGGGGGGGGGGGGGGGGGTTTGCATTGAGAGCCCAGCGTTTGTTTCGACTAATGGTGCATTCCAGTTGTACATGAATGTTTAAATTTCCAAGCTCCAAGTCAGAATTTTAATCAGAAACCCCCGTGAAGTCGGATCTCCAACTCAGAAAGTCGGATTAATCTCACCAACCTGACATAGAATTCATGCTATCTGCTACCTCCGTAAACAGTAGTTATACGCTTTGTTGTACGTCTGGAAAGCGCTGGGAGCAGTCAACTTTAGGGTTACATTGATCACAGCTCCAAGTTATGACTTCCAATTGAACACATCATAAAGCAAACTCTCACTCCCCCAGGATCCTTAAGAGGAACTGGTAGCTGTGCCTGTGCTTCATCGAGACTACTTCTAGACAGTAAATGTGTTTGATGCACTAGTGAATTCCTAATAGTGCTACTTTGTCATTTAAAATGTGAATATCATTTACAATATAAATGCTTTATCTTTGTTTATGTAAATCTGTTGTTGTTCCTCCGAGTTCATACACAAATGTTTAAATAAAACATATTTTGCCTAAGGCATGAAGTTTTGGTGGGTGATTGGCCATTCCAGACAAATAACTGTGTTATCATGTATGGCTCAGACCTTTGTTTAACAATGTTCATTGTTGTTTATCCATAATTTCAAATTAGAGTTCTCCAGTGGCTTTTTAGTGCAAAAGTAATGGCTTGAGTGCTGGTTAAAGCCAAAATTACACAAAAATAACTTACTGAGTTGAAATCATTTGCTGACAGCTTGGTCCCCCCAGTTCAAAAATCCCATCTGTGCCCCTGATCCTTGTGAAATCAGTGTGAACATCTTTGGGCTCAGTGATGACTGAGCTTTGTGTCTAGATTTTGCTCTTATTGCGAAAGTCTTGTTGTTTTAGATTTTCATTGTAATGTCTGAATATAATCATCATTTATTTATTAAATTAAAAACTAAAGAAAACAGCTGCACACTTACCTTAAAGTCAACAGGTTACACAGTCACTGATTAAACTAGTAAATACTATTGCTTGAACACGTTTACATTGATAACATTGCTGCAGGACTTGTACCCAAATCCAGTCTTTTCCTCACGTGTCTGAGTGATGACACCTCTAACATTAACAAAACCGCTGCAGCCCTGCAGGCCTGATTATTGAAGCATAATCCCAAACATCCGCTCCCATTAGGCCTATAATTATATCTGCAGGCTGATGGGGAATACCAAACTCATCCTCTGCTCTCATGGTTGTGTTGAGAAGGTTTAATTCTCTTTTGGGAACCTACAGAAAATGTCTTAATATTTGGTGTCACAGTATTTTTTTGCCTGCAGAAACAAAAAGGACATGTAATAATTATGAGAGAGGTTTCTTGATCAGCTGTGATTCATCAGAGTATGTGTGTCTAACACTCTGTCAACATGCCATGAGTCAGGATCCTCACCCTCTGAAGGTGAGCCATCTTGTGCTGTTTGTGAGCATCCCCACCCACTTTGAGGTCAGGGTGGGTGGGAAAATATGGTATGTTGTCAGGGATGGTTGGCTCAGAGTTTCTGATTTCAGTTTTAAGGTTGATTCTGTATGGGCCTTGGGGCTATGATTTGGTTGCTTTGTTATCCAGACAAAAATATCCAGACACACTTGTTGTCCAGGAAAGAAACTCCTGCGTCTTCATGCGTCCACTTGCTATTGTTGTTTGGGAAAAGTTTGTCTTCACCGGAAAGTATTATTGCGCAGGCGCATGTTTTAACACTGCTGTTTAACTACAAATCTGTATCGCCAACTACTGGCCTGGCATGGATGCTACAGCGTTTTCAGTCGTTCTCGCGGATCCGTGTGAACGCGGATCATTTTCACAGGGTCTCCATGTGAACGTGGAGAGCCTTTTGAAAACGCTAAGGAAAAACCTTTCCTTTTCTGGTAAAAATGTTCATGGTTTCTGGTGAATCTTAATGGCAAAAGTTTTCCAGCACCACAGTGCTGAAGGTGTGAAGCTAGAGGGTGTTACCTTCCTTCCTTTTTTGTATTCTGCAGACTCCTGAGACCTGTCCTCCCTTGAACTCCCTCACAAACACATTACAGAACTTTGTTAAGCCTGTCCATCTACTCTTTGTTGGCCTGGGATGTGCTGTTTTTCAGTTGAAGCCTGATTACTGTAATCCTGGCTGAAAGAGAAGATACACAGATACACAGCTCAATAAAACATTTGGAGCTGCAAAGTAGAAGACAGACTCTCACAGCAGACTGCTCGTCTCTCTCTCTCTCTCACTCTCTTTCATTACATCCTCCCTTCCACTTAGACTTTTGTTTATGACTTCAGCTCGCATGAAATGCCACTTCTTGTTAAGTGTGCCCCAGAAACCCTGAAATAGAATCAAGACCTCCCTTATAGAACATGGTGTTTAATGTAAAAATGGGTTAAGCAACACGTAATTAATCCCGGCCATTACTGATTGGTACAGAGTTTGAATGAGAAAAGTTGGAAACACTGAAGAAAGAACAAAAAGGTCTACGTCTAAACCTATTCAAGATATTATTTTTGTTTTCTTGCAACAAAAATTCAATAATTGATTGATTCATGAGTTTTTTGTTAATATATTTTATGTGCATTTTCATGTTAAAAAGGAAAGGTATGTCTCTAATAAACTGTGTGTAATTGCTTGGCTAATCCATGATTTGCAATTGGGATTTTCACGATTATTAATAATCTTTGATTTGGGCAACCCAGATTGGTTTAGAACAGATACAATTTAGTTGGTAATGTTTAGAAGTTTTTCCAAGAAAATGAAAATTTTCTTGTCAGGAAATTGTAATAATTACAGTTCTTTGATGGTGATTTCTTTTAATATATAACAGGTGAAACAGGAAAAGGAAGCACTTTGTCTCTTTTTAAGATGTTCTTTTTCTTATTCTTCTGATACGAAATTATACACTCAGGATTTTTTTTTCGGTTTCAAGTATAAAAATTACAAGGTATTGGAAGAAAATAACAGCCAAATTAAAACTTTTGCTTCATTCAATTCCTTTAAGATTAACCTAAAATATCTTAGAATGAAATACCAAAAAAAAAAAAAAAGAAAGAAAAAGAAAACAAGGTAAGAAAAAAAATAAAAACTCCTGGCCTGGGTTGTCAAAACTGATTCAATAAGTCCCAAGAACTACCTACCAAATTATGGGTTAACTGTATTATTGAATCACTAGTTCAAACGTAACTTTAGGAAAAGTTTATGTTGTTTTCCTAGGGAGTTTTTTTTACACTGCTCTGTCAAGCAAACACTGGACCAGCTGCCTTAACACAACACAAAAGAGGTTCAGGGTCTGCAATGACCAGTTTTACTCATAGGTCTCTGATGATTGGTATGTTAAGCCAGAAAAACAAAAACAGATCAGCACATCCCTTACTTTATGTGATGCTTGTGAAACTTACATTTTTGGGGCCATTCATTTAGTTAAGTGAGTGAGTTCTATCTTAGGCCCATGGTGGCTTTGCATAAAGTAATGATAATTGTCAAGCTTTAATATTTCAGATTATTAGAATAACAAATCATTCTTTAAACTTGTGTCCCTTAAAAGTATAAAAAGTGTTAAACATTTTGACAAAGTTATTATGAGGTTAAAACAAAATATCTTGAATCATAAGAAGTATGTCTTATTTACTTTATGAAATAAAGTTGTTATTGCATCTTATAAACAGCTGCAAAATGTACTCCAGCGTTTTCACAGTTTGCGTAATCCTCCACACGCCGGATGTTTGCATAATGTATACAGTGTCAACATGTTTCTGATCCTTGTCATTGTCTGTTTAACATAGGTTATTAGGAATACACAGGTGAGCAAATTGGCAGCATTACTCCAGCAGACCAGATGACTGTTTTCCTGTCTGCAGAGCACAGCTCAGCCTTCCGCAGCATGTAATGATACACTCAGCTAAGTCTGTCATCAACCGTATGGCTGAATCTACCTGTCCACTGTGTCCTGATCTGTTCTCAATCATTTCTCTCTGATCAGACTTCTACGCCTTGTTGTTAAACACTAAAGAGCAGACATAGATGTATCATTGTTGATAGTTTTTACCCTTTAGGTTGAGGTTTATTAGCCTCATTTTGCCAGTGTTGTGCTGTTTAAAATTGTCATTGTTGAGAAAATGTAGGTTAGTCATGCAACCAGGGCTTGATGACATGGACCATGTCATATCTCAGTATTAATTAGGTAAGAGGTGATGCACAATATAGTTTAATGTACCTCTCTGATAAGAAAAAGCAAATGGCTGTCACTATTTCAGCCTTCTTTTTTTTAAACAAAAAGAGTGCACTGCTTTAAGTTTTACAAACACATGGACATTGATTGCTCATGTTTTTGTAGCATGGACACTGTGAAGGTTTCTTGCGATTTTTGATAAGTAAAACTGAGAAATAACTTATGATGTTGGGGACCTATGGATTCGAAAGAAAGTATTAAGTACATTAATTTCCCAATACTTAGTGTTTAAGACTGTTCTTGTTTTCCATGGTGTCAAACTGATCTCAGAATCATTCAGATTATCATTCCCCATTTAGACCACAGATCTCTGAATGGTCAGTAAGCATATTACTGTTGGTGGTTACTACAACCATGTTCTCTTTTGGTAAATAAAAATAAACTATACTGTTAGAACTAATAAATTCATACCCTACATCTAATTTCAAGATATATTGATATACCCTCAAAACTTGATATATTTTCTAGCCCTTCAGGGCAGTAAAAATGGTAAAGCTGGTGTAAAGCTGTTCCTCTGAAGACGTAAGTTATGCCAGGTGCTTCTCTGGTGCTTAACTCATTTGAAGTCTTTTTTCACCACATGCCTTTGGTGTGTAATTTGTGGAAAGGTGCATTCAGTTTTCTTCAAGAAGAAGGTAAAAAGGCAAACACAGTAATTATAGTAGTGGAGTGGGTTGGAGGAATCTGCAGACTGGTTTTCAAAGCAGTTAGGAAGCTATCTTTCCTCAAATGTGTGCCAAGGATTCAGTACAACTTCCTTTGGAGGAAAGAAAAGGTGAATGTATCCAGTGAGGCTGCACGATAAATTGCAATTTTATCCTAGCTGTGTGGGCTTCCAAAATCAACACAATGCTTAAGTCTGAATTTATGGCAATAATTTAAATTAAAAATGCTAATATACAATGCTTTCTAACTTCGTATTTGCTTTCACCTGATGTCACTGCAGTCAGATTTTAAAAAAAAACAAACAAACAAAAAAAAAAAAACAAGCAATCAGCAACCCTCAGTGTGATAGTTGCATTTGTATAACTCCCCTCTCCTTCACCCTTCAAACAGCAAATGATTTGGGAAAAATACAGAACTCCTATTGGTCTGACCTACATTGCAATTTTGCTACAATCTCAGTAACAAAATGTATTTTTGGCTTATTATTCTCTTTCAGTCAAGTAGACATTAAAATGGTACTTGAAACATAATAAAGACTGATCATTATAATTTTTGCAATTTCTGTGATAAACAAGTATAATTTTTGTTCAGCAGTGTATGAAACATAATCCAGAACTCCTCTGCTGAAAATATCACATGTAAGGAGACATATTGCACTTCCAGGATTTGAAAAATGCAGCAGGCTTTTAAACTAATTAAAGTTATGATTGATTGTGATTTCCTGAATCCTTTCTCCGATATAATAATGGGAAAATTCCCAAAGTAAATATTAAAGAAGGAAAACAGTGTTGCACGTCACAAGTTTACCCCAAAAGTGCAAGCCTAAAACAAAAATAACTAAATGTTCAAAAGATTACTGCATCTTTTATATCGTATAGGTAAAATATTTAAGCCAAAAGAAACACGTATAACATAGATACAACAGAGGCACTATTTCTTTTTTAATTATTGTTTAGTCCTAATATCATGGTTGTAACAATTTTAAGAAATGAAAAAACTAAGGAAATATTCATTTCAAATAAGGTGCAGTCAGTGTGATTTCTCTCCTCACACCTCACATATGAACACACTTGGAAACTTTTCTTCCTCCCCCCTTCTTTCCTTCCTTTCCCTCCTGTCCTGGAAATCAAACAATAGATCTGAAGGGAAAGATGAGTCACCCTTTAGGGCTCCTCTGGGGCTGGGCTGTTTGTTGTCAATCCACAACATGCCAGCCAGTTTGCAACCATGTATGTCATGTAACTACATGTTTATTCCATGCATCCATCCCTCGGGCTGATCGACAGCTCTGCTATAACACAAAACAAGACTTCTCTGATTTGTGTTTTTCTCGAGCCTGTGTCCTATATAAACCTGCCTGTTAGCATTAGAATTATCCCTCCTGCCACTTTGTGCTTGCAGACACTGGTGCTGTGTGTTCACATCAACTGTGGCCTTGTCCCTGACAAATAGGGTGGAGAACAAAGAAGCAGAGGGTTTCACATTATTTGTAGACAAAACAAGCTTTGAGATTCAGAATGAGTTATCATTTGGATCTTGTTTGCTGAAATACTGAGGTGTTGGCCTGCCTCAGTCAGAAAGAGAGTATTGTGAACAAAAACTGTGGCTGGTATTTGAAATATACTGCATCCATGGATATACGTGGCCTACATGCCACAACAATGGCTGCTTTATGTTACAGCATGATGTCATGACTCTGCTATCTATACTAGTGTATGCTTGCAAGTGGAGGAAGTTTTAAAAAGGTTATTTTATTTTTTAGAAGGCCTTGACAGAAACTGTCACCTCTGGATACGAATTGTATATCTGCAAACAAAGGCAGTGCTGCAGAGGAATGTGATGTTTCTCATGCCCGTGCAGGTCCAAAGGTCTCTCCTGCCTCAGCATGCTAATGACTTTACTCTGAGACTAAATGTTAGCTAGTGATGAGTTAAAACACTGACCACAGAATCCTCATTACTCACTTTATGTTATGTAAAGAGGCAAGTCGATTTTCAACTTCAAGTTAGCAACAGACTTATGAATAAAAACAGCTGTGTGGTAAGGTATTATTTATCATATCACACTGTATTTTGTTATATTGTATGAAATTGTAATGTATTGTTATACTATAGTGTATAGTCTCATACTGGATCTTACTGTAAAGTATTGTTTCATATTGTACTACATGGTAGCATATTGTCTTATATCACATCCCTTTGCACAGATTTGTATTTTATCACATTGTATTTAACTGCATTGTATTGCACAGCATTGGGTAGAACCAATCGTATCATATTGCGTTGCGTCATACTGCATTGTACTGTATCAAACCTCATTTATAGAATTATGTCATTAAAAAGAGTTGCCTCTAGCTGTGTTTTGTTGCCACTTATACATTTTACTGTATTTGATCTAATTCATGACATTTGTAAATATCAGTTCTTGTGGTTACTTTCATAGGGCAGAGCTGTAGCTATCCTTGATACAGTTGTGCAGGGGTGACATATTTTTGTAGGCCAACGCATAAGTTAGCATCACACTGGTTCTCTCGCCTAAAGGGTTTTTTCTCTGTATTCTTGAATCATTGCTGATAATAAGATCTGTAGCCACAAAAAGTTATGAAACTTTCACATTTTGTTAATGGTGATAATCTTCACAAATTAACCTACTTTTTTTTAAGCTTAAATGTAACAGCAAGAGAATAGAGCTATAATTAAGCTCCTGTGGAACTACAACATTGCAGTTTGATTTCGAAGCAGCTACAATATTTTTAATGTATAACATCTTGTTGTCACCTCTTGTTTAAGAATTTTTCCCTTATCAAATGACCTGTTTAAGTTAGTCCTCATGGCTGTGCTGTAGTGTATGTGTTATTGTTAAAAAATTATCAAAAATGCCAGGCCAAAAGGCCATTTTTGTAGTCCTTATTAATAGTTCCTTAGCAACTGTGATTTAAAAGTCACAATTATGCTTTAAAATTAAAATTAAACATTCAAATCTTGTATACACAAGTCCATCATGGACCCTACTTTAGGTATTTTTCTGAAAAAGCTATTTTGAAATCCCATATATTTTGGGCCTTAGGAAATCAGAATTGCTAAATGCTAACTCATTCCATGTCTTTGGACTCATTCCTGCACCACTCTATTAGGTATACAAAAGTACTTTTGACTATCATTGATTCATATAAGCACATAAATTGTTAAAACAAACCAGAGGTTAAATGTTAATCTGGACCTGCCCTGAAAAAGTTGGGTAAAGCTACAACCACCATCCCAACCCCCACTTATCTTCTTGTCATTACTCCAGAGGGTTTACTCTATTAGTTAATTGTTTAGTGGCCAAGCATGTTTATACCCATGACCTGACACAGGCCCACAATTAGCATGAGAATGTTGTGTACACTTAAACACGTGGTAGTATCAACAGTTCTGAGGAGCACTATAAGAGCTTCATTTGTTTCCATTCACTCCATTGTTTGTCTGAATTAGCTTTGGTTCAGACTCGGTTGTTGACATAAAAGGTACCAGACTGTGACCACAACACAGCCAAGCCCCAAGTGCTGCTGTGATAGAGAAACAATACTGAAGAACGAGTGTGGCTGAGCTTTTAGACATTGACTGACCAACATTTCAGAGCTGGGAGTGCTTTTCTTATGATGTATGGGAACATTCTTAGCTTCAAGTTTAATTATAAAATACTGTGTGTAGTGACTGCCCTGCTTTGCATTTTAATGACATATGTTTTTTTTTCCCTCAGGAATGTTTGTTGGCGTAGATGATCCTCCTTCATGCTGCTGTCTGAAGAGCGAGGGCAGGAAGAAGAGCAACAAGCATGGACGTGGAAGACTTTCCTCCCCCACCTCCTGAAAGTAAAGTCAACAGAGCTCTTTCGCTCACACACGCTATGGCTCTTTGTCCTGAACAAGTGTCAAAACTGACAGTTTTTTCCTGTTAATATGGGCTGGTTGGCTCAGTTGGTTAGAGTGTGGTGCTAATAATGCCAAGGTTGCGGGTTCAATCTGTGAATGGGCCAGTAGCCTTTTAAGGATAATAGAAAAGTGTGGGTGTTAGGTTTGTCTGATGTGCAGGGTTGAAATTGACCAAATTTGTAAGAAAATAGAGCTACAAAGCAAAAAGAAATATGCACATTAGAAGCAGAGAATGAAATGACGAGTATCAGTTCACGACTGCGTCAGTTAGAGAAATGATAATGGTAGAATTGGGCTTTAAGTCATAGTTTAGGTCCTTTTTCATGGCTTTCGAATGTTCAATGTGATTGTTTAATGTACCAGAAAAATTGAATGATAAGTGGAAGACTGATAATTTTAAAACAATTGTCTATGTATAAACTAACTCCGTTAAGAGCTTTGTGTAAGTACGTCAATGATTTGCTGTTTCTTCACCAAACAAGAGCACTGGTTTGAAACTGGTTCAAGCTCTCCATCTTGAGTTTGAATGTTCACCCTGTGAAGTCGTGGGTTTTCTGTGAGGAAATTCAGTTTCTTCCCACTTACCAAAAACACGTTCATTTGGTCATTTCGTGACTCTTAATTGCCCCCAAGTGTGTTAATGTAAATGGTTGTAGTTATACCAAGCTTTTTGGGCAGCTGGAATAGGCTCCAGCCCCCTGTGACCCAGAATGGGATATGCAGTATAAATAATGGATGGATATTTAGTTGGGTCTCAAAACTTCAAGTATCAGTCAAATAACCCTATTCACCATGGATGTCCTAATTAGGCTATTCTTGGCAGGTAAATATGACGTGTATGTGTTTTGGAGCAATGTGTCACTCGTTTAGCTTAGCTGATTAGCTTTTATGCAGTTGATCTCAGCGTACATTTCAGTACGTATTAAGACCCTAGACTAATATGTTGGACTAAAGATAAAGTTTTGGAGACTCTACTACAGTTTATTGAAGAGGATGATAGAACATCAGAAGCAGCAGACAAGCGGAGGGCGTCTACGAATAAACATAAGGTGAATCAGCAAGTGAACGGTGGTAGATAACACTGTGTTCAAGCATTAATTCTGATCCACCGATCACATTTCTTTTTTTAAAAATAAAAATCAGCTGATGCTAACAGGTGCTGATACAATTCAGGCACCTTTACTATTCTCAATTTTAGATAAACCCTGAGATTATCAGGGATTTCCCAGGGTGAGCTGCATATGTGAACACTAACAGCAGGGATTTCACCCAGAATTTAACCCTGAAATTTTCTGCTGACCTCCTGCCATTTATTTCCCCACTTTCTAATTTGACTGACATGCAAACTGCAGGGTACCCTCCTGTTGTGGGGACCAAGCATGAACGTGTAGGTCAGGGGGTGGGTTACTCGGGTATCTTCCAAGAAAAATCAGGGTTGCATATGTGGAAAGGGCCGATGAGAAATCTTCAAACATTATTTTTTCAGAAATCTGAGGAAAAGAAAAAAAATACCTCAAACCACTAGTTCCACCCTTTAGCTCCTGTAGATCATCTCATGCACAGTTCACTTGCTGGATGGCTGCTAAAGCTGGACAGTGCGAGTAAACAACAGATTCCTCTCCTCTGCTCTTCCACCACTGGGGAGTGTGTGGGCAGCAGGACGAGGGAGTAAGAGGGCTGTAATGTTCAGTGCTGCTGTGAATACCAGACAATGTGCCTCAGTATTATGCTGAATACCCGGCAGCGGCACTGACACACATAACACACACTAAGAGATACACACTGCCTCTGGGGATAGACACAGGCCAGAGAAATGCTTCATCTCCATCTGGCCAGTCATTTGCTGTGTTGCCAGGGCGATGCTGGAGCGGATTGTTACCCAGTGACTCATTGGAGTGGACTATTATGTGGCAGAACGCTGAAAGAACCAGAGGACAAAATCCATATTGTTAAAATGAATTGACAATGGACAACTCAGCAAGTATTTGTGTATCTTATTACATAAGTGTGTGCTCACTCTCTTACGTCTGCACTTCTCACTGATCCTCTACTTTGCAGTTTTACAAGAAAAGGAAGATCAGCAAAATCGTGATAAGTTTGTTTGTTTATGTGCCGAGAAAGATTGAACAGCAATTGTGCTTGCAAGTGGCTTGTTTTTTTTTTCAATTGTGATTGTGCCATTTATTGAACTACTGTCCTTGTCCCGGTCATGCACTGTGTCTTAGCTAGAGTGGATGCAAGTGAGTGTTAATGACAAAATCAGACTAACATATTAAAACATTTGTGAGTGTCCTAACTACCCGCAAGCGATGCTGTGCTAAGCTGAAGACAGGATGCAGCATTTTTGCCTCAACAGCCCGTCTGTATTTTCCTGACTGTGGCTTACGATAGAGGTGTCTAAAAATATTGTTTTGCATTTGAATTGAAACATATTCATGAAAGGTAGCGCTGTCAAACTTATCGCGAGAAAATGCATTTACTTTAAGGTACTTTTAATGCCTCTAATTTTTTGGAGGCACAACTAACACGCACACGTTGACTTGTGATCCTCAGCCCAGTCCGTACTTCAGGAAGTCAGTAAGGGATGCTATAATAATGTCAGTGGTGGTAAGCAGAAACAGATAAAGACTTGGGTCTTATATATGCCAGTATCAACTTCTAAGCTCAGCCAGATAACTTTTTACAAGTCCAAAGTTTCTGTATTTACTCTCTGTGTAACTCGAGCTAAGACTGTATTTTGTGGAGTCTCACATGCTGTTAACTGACTGAGTAGAAACCCCCTCCTCTCACTCCAAGTAGCAGCTAGTAACAGTGAAATCAACTTAAGGTGAAGTCTTGAAAGTGTAAATTAAGTCACATCGACAAAGAATCATTGACATTGCCAATTCATTTTGGACTGGCACTTTTGCACACTTCCTAATGAATGGCAGTATCAAAAAGGTAATCCGACAGAATAACGACTGAAGCTGCCTCCTTCCTTTAAGTAAGTGTTTCAGATCACACTTTTGTTTCTTGGGAGAACCAGTTGAAATGAAATAATCTAAAAATGAACAACAAAATAAATGGTTGCACGTTGGCGCACCAGATAGTGCAAGTGCCTTACAGCAAGAATGTTGCTGGTTTGATCTCCGGGTTAGTCAGGGTCTTTCTGTGTTGAGTTTGCATGTTTTCCCTGTGCAGTATGGGTTCTCTACAGGCACTCGAGCTTCCTCCAACAGACTAAAGAAATGCTCATTTAGGTTAATTGGTGACTCTAAATTGCCCTCAGGTATGAGTGTGAGAGTGAATGGTTGTCCATCTCTCGATGTGGCTCTGCAGCTGGCTGGTGACCAGTTCAGGGTGTACACCCCCTCTTGCCTAAAGTCAGCTGGGATAGGCTCCATCCCCCTCAACCCCAAAAGGGATAAGTGATTAAATGTGATTAATTGAGTTGAATATCAAAAGTAGGAGATTAATCATGATAAAAAATTATATCTTTTGACAGCCCTAATTAAAAGATTCAGATTTCAAAATATGCATGTATTGATTTGTATACACCTATTTTTAAGCTAACCTCCTTTCATGTACAGTAATTTTTTACTGGTTATCTCACATGGATTAAACATCATATCCTTTTTGCAATACTGAATAATTTCATCACATATTGCATAGTTTCCTTATATTGAGCAGGGCTTGGGAGTTTGCAGATGTGTGCTTGCAATGTGAAGTAAGGTTATCCAGTGTAGTCTATAATTAGGCTGTGGGCATGTATACCAACACAGCCATCTATCAATGACTCCTATACACAGTCACAGATTTGCTATTGAACAGCCAGTTGTGACTCGTCATCTTGCCAAGTCCAATCAGATCATGTCCTGTTCTGCTCTGGTACAGTCAAGTGTTTATTGCTGCCAGCACAGAGGGAGGATCAGAGGGCGTGTTGAGACAATTGTAGATGGTGAATATTCATGTGAAAGTCCTGAAGTGCATTTAACTGTTAGCCAGTGAGCTGTGCTTTATCTCTGTGTCCCAAACCATTCATTGTGGTGGAGAAGGAAAAAGGCAGATACCATCTCTAATTCCAGGTTTGTATTTTACACCTCTCCTTTTGGGCAGGGTTAGTCAGAGACACAGATGGACACAAGGTCAAAATGCTGACCTGGGCCATTAGTCACAGTCCGTTTGCTCACACTGACTAAAGGGTGGAACAACTACCTGTCAAAGCCTGAGGGGCTACAGCTGCTGATTTAGAACTATGTACAAGGCAGTGTGGGACTTCAAAGTTGTTGGGTTTGCTAGCTTTAAGTTAAGATTTACTCAGTCCCTATTAGTGGACAGCTTAGGCCTCAAGGCACAATACAGCAACAGACAGTATGGACTGTCATAATGTGTAAGGATTAACCTTTTCAGCTAGCTCATCGACTGATTTCAGCCAGAACAATGTTGGAAAATATTTGAAAAGCATCATGGTCATTATTAGGGGTTAAATGGTGAAAGTGTTGAGACTCATTACTTGTTACAGGTTAATTACTATTAGTCTCAGGACAGTCAATGTTAAGAAACAGTATACAACATTAAAACTATTGTATTTTCATGGATTGGATGTACAGCAAGGAATGTGCGTTAAGTTGTGCTCTAAAATGATTTATCAAAACAAAAACATTTTAGAGCTCCTGTTGACATGCTTCCCCACATTTTATCAACAGTGATTCAAATGATAATCCTAATGATATATAACCCCCAAAAGCAGACTCTGGAGTATAGGGGCGGGTTTCCATAAGATGGAGGACAGTGTTTGATTTGCTATCCGAAAGTTGGAGCTCAAGACAGGATTGGTTGTCACAAGACAGAACACAGCTTTTGATTGGTTTCTGAAAGATGGAGCAGGCCACGGTATTGGCTACCAAAAGAAGGAGCCGGTGAAGCAATTTGCCGAGATTTACAAGCTTATTTGGTAGGTGTTGGTGAAGGGTATGATGGGTCAACTTAAGCTGGTGTCAAACACACCCCTCCCCACACAAAGCAGGGATTTGCTGTTTTCATTGGGAGCACAGTCAGGGTATGAGTGTAACACTTAAGACTGTCAGTTAATAAAATCAAGCTGTGATCACTGATGGAAGTTCTTAGAAAGAATCCATGGTATGTATGCTGTGACAAAGATTGAGTATCATTCTGAGAAGTTATGGACTTTCTGAATGTTGGCTCTGTGGCGTAAAACCGGCAGTGCTCAAGCAAAGCAGAGAGGTTAAGTTGGGGGAACGGGGGGATTCCTTCCTTTCAGGCTCAGAGATTTTGGCTCATTTTATGCTTTTGTGCGCCCTGTTTAAATGATTTCCTAATATTTTCCACAACAATGAATTCAGATTGAAGTCTCAAAGGTTTTTTCCCTTACTACTCTGGCACTCCAGGGTAAAAAATGCAGCAAGAACATGAAAGTTGAGCCTTTGCATTCCTAGTCCTTTACATACTCTGCCACTTAACTGAGCTTCACTGACTCAAACTCACACTGTATTTATCAGATCAGAAATAATTCAAAACTCTGGCTGCACTTCCCATTGGAGGGAGTAACACTTTTCTTTCCTGCCCACCTAATTGCACTGTGGAAAGTGGAAAGACGTTTGCTGTTCCCTTCCTGTCTGCTGCCAAGTAACTTCTCTGATGTGAATGTGAGGCCCTTTTAATGCTAACTATAGTTTGTAGCTCCCTCATAGTTTGTGTTTGCCATAAAATAGAGCAGCTGAGGTGCTGTTTGGGTGCAGATCCTTGATGTATGAAATTCTTGAGCAAGACATACTGCTGTAGTAGACCCCACCCTTAATTATAAGGCTGACTGTGGCTCAGTCCTTGAACTTTAACAGCCCAAGGACTGAAGCTGCCACACACAGTGTATCTGTAAACTTTTTCTCATGGAGTCTTAAAGTGAATAATGTGATTATTGAGTCAAATCCTACCTAAGTACAACATGTGTTTAGCCAAATCCTCAAAAGTGCAGTGTGGTGATGCTCTCTCGCTATGTTCAAGTAATGCGTTCTCTCAACTAATTTGTATGGTATTTCTATACGAGAGGGTTTACCTGGTTTACTGTTGCAGTAGATAACACTGTAAAGCATTCCTGAAGGTCAGATATCATTCCTTTACTTGTTACTTTCATTATTTTTGATGTATTTATTGGGTATTTTTGTGCCTTTATTATATAGAGCAACAGTAGATCGTATCAGAAACGAGGGGGGAGAGTGTGGGAAGACATTAAAGAGGTTTTATCATGCTTTTTTAGTTTTATATGCCCTTAAGTTTGTTTAACATGTCTTCTCTGTGTAATAGAGCTTTTCTATGAAGGAGACAAAAAGTCTGCAGGATTAAGACCTCTCCCTCCCTCTTTACGGCACCAGCAGCTGCCGAAATGTCTTGTTCCCCCTGCACCCCCAAATAGACTTACCAGTATAATATCATACCATTATTTTACGTGCTTTACCACTGTTCTGCTTTAACTCTTACACTTTTGGTCATTGTATTCCTCACATTTCTCTTTTATTTCTCTTTTATTCTCTTGTTATCTTTTTATTTTGTCTGTAAAGCACTTTGTAACCCTGTTTTGAAACGTTCTATATAAATAGTTTATTATTATATTATTATTATTGTCATCAGTTAAAGTCCATTGTCTCGCGATAGCAAGCCTGTTGCAATGCGTAGACCTCAGAATAAATGCAGATTTGTTGACAACATGGTGCCAAGCAGTTTACCAATTACCACCCATTTTACCTGTAAGCTAATCAGAGTGGACTGAGCCCTCATGGGGAAAGGAGCCTGACATTATTAGCTATATTAATTTGGTAAAGGCTCTCTTTCATAATACTGTTTTATATTCTATCTGGAGAATTTAAAATGGTCACCTTAACCCGATTCACTTATGCAGAAAACACTGAAAATTCCCTGGCTTTGCCTGTTTGAGCTGCAAGAGTTAAGACTGCTGAACTTTTCTTTTACCCAAACTTGACCCTGATATTACCATGCAGAACCCTAGAAAAGCCCCCTTTACACTTGTAAACCTGAAATCTTCTTGAAAATTTCTGGTAACTAACTTGTAGGAACTACAGTAGGAAGTTTACTTGCAGGGTTTTTGTGCATATGTGAATGGGGTATTTATGGCCCACTCCTCCACTGACTGACATACAAACTGCTGGAAAGCTCCCTGCCTCACAAGTCTATTTGTTTATTTGCACATACTTAAAATAAGTCAAAGAAAACAATGAATAAGATTAAGTCACATGTGCAGGTGAGGTAGAAACCTAATGTGGGCTAATTTACAGACCTCACCTTACGAGAAAATACAGATGCAGGGGGGGTCTTGCAATGTATTAGAAGATCTTTAAAAAGCCTTAAATATTTTTAGATTAAAACACAAATTAAATAACATCTTTACATACAGGAAATGTAACTGTGTTAGGCCAACATTTGTGTATCATATCAACAATACTATGCTTTAGTCATGGCTCTAAAATCTTTTTAACTTATTGATTTATATCATCACAAGTTTAACTTTTCTGTTATCTCTGTATCTGTAACACAACCACTAAAAGTCCTCTCTCCAACCTTATCTCTGTTTCCAGTGTTGGCAGACAGCGTCCCCTTTCCAGATGAAGATGAGGGGGAAGCCTTTGAATTTGATGACAGTGGTGATGACATTCCTGGGGCTGACTGCCCACACCCTGCACCTCCACCTCCTCCTCTAGCCCCCAACAGCAAGGAGCAGAGCCAGGACAACATGTTGGCCAGTCACCCTGAGGCCCCTACAGGTGACGTCCCAGCACCTTCAACAACATCTGAAACAGCTCCATCGTCAGCAAACCCAGCAGCCGCCACAGGCAAATCCTCCTCAGCAGGTGGAGCCGCGGCAGAAGAAGGCAAGGGGACATCTGCTCCTGAGGGAATTGATGATCTAGAGACAGATTTACCACTTCCTCCACCCCCTCCTCTATATGATGACACAGAGGCAGATCCTGGAAGAACAGGTTTGTAACCCAAAAGTGTTCACATATTGTTGCTGCTCAGAGCAGACTGAGCATAACTTTGGAAATGAAGTGAGTGTTAATAATGCAAGAAAAGAAACCTCTAATGTTTTGTCATAGCAGTGAAAAATTCTCCACATTCTTCTGTCATGTTCGTGTGCATTATCTGGCTGTAATCAAGGCCCTTCAGTTCAAGCTGAAGTGAGGGAGTAAAGTGGGGCAGTGTGTCTCTCCCATGACACCTTGTATCTCTGGCTGGTGCTGGAGGAGGTCTGGCTTTTATCACTGAAAGCTGTGACAGCAAACTGGTAGAGACAGGCTTTACTGACACTCACTCTCTTTCTAGTTCTGTCATGAAAGGAGGAAAACAGGGCACCATACATAATATTTCTCTCCAAATTTTGCCACAATAACCTTAACCCTTTAAGGTTCCCACCAAGAAAAATGCGGTCAAAAAATTATTTCTTTGCATTTTCTATTTCCTTTAGACAACAATAACAATAATCAATTGGGTTTTTTTTAGAACATACCCACCAGTTTTTGAAATTTAATCCTTTACCAAACGGTAGAGATGTCACTTTATGGTAAATGTGCATAAAATAAATAGTGACTTAACATGTGCTCGACCAATTGGTTGAGAAGAACGTTAAAGGGTTAAAAAGTTCACCTTTTGTTGCGGTCAATTTCAGAGAGGTTCTTTGACAGCATGGGCGGCACAGTGGTGCAGCAGGTACTGCCCGTGCCTCACAGCAAGGAGGTTGCCAGTTCAATCCCCATGTCGTTCAGGGCCTTTCTGTGCGGAGTTTGCTTGTTTTTTCCTGTGCATGCGTGAGTTCTCTTCGGGCACTCTTGCTCCTACAGACCAAAACATGCTCTTTAGGTTGATTCATGACACTAAATTGCACTTATGCATGAGAGTGAGCATGAATGGTTGTCCATCCCTCTATGTGGCCTTGCGATCGGCTGGCGACTGGTTAAGAGTGTACCCCACCTCTGGCCCAATGTCAACTGGGATAGGCTCCAGCCCCCTCGACCCGAACAGGATAAGCGATATAGATAATGTATAGATGAATGTTTGACTGACTGCTGTACAAAAACAGTCTATTTCATTCTGCTCAGCTGCTGACATAACCTGACACACCAAAGAAAGTGTTTGGGCCATATCATGCCATCCACAATAATACCAGTGTTAATTTTAATGTGAAATAAACAAAAAGTCATATCATGATATCATTTATAAACAAAGACAGGCTTGAGCATTCCAGAGAAAGTGCCTTTGTCAGTATTTTACTTTTTGCACAGAAGCAAAGCATGAAGACAAAATGGTATCAGTGCTTTAAACTGGTTGGAACAGGTGATGAGCTGGAACTGGTTCTTGATTCCCATCTTCAGTCGTGTTCATCCTTAGCTTGTGAACATGATGTCATGGACGTTATATCTTGTGACTAGATTTGGAGCTTAAAGATCAAATGTCAAACGCTTTTTTTTTTTTTAAATCAGCAGAAATGTGGAGGTATAAAACTGTCGGGCAGTGGTTTTAGTTTAGTAACATTTAATGCTGACATGGCATATTTGAATTGCTATGCTGCACTTTCTAATGCTCCCTCTTTGTCTCATCAGGCATGGAAAGCCAGGATGCACCCACCACTGACTTTCAGACTGTGCCACCAGTCCCCAAGGGCTCCTCTCAGGGCAAAGTCAATCCCTACTCTGTGATTGACATCACCCCTCTTCAACTGCAGCAGCAGGAGCAGCAGCATGGAGCCTCCTCATCAACATCCTCACCAACAGAGCCTAAAGGAGGAGTGGGAGAATCCCAGGATGTCCAAACTAGTCCTGGTGGCATCACTTCAGGATATTCAGTCCCAGTGCCCTGCGGTTATGCAACTCCCTCGGGTGTACCGCTCATCACACCAACGTATACCACACCCGTCATCATCCGGCACCTCTCTGTGGATGAAGACGGTAACGTAGAACCTGCAGCAGTGGGAAATTCATAATACATGCTTCTAAATTAGTTAAGACCACTTAGTTTATTCTTCGGACTGAATAAAGTCCTTTCCCTCCTCTCTCTCTCTGCACTCAGACTGAGAGATAAAACAGTGACACGTAAATGCTGTCTCAGCTGCCTCTGGGCTCTGCCTTTTCTTCTTTTTCCTTGTTTTCCTAAAGCCTTGCCACAAGGAAGTAGAAACTAAATTTAGCCCTCCCCAAAGATCTTTGCTGGCTGTGAGGATTTTCCGGTTTCTCTTAAATCGAGCAGTAGTGGAGTCCAAGCCTGAGGCCTGGCATGCTGAGTAGTCTGATTACACTGCAATTATCTTACAGTGGTCATACCACATAGACATGTACACGTTTTAGTTAAAAAGTTTGAAAATTTGTTTTGTGGTATGATAAAGAGAAGACTTAGCTTTTCAACAGTGTTGTTTTGCTTTTTGTGCCCTCTTAGCTACAAAATATATTGCAAGAACTCCCTGCTTCAGTCGTAAAATTTAGTGGTAATATTTATATTTTTAGATATTTTTTTTATCCAGTCAATTAGAAGTCAATCAGAAAATATTATCTTGATTGACTTGTTGTATTTCCCAAAAGCCAAGTCAATCAAGATCATAGTTTTTGATTGACTTGTTGGCTTTTTGGGATAGACACAATCTATTTGGTTATCATTAGTGACACCTGGTGGTGAAATCAAAGAGTTACAGTACAGTTCCTAAATATTTGAATGATTAAACTTGCATGGTGCTAAATTCTTTATTAGGTTATCATCCTTTGATATTTCTCTGGGAATACTTTTGAAATGTATGATAATTCACTCCTATTGGTTTAATGCTCTTAAAGAGTGATCATCAACTGGCACCCTGATATATATACTGTATATAGTAAACAAAAATAATAAACAAGTATCCTACCTTTACCATTTTCTAAATATATTACTAACTAGTACTAAATATTATGTCCTAACACTTTGTTAAAAGACATTTAAAGGAACAATTATCGTTAAGTTAAGTTCTTCAATGACTTTCAAAAAAACCCAAACATTCACTAACAAATAGGATTATGTAGAAATATTTCAATTATATATCCTGATTTGTGCATGATGTCATGTTGGTTTCTCAGGCTGAGACATATGTTGTGGTTTCTGTCATATTCTCTTGATGTTAACATTTTTTTTTATTTTTGGAAAAGATTGAGGTGTCGCTTTTAGTGAGGTGTAGGGCTGCCACCCCTGATGTTATTTGTTTATATGGATTATAAAAGCATTTGTATTAGTGGACCCGAGGGATTATTCTTAGTCCCTGTGGCTGGCAGCAGTATGGGTGACAGGAGCTGATCTCACTTTTAATAATTTTTTTAAGGAAAACAAAACACGTCAGTTAGACCTGATTATTTTTATCATTTCAATTTATTTTAATGTCTGGCCTCCACAGTGTTCGTCAAGAAAAATACAGGTACTTGCAAATGTAAATGATGATTTGTACTCTAAAACATTTAACAAACATTTTAATTGGTGGGTTTAGACCAAAAATGGGTCAAGGATTTTGACTGGGGAAAAACAAGTATGTTTTTTAATCACATTATTCCTCTAAGCTCGTTTCTTGGTCAAGTTTTATACTACTGAAGGTCAAAACTGCAACAGTTTTTTTCATTAAATATATTGAGGTGGTTATAGAAATTAAACAATCTTGGTCGTAATTTATTAAAGAGATTTTTGAGGGAGAGGAGAACCACAGCTCTTCTAGCATTGACTTTACTAATCTTGTACTTGAAACCAGGGAATGAAGGGCCTGAATCAGACAATATAATTTATGGAGCTGAAGGTATCTGTGTGTAATTTTTCCTCCGTTTGTTTCTTCAGTTACTGTTGTTGGGACAAGCAATACTTCTGCAGACAGGTATGTGGTTTTTACAACAGAACAAACACTTTAAGCATTAAGCACATTTACTGTTATGACTTAAGCAAAGTATGAAAATTCACTCAAGTTCTTCAAAAGTTACAGCTGCACTGACTGAAGTTTTAATACATAACAGTTATTATTTATTTAAATGCAGGATTGTCCCTATTTTTTTTTTTATTTATTTTAGCTGACATGGAAGAAGTGTTTCTAGCATTATGTATTTATTCATTCACATCTGAAGTGTTTTCAGTGAGGAGTATCCACCAATAAGAGAAGAGGATGCTTTGGCCAAGTGGGCATCAGATCCTGCCAACACCGCATGGATGGAGAGTAAGGAATACATGCAACATACTACCCAAAATGCATGTAGTCTTTTCATGGAAGAAGTCCTGCTGTTTCAGTGTTTTGTGTCTTCAAGGCGATATTATCACTCTCTTTCTTCTAAGAACTGTATTCACAGACACTTCCTTCCCAGTTCTTTTGAGGAAGTGGACCCTTGGCTGCTTTTCTCTTTAGATCCCCTCCTTACTTTATGTTCAGTTTGTGGTGTGAACATCCTGCACTATCTGATAAAAGAAATAATGCATCAGTTCTGGTGATTTTTCAGATCCAGATGAGGTGATTTATGATGACGTGCCCAGGGAAAACTCTGACTCCAACACAGGTCTGTGACTTTTACTTTTCATTCCTGTTTGTAGCTGTTTTTGTCTGACAGTGCTGCTCACTTTCAATTCTTGTGTCCCATTTTAAATATCTTAAAAATACATTTTACCCATAGAGGTTGCATTCAAAATTTTAATGGTGATGTTGGTTGCAAATTGTTTAAGCAGCCAGTCAGCCTTCTTCAAACTGATGATCCAAGTTGGCTCCCTGAGATGCAGCTCTGTTTGTTCTGTATTAAGATATCCACACAATTTTCACTTTCACTATTACCTGTTTTTGTATTTATGGTTTGTTAACTACTGTCCTGTCTTACTGTTTTTCTTCACTGTTTTGACATTGCTATTTTTTTGTACCATCTTTTATTTTATAATGTTTTGTTAGTGCACAGAGAGTTGCCCTACCTATTTTGTTCCCCTGTACTAACAATAGATTTAATCCTGGTGATATGATTTGTTATCAAAGGACATTTGTGTCATTTTTGTTGAAGTGTTTACACCACCACGTTGTGATCTGTTTTTCTTTTTGAACTGCATGAAAGACTTGCTGTTTATAAGTAAAAATCACAAGATTGGTCTCCAATGAAGCGGGATATTTGAATATGTGTATTAAAGCCCCACTATGTAAGATTCAGGTTTGTTTGCTGTCGAGGGGCCGCTCTGGTCGTTGGGTGTCATTGCACTGTTGTAACACAGCGCCTCACAGCAATGTGCATTTGTTGACAAACAGAGCCGGGAGAAGCGAGTCGACAGGACGTCCGAAGACATAGAAGAAATAGTGAAATAGTGAATGACCGAGCGTCACGGCGTCATGAATATCTCAAGCAATCTGAGAAACTCGCCAGCAAATAACCGCTGGTAGCATTTAGTGACAAAACAACGTCCGCCAAGTTACACAAAGCATGCAATGCTACGGAGCAACCACCGACTGAAACCAAGTGTTGAACGGGGGAAAACCCGTCGAAAACATAACTTACCTCTCCAGCAGTAACTTTGCAAGCTCGGTGTCCGTCTTGCAATTTTCCATCTCCTGACGCTCTCGCCACCGAGCAAAGTGGGCTCCAATGTTAATTCTAGTTTTGTTCCTTGCATTGTCCGATAGTCTCTTTTTGGCCCTTGAATCTGGAGAAAGAGTCCTCCTCACACGCTTTGCGGATGCCATGGCTGCTACTACTCCATGCAAAACACCGTCTTCTTTAGCTGGAAGCCAAATCTCGCGTAGTGCCGTAAAGCAGTTTGCACTTCTCCCAGCCGCTCGCGATATGTGTCCCCGTCACGGGAGCAAAAGTTACATAGCCCCTAAACAGAGCAGGGAAGCGCTGTGGGGGGAAGGTGGGGGGGCCATTCTCTCTGTTACAGCGCCGAGCTCCACTGAACAGACTTTGGAGAGAATATTTGAAGGCTCAAAAGATCTGCGGTGCTGCTTTAAAGATATTTGTAATGTCTGTGTATTTGTGTTTACATCTTTCAGATCCAGATGAGATGATCTACGATGATGTTGAGTTTGGGGAGGAGGGTGGCTGCAACAGCTCCCTCGACAATGGTTGGAGCTCCAGTGAGTTTGAGAGCTATGACGAGGCCAGTGACGGGGAGGGTCGCCCTGAGAACGGCCTGCCTCATGCCTTCATGAGAGGGAAGCCGGTCCAGAGGAAAACTCATGTGCGTATAGTAATGTTTCTCCCAATTCTCTGTCCGGGTAATGCCATTTGAACAATTACCCACCATGTGATATTTTTGTTAAAATCACAGTCTTTTTGATATTTAGTATTTTAAGAAATAGAGATGAAACATATTGTGTAAAGCCTGCTCAATCTTTGCTCTTGTTTGTGGATAGAGATTTTAATAATTTACTGTCAAATTTCCAATTTGATGCAAAGTAAATCTTTTGCTTTTGCAGATCTGGGAGAGATCATTCTGTCCATAGAAAGCTTGCTTATTCTGTATGATATTGGCTTGTGGTTTTGAGAATTCAACTTCACATTTGTTTTGAGTTTAACTTAGAAATTATCTAGAAATAACTGTCTAAAAAATGTCCTCATAAATTGGATATATTTGCTTTTTGATTTTTTTGAAAGTCAATAACTACGTATTTGCTCATTATGCTCAATTTATTTCATCAAATGGAGTTTTAAATGATTGGAAAAAAAAACAACAGCAACACTCAGTGGTGTTTCTTTGTAGGGTTTTCAGAAATCTCAATAATTACTCAGAGAATAACATTCCTGCACCTGAAATCACATTAATTATCCCCTCTGGGTGTAGGTCAATGCAGTTTAGATCTGGCACTCTGGTGTTTATATCTTCTCTGTCATCTTCCTTGATTGGAAGTATCCTATGCAATGAAGTCTTCTCTGAGTAGAAAACACGTTCAGACCTGCAACAAGAGGTTTTTCCTTTCTAGGCTGTCAGCTAGAAAGCTGTAAAGTAACCTCTTACAGGAAACAATACAGTCTATACTGCTTATACACAATGTTACAAGAACTGTCAGAGCACAGATTTAGATTCATCTCCCTACTGAACATGAGTATAATGATGTTGAAGCTGCTGTTTTAAGTTAAAATAGCTACATAATTTTGCTTTATATTGCATTTTTTATTGGATGCAGTCGGCAGTCTGATTACACATGTCAGTGGTCAGTTAGGTGAATATTTAAACACACCCTGGTGATTTTAATGTGAATGTTTCACCCTCAGGTCTTATTCATTGTGTAAAATGAGGGCTATGTGTCATGCTCAAGAACAGTACACCACCCTGGCCCTGACATGCCTGGAAGAGGTGTGCTGTGGCACGTTATGCCAGCTCATATCAAGGAACACACGGCTTGAATGTTAAGCTGCTCCTCAAAGCAAACATCTTTAACAATGGCGGGACGTTAGAGGGCGAACAAAATCAGTAAAATCTCAGTCAAACGCTCTGCATTGCTCTCCATTGTGCTGGCTCTGTGGGGCACTTATTGTAAACTGGGTATAGTCTGCTTCAACACAGATGTAATTGTTCTTGTGCTTTGGTTTGGTTGTGACTGAGGCAGTGTAAGTGCAGGCCAGTGAAGGATGGAAGACTAGGGAAAGTTTTGCTTCAACATGATATAGGGCGACAGGCCCGAGTTAGTCGTTGCACTCAAAGTAATGCTTTTCACTGATTGGTAACATGAAATAAAACTGTAGTTTCTGCAACTTTTTTGATTTATTTTGATGTCCACAAGTCAAGATTAACTTCTATGTCTTAAACAACTTGAGTTAAATATTAATTCCAACATAGGATTTAGTGTGAATATTACTCCAAAATGTGTTAAAAGTAGTTACACTTAACCAGTGTAACAAACTCCAGCACTACAGTGAGTTAATAATGACTCTAACGTGCAAGTTCATTCCAAAACCATGACCAGTAACACCTGCTTTGCTCTTGTTTAGCTCTCTCAAGATCTGAGTCGCTTGAAAGAACACTATGAGAAAAAGATGAAAGATCTAATGGCAAATACAGTGGGAACGGTAGAGCTGCAGCAGCTAAAACAGAAACACGAGCAGAAGGTAAACTACCTGAGGCTCACCTCACCTGTCTGTACTAGACAAAGTAGTTCCACCCTTTATGCTATCAGTCTAGCTAACCACTCTGGTGTCTCTCACTGACGTGATATGCTCTGATATGAATGGCTTGTGATGGTGGTGGTACAGGTGATGGGTTTGCATACAGTTTATCAGCTCTTTGTTTGCTGCACTGACCTATCCTGCTTTAAGTTTAAACATCAGAGGCTATAATGCTTGTGATACATTTTTATCCGCAGTTATTTGACCATTTTTTATGATTTATAATATGTTTATTCTCTCTTTTCTTACTCTAACACTGCTCTTCTGCTTAGCTCAGTTGATTAGCATTTTAACCTTCATTTTTCAAGAACAGTTGAATTGTATTTTGTTATTCACTTCTCAATCATTTAAATATATTATTGTGTTACTTCTTCCCAACATTAACGGTGTATTTTGTCCAATAAAAGATGCAAAAGCTGGTTAAGGCAGCCAAAGAAGGGACCAAAGATGGGCTTGAGAAAACCAAAGCGGCAGTGAAGAAGGGACGCTCTTTCATCAAAACAAAGTCATTCTGTAATGGTATGTAATTTATACATCCCCACCCCCCATATAAACTGTTTATTTTTTTATCAGTGATTAAGCCTCCATTTATAAGTAAAAGGGCAACAGGGCAAAGTTTTCCTTCCCTTCAGCATGGTGTCTGTTTTGTTTCATTAAATATTTTATCATGGACTTGCCCTGCTCTTTCCCCAAAAATTTTGTAGAGAGGAAGTCAGCCTGTTATGAGGATGAGGAGTCGGAACTCTTCATTGAGGTGGACTGTTTCAATGTTGAGCCAGTTCTGTGTCCTCCACCAGAGGGTCTCTCACAACAGCAGGTAATGAGCATGTCCTAAAAGTATTACACTAGTACGTGTGACTCTTTGCTGTGCAATCTAGTACAAAATGTCAGGAGCATGCCAGGGCAGTATAACGGGTTTTAAAGATCTGGAAACAATTCATTTTTAAGTGAGATATAGGGCAAGACTATATTAGTTATGTCTGTATAGTTTGTTTTTGTATCCAATTAACCAAATATGTTTCTTTTAATATAATCTGGCTGCCAGTGAGTAACAGAGGATTATCAGAGTTGGGCTTGAGAATGACAAAAATGAGATGCAAGGCTTTTTTTTAATTTCACAATTTGTGAGGAGTTTAAATGTCAAGATTTCAGTTAATTGTCTAAATGAAAAGTCCAAATGCTAAGTGTTAGAATTAGCAGAACGTATAAATAGATAAATAAATAAATAAATAAATGGTCACCTCGGCACTCAACTTTCTTGTGCTTTGTTTGCTCTTGTGATAATTTGGCTTTTTTGCTCCCCCTCTCTGTTCACAATTAAGAGAGAAACTATTAAACTTTGGAAATTCGCTTTCATGTTGGATTGTGCATATTATAATCTTTTATTCCTATTTTGCATTCTCATTTTCACATTTTTCAAACAACTATGCAAAATGTTTGTTCAAAGAAAAAGAAAATAGAGAGTCTAATTCCTCATGTTTGTTTACATACTCGAACAATTGAGCTGAATCTCATTCTGGAAATGTTAGGTTAAAATTGTAGAGTCAGCTTTTTTTTCATTTGATTTCTCAAAATTTGTCACATTTTACTTTTTTTCTTTTTGTTTAACTAATTACCTCAACTCAACATTTTGGCTTAACTGCTGTTTCAACTTCTTTCTTCAACATTTTGACCTTTTTTCTTAACAGTTCTTTTTTTATGTAGTACTCTTATGAAAAATACCTGACTACTTTCATTTGAATTAAGTAATGCCTAATACTGATACTCCTCTGCAGTCAGGGTAGGCGATGTTAAAGAAACAGTTCAATGCTCGACCAACTGCTAAAAGATCAATTTAGCAAAGTAGTGTATGAACATGTATTTGATCAAAAATATCAGATGATAGTCACATACATATGTACAGTAATACTAGAATAGCAATAGAAGTCATCAAACGCACAATACTAGCTATATACTTGTTTTTATGTTTCTCAAATTGCACAATACAAAAGCAATAGTTTGGAAAAGTGGCTCTCTGCTGTTTCCTTTTTTTCAAAATGTTGCCAGCATATTTGTACATGTATATTTCTCAAGTCTTTTTTTTTTCTCTTTGTATCCACTAGTAGTTCAAATTTTAGATATCTTCCCGCTATGAAACACAATATAGAAGAGTGTAAAATATTCTGATAACCCCTACCGAGAGAGACATTTACAATTTTTTGCACAATTTAGATAGTATGTCTAAAGTTTATAATCACTGAATTTTAGTAGTTCTGCATCTGTTGCTGTCAAACAGGTATTAAAGAGCATAAGAAGTAGCCCATAATAACCTTTAGGGCACTTCTATGAACAAGACAAAAAAAGCTGTGGCATCAGGACTTCTCCCTCTTTACGGCGCCAGTACCTGCTGAAAATGTCTCATTCCTCCAGACTCCCTGAATAGACCTACTACTGTGAGGGCCTACTATTAATTTGTTGTTAGTTTATTCCTATTGGCTAACGGGAGCAAGCTCAGTGCAGAGCAGAGACAGCGTCATTGATGACATGGCACCTGGTGCTAAGCTGATCCATAACAACAAAGTTGACTTGTCAACCAATCAGAGCAGACTTTGGGAAGGGGGCCTTAAAAGCTTTAAGAGATAGTGTTTTGTAAGGGTGATAATAGAGCTGTATTAGGGGCACTCTGTATATGAAAACTAGAAGGTTTTATAAACATTAGTGACTGTGAACATGTCCTAGCGGTCATCAGAAATAAATACATATGACCCAGAGTTATGGCAATATATCGTCTCTTTAATATTTTATGATGTGTTGTGTATTATCAAAGTTTTGAATTCTGGTATTTGCACCACCACATGTTGTTAACAGAGTAAAATTTTGAAGTTTTTATTGTCCTCTGCAATTCAGCTAATAAGTATTGAGATAGGATTTTGGTCCATATTGCCCAGCCTGTGCCTGGAGACCGATGATTCTGTATCTTTCCTCTTTAGCTGGTGAGAAGATGTATACTGGGATCTATCTTGGAAAGTGAGAAGAACTATCTGGATGCACTAAAGAGGATATTAGAGGTATGCCTGTGCAGCACACTGATTATGAAACCCACTTTTAAGAGCTGGCTAATACAGTTCACTTTCTCTGCTTTCTCAGCAATATGAGCAGCCCCTGTCCCAGATTGAGCCAAGGCTGCTGAGCGACAGGAAACTCAAGATGACCTTCTATCGTGTGCGGGAGATCCTGCAGTGCCATTTCCTGTTCCAGATTGCTCTTGCAAGCCGTGTGGCTGAGTGGGACAGCCTAGAAATGATCGGGGATGTGTTTGTAGCATCGGTGAGCTATGATTTTAAAGCCTTTTCACCAGGTCTTCATCAGTACAATTGACTTCAAATGTATGCTGAATATAGTGGTTTTCAACTGGTGTAGCTTCAGAACCCACACGACCTCTTCAATGACATTTTTACCCACATTTCTAAATAAACGTCATCTCATGTAATGCAGTACAAAAGCCATCTTTGAAAGCAGTCAACAGTTTAATCTGTATGAGCGTTTATATCTAAATTCTGTGTATGCTTTCAATTCCAAACCCTAAGCAGCACTCAAAACAGCATTTTCCCCTCATCTTGTTCTTTACACAACTGAAACATGGCCTGTGTATGAAGTATCCCATTTGATGTTTCAGCCAAGTGAAAATGCCAGCATTAAACAAATATTACAGATATAAATCCTTTCTAATGTTGTTTAATTGTTGTTGCAACCAGCATTTAAATGCTGTAGTATACTAAAGTGTAACTGACGGCACGCACACAATATTGTGAGAAACAGGTTTTTTTTACAATACAACCACCTCATAGTCTTTTTACCACAACTTTTCACAGCCAGACAAACATCTGTGACCCACTGAACACAGCCAAGTGTTCCCCTTCTCAGTCCCCACCATCACTGTCGAGTCAAAGCCTTAGATGATGCAGCCTTGACTTTTTAATCCACTTGTTGTTGTTGTTTTGTGAATGCATGCAGCACATGAATTAACTGTATTTTAATTGACTTCAAAGACACTGACTTTCTTGTGGGCACAGAGCATGAACACTTCGCACTTTTGTAATTCATACTATAACTTTTTTTTTCTTTCTGCATTGCAACATCAAAGCAGAGGACAGTCCAACAGTCATACTCAACCTTTCACTTCCTTTTTTTGACACAAATATGAAACCTTGGCATGAAATCAGATGATCAGTGAGAGTCATATGAAACTTTTTCAAAGTCTGTTCACTGCCCTCTAACCTCTTAATCCACTGTCATGAAAAAGCAGTTCTCACATCTAGAGTTTGTTTTAAGGAATCAGATTTTTTTTTATTTCAATTTCATCTTGAATTTTGCTTTCAATTAAAATGTAGTGTTTATGATCTACTTCTGTTGGTTATTAATTTATTCTTGTGTAAAATGCTTTGTTTCATTCTATTTTTTCTTGTTTAAGTGTTAAGATTACAAAAGTTTTTAATCCTGCAGTCTTGAAGCTCATCTAGAAATAAAATTGACAGGTCTGAAAAAAATTGAAAGGATGTGTTACATGGTACACTTTTTTAAAAAACTAATGAGCTTTGTCTGTTGTTATACATTTTAGTTAGTTTTGTCAACACAGAGGCGTCTTACTCTTGTACTCTTGCAAGCAGTAAATGTATTCATAACTTTTTTTTCCAACAGTTCTCGAAGTCTATGGTGCTGGATGCCTACAGCGAATACGTGAACAACTTTAGCACAGCAATGGCAGTGGTGAGGAAAGCGTGTGCCTCAAAGCCTGGTTTCCTGGAATTTCTCACGGTCAGAACAAGTATCATAAGTTGCATTAACTTTTACCCCCCAAAAATTTAAAAAAGTGCCATCACTAACAACTTAAATAATTCTCTCCTTGTGTTTTGCTGCTGAGCGTTAAAAGCTAATTGTTTTTTGAGTGATTGTTAAGCAATATAAATACACTATTTTTTTTAAAGAATAAATCACAAAACCAAGTGTGCACTTTTTTTTCTCATCCTGTATTTGTGTTTATTTTAGATATTTATATTGGCTCCCCAATCAATGAAGTTACTTTATCTCTCATCTACAGCATCGTCAGGAAACCAGCACTGACCGAGTGACTTTGTATGGCCTCATGATGAAACCCATCCAGAGATTTCCACAGTTCATTCTGCTCCTTCAGGTTAGATTTAAACTCATTTTAAGCTCCAAAATAGTAGATTGATGATCTACATAAGATAGTGTGTAACACTCATTTACCAGCAGAGGGAGCCACATTCACATAAATCATGGCTCCTTGTTTTTCAAAGACAGAACCTCAAGGGGGAGCGAGGAAAGGCTCTGAGGGGAAATGGTTCTCTCAGATCTCTCTTCATCTTCTCTTGGCATATTACTTTTCCTGTGTTTCTTGAAGGAAAATCTGGGACACTCTTGCTTTTTTGGGAGTGTAAACATGAATAAAAGATCAAAAAGTATTACTAATACAAATTCAATAGGTTTTCTTGTGTAAGACACCACAGCTTGTATTTTCGAATGTATTCTATTACTGACCCTCAACAGTCATTAGGATATATGAAAATGTCTTAAGACACAATGTTTAGAGTTTAACTGGTATAGATTTTTAGCTCTATTGATGAAACTGTAGAAGAATGAAAGAAGATGAACGATCTAATGCCATATGCTTCCCTTCGCCCCCTCAACAGGACATGCTGAAGAACACGCCGGTTGGTCATGCAGACCGCCTGCCCTTACAGATGGCCCTGACTGAACTGGAGACGCTGGCAGAGAAGCTCAATGAAAAGAAGAGGGAAGCTGACCAGCGCTGTGAGATTCGGCACATTGCAAAGGCTGTTAATGAACGCTACCTCAATAAGGTCAGTTCAGACAGTATTCGAACATGTGTTTGAATACTGGCGACATCAACCCTGTTTACATTTTGCCCATTTGTGCTGGGTAATGGGGTAGCAAGTTGACTGCAATTTCATGTGAGTGTTCACACTTTGCATTAACAATTCATGTCTAGTGGCAGCTTGGAATCATATTAACATTCTGGTCTAATAGTTTAGTCATGCGCTGTGTTGACTGGTAACTAAGAGGTAACTATGGACCTATGCGTTGTTACAGCAGCAATTGAAAACAGAGACTTAGTTGAAAGTCATCCGATATTATACTCACTTGAGTTCATACCCCTCCCTCCAAAATGGCCCCATGAAGGCCAGCCTGTGTTAAGGTGGCTGCTGCTTTTAGATGCATTTTTATGTCAAAATTAGGGAGAAAAGCAGTGCCACAATCCTTCAAGCTTATATCCAGCTTTCCCTGCAGGCCACAGTATATGCTCTTCAGCCTCCAACTGTACAAATCAATGGGGCCTGAGTAGCCAGGAGCTATAGCCTAGTCATGCCTCTTTTTCTCATAGCCACTCTCTTAAGGAAACAGTGATATTATCAAGTGAATAAACCCTGTAGGGCAATGATTATATTGAATGGTCAAGTTAATTCAAAGCTGACATGGGTGAACCTAGACTGCTGGGAAACATAGCCACAAGCTAAAAGTTAGTGGTGTTTCTTTAACAGGTCAGTAAAGTTGTTTTTTTTAGCATCCCAGTAAGTAAGTGTCTATACTAACAGACTAAGTTCAATAAAGACATTCTAGACATCCTCTGAATGCTTTTTGAGCAAGCAGATATTGAATCCCTGCTGGTACACACAGATTTAAGAATTACCACTATATCCATTCACCCAGTGAGGATGCCAATGCAAACTTTCAAAAGGATAATAGAGTTGTGGAGTGTTTTTCCAGTATGAAGTTGTGTTGTTTTAAAAGTGCTGATTGGCCTAGTAGTTATAGTTAATGAGATATACTGCCATTTTAGTTAACAGATATTTAGCTATTGTTTTCTTCTGAAAGCAAATGCTGTTTTATTTCTTCCTGACTCAGTGTAGCCAGCCATCAAGCACTCAGGCTTATATTTCCTTAACTATTCTCAATCCTGAATCACATCTTTTAACCACATGTGCACAACCACCAGTGCTCCCAAAGGTGCAGTTATTTGTCTATCAGCAGCTGCCCACTCTGGCATCTGTGTGGAAGCATGTGTTTACAGGATACCCTTCCTAAACCAGAGGAGCTTGGCCTCTTATTGACTTTAACTGCTTTGAATCACTGGTGATAGCTGTTTATAGCATGTTGTTAACTAAAGCAGATGTTTTCTCAATGGATCGTGAGAAAAATAGTCAACTGTCTGGTGAAAATGTTCACCATCAGACTGATGTTGGGTATTTCAGGTTTTAGGAGAGCGATATAAAAAGTTCTGTCCCAGATTAAACCAGAGTTAAATCCTGTACTTTCCTCTTGGTATAGGTCTGACTTGTTCACTTTATTCCTCAGCTTCTTAGTAATGGCAACCGCTACCTGATCCGCTCAGACGACATGGTGGAGACGGTTTACAATGAGCGTGGGGAAATCATCAAAACCAAGGAGCGACGCCTCTTCCTGCTCAATGATGTTCTCATGTGTGCCACACCCAATATACGGTAATCGTGACCACAAACCAGATCTACTTTTATCTACTACTGTTGACATCAGCTTCAGTATTCTCTAGTGCTGAATCATTTGACAATTTTAGAAACTTATTGTTTTGCACATATTGCTTTTGTTTTCTCGCCTACTGTTAGAACTGCAACTGGAATTTCCCACCAGAGAAAATACAAACTGAAGTGTGGGCCACTTTGACTCTTCCCTAAACTGAAATTAAACTCCAATGTGTAAAATAAGACAGTAAGCACTGAATGGAGCTGGTGTCCTTTAAGTGACTTTTGACCATACTGCCTCTATGGGTTTGGACTCATTTGTACTCACTGTGGTTTGTCATGTTGCCAATACATGGAGAGCCCCATTCCTGGACTTTTCAGCCTCTGCCCTGTAATTGTAGAATCATGGTCACTACATAAACATGCACTCAACTGGAAAATTGTTTTTAGAGATGCGTGAAATTAACCTCTATATATTTGGCAAGCTGAGGTCTTGTCCACTTACGTCAATGTTGTTTTTCTATTTTTGTGCCTTAATTAACTGGTAGGACAGTAAGTTATTAAGGTTTATAGATATGAAATATTGGTAGTGACAAAACTCTTAAGATTAATATAGTTTAAGGCAGGTTCAAGAGACACCAACTGTAAAGACCACAAAAATATTATTTAAGGAGCTTAGTCTAGATTGGAAATGAACATGTTTTTTTTTACCACATCTTGTTTTGGAGCATGTATTATTAAAAATTGTTGAAACAGATTAATGTGGGAGCAAAAGTACATGTCCTGAAGGGCTGGCCAATAATAGGTATTTTATTGTTTTTAATCCCCAAATTCTGCAGGTTAAACCCTGCAAACTGTCTGAATTTCACAAATTAATTAGTAATACTTGGAAAAGTGAGCAGACTTCTTTCTCTTTTTGCCAAAAAATTACTGAAAATAACCAAGTTGATGGACATTTCATGACCATCAATCAATAACATAAAACTTCAACTGTACAAAATGCATGATATTTAAGAACCACAAAAAATTGACAACCTCAATGTGTGCACATTTTTACAATGTAATGTTCCGTCCAGGCTGTGTGTAGTTTTTTACTTTCTTTCTTTTTTTTTTTTTTTTTTTAATAATTTTAAATAATTTATTGCTTAATATTGAGTGCCCAGCACTTTTCTTACCATCAGAATAATCAAAGTGCCCTTGCACAGTAGGTCGTACCTACCCGTTCACACTCACATCCACTTACCTACGGTTCAAGCTTCTGTGTTAGTTGTATATCTGCATTAGCTAATCACATTCACACTCTGTTGTACCCATTGTATGGCACTGACACAGCAGTGGGGGCAAACTGGGGCTGAGCCTCTTGTCCAGGGATACATCGACATGTAAGTGCAGGAGTTGGCCCAAATCCTCTACCTGCCATTTGCTGGACAAACAGCTCTCCAAATGAGCCTCTGGTATTTATATATATATCATGCAATGCAATTAAGCTAAAAATAATAAGGTATAATTTCTGATTTACCAGCCCATCCAGCCCCTTAATTACTTACATTTACAACATAAACTACTGCCAGCAAGCAACATCACAGTCTTAAATTTTCCTCTCTGTCTAGATCTCAGGATGGCAGTGGGAGCGGTAATGGCAATGTCTCGCTTGACCAGAAGTTCCTCCTGAAGTGGAGCGTACCTTTGAGCTTTGTGGAGGTGGTGGAGTTTGGATCCAGTGAGGACATGGCCGAGAACAGCCCCTACCCAGCACCCCATTCTGGAGAGAAGGTGGTCATCAATGCCAAGCCAAGTATGAACCAAAGTCTTACAATCTGTATTTTTTCTGTGAATCTGTGGGTGCGGCTGTGTTTCTCTCTCTTAATATGGGACAAAAGGTCTGGTAGAAAAAGTAGGAAGGTTCAGTTGGAAAGACTGTAAAGAGTGTTAGGTGGCTGCTTTTCAGGTCATGCAGATTTCTAAGGGATACTCGTTATACAGTGATGGTCAGTGAAGTTTTTGAGGTTAATTAAAGGACAATTACTTCTGTGTGTAAGTGGAACAGAAGAGGCTGTCATTGGCTTGTAGAAACAGTAAGTTTTAGAGATGTATAATTTTGGATTTTTGCAGGTGTCAGATATGCAGATCTGGAATCATTTTAATCAATACCACAAACAAACTGGTGGATTTATACCCTCCCCCTACCCCCCATCAGCTGTAACATCACACAGTCTATGCTGCTGTTATGTATTTAATTATTGGCTATAATGTCTTCACCATCTAAGGTCGACTTACAACAAGCTACCTGGGTGTACAACCATATTATACAATATGATCCTGTAAAAGACACTGGTTATTATTTTTTGGACATTTCAAGAAATACATGGTTTATCTCACAGGCAGGTAGCCTAACTACACATTTGGTTGGTGCCTTAGTTGTTTACTTACACAATAGGCTGCCTCTAACAGCATTATTCAATGAAAAACATTATTCGTTCTCATTACTTCATAACCCACAATGCTAGAGTGTCAGAGCACGGTCTCTTTTTGGTAATGCCACTTATGCCTGTTAATTTCGGCTGTCAGCTGCCACTTCTGAAGATAAACAGTTGTGAAAAAGTGGGTGATCACTTTTGAGCTTTAGGTGTTATGATGGTTGGCACAGTTTGTCATCTGCTGCCAGATATCAGCCAACAATAACATTAAGTTATTGAGGACTGATGTTTGTTGAGGACAGTCACTATGCATATTTCTTAGAACAGTATGTAGAATTTTAATACTCTAGACTAAATTGTCAAGATTTGGACCGTGATTGATCAAAAAGACTTCTAAATTTTCATTGTCATAGATTTTCATCCCAAAAAAATTGGGGTGTTTAGTTACAGTTAGGGCAGCACGGTGGCACAGCAGTGCACCTACCTAACAGCAAGAAGGTTGCCAGTTTGATTTGGTTGGTTCAGGGCATTTCTGTGTGGAGTTTGCATTCTTTCCCTGTGCATGCGTGGGTTCTCTCCAGGCACTCGGGCTTCCTCCCACAAACCAAAAACATGCTCGCTAGGTTGTTCTGAATTGGCTTAGGTGCATGTATGGTTGTCTGTCTCTCTATGTGGCCATGTGATTGTCTGGCAGCCAGTTCAAGGTGTACCTAGGTTCTTGTGCATTGTCAACTGGGATAGGCTTCAGACCCCCATGACCCCGAAAGGGATAATGGATGGATGAATAGTTACAATCAGGAACAGACATAAAACAACACCAACATCAATTGAATTAACTACAAATGAAAAAGAAGTTTTAATTTTCATTAAGATACTCAGTAATGGTAAAACTAAAGGTATTTTTTTTGGATTACATGTATTTTGTACGTTAAAGGTGTTTCTATAAGTAACAGTTTAACCAGGCATCATCTGGATTTCTGAATGCCTTAAACAGCACTGTAACTACCTGGAGACTGATAGTAAACTCTGTAATGCAAAAATATTGGTCAGGAGATTAAACTTCAAAAATAAGATTAATTCTAATTCTAATCAAACATCAGGTTTGCAATTTAAGTCCCAGACACAATCCTGAAAAAAGTGCTGGAAATAATACAAACAAATATTTTTTGGCTGCAAAAAATCAAACTATCTGTAGGTAAAACCTTAAAGTTTACATCCCTAGAACTCACTTGAAAGGATATGAAATGAAGATAAAAAGTCTTTGGTCTTTTGGTTCTGCTTGAAACCCCAGAAACACAATACTTCACCTTCCCAGATATAGCATTAAGTTTGAGAGCATTTCATTCTCTGAATATGTACGGCCAATATACTGCACATATCAGAAGAAATGTTCTTATTGGCCAGTACCAGTCATTACATTTCTAAGTTGCTGTTAGAGGTGCACTAAAGTCACGGCAATAACGATGTGCATTGTCTGTAAAGGGCCATTTATACTCTACCCAGGACACACATACTGACAAAGACAGATCCTTCTCTTTTTTCTCTGTATGTTCATTTTGTCAGCATTTCTGTCCCTCTTCTTGAAGCCCAGAGACACCAACCAATGTGCAACTACAACTGGTAAAGTAGGGGTAGATGTTGAACAGGGGAGCACAGTTCAAACCAGACCTGCACAATACAACAAAGAAGAATACACAAGAAAAAACTTGCATGTAACTTTGCCTCTCCTGGGCACAAGGGCAGACAGATGTAACAGAGGAGCTGAGAGGAAATAGGATTGGGACCTACCGTCAGTTGGACAGCACTGAAGAATAGAGATCTGACCATACTGTGAAATATATTTTATATGGTAAAAAATACTGACCCATTTTTATATGTAAAGGGAGCAGTAATTATTAAGTGATTCTATTCAGCTCTCTTAAATACATATACTGCTCCCTGAATTGAAAAGGAAAGGATATAAATTTATTTGATTTGACTGAAAAAATCAATTTGCTGATTTTAACCACACCAAACTAATTTTTTGCGTGAAAAACACATAGATCACAGATCAATTACAGATATTTCTTAAATGGTGTCAACCCTGCACCGACTATCCAGTAACTCTGAGTGTATTTTTCCCTCCTTCAGTCCTAAACTCTGCTGGCCACTTACTGCAGTGATTTCAGTCTTTCCATTGGACTCTCCTCCGTCACAGACAGCTGCTTGGCCACTTTAAAAGACCCAGATCAGACTCACAAGAGGCATAATGAGAGTGTATGTCTGGCTACAGCACTGCAGATTTTTTAGTCTAGAGTCTATATTTGTCTTTGGGCATGTATTGAGTGAATGGCTGTGCACATTCAAATGGCTGGTGAGTTCTTATGATGGTGGTCCCCCTGGCATGTAGATGATTGTATGTGTTCAAGCTGAGGTCAAAGGTGATCCATTTACACTGACATGCAGAGTGCACTCTATAGCTCACTGTCTCTAATCTTACATCTCTAATGCAATCCCATAATATTCAGTCATTTGCTGCCAGGTGCCAAGTGCCATTTAAATCCTCCATGATATATACAGAATGTGTTTCAGTAAATAGTCTAGATCTGAGCAATATATCACACATTTTGGATTTCTCAATGTATTTGAAATTCTTGAAGTTTATCTAGGTCCCCTATCACATGCTCACATCCTCCTCTTCATACGCTTGTGGTTTAGATGGAGGTAAAATGCATTTGTTTCTGTCTCCGTTGCACCCATCCCCTGCCAGACCACCTGTCTCCCTCTGATACTTCACTCATATGAACAGATTGCACAGATGGACCGGAGGAACGTCTGGTCTGTCTGTCAGGTTTTTCTGTGGCTGCAGCTGACAGACAGGTTCACAGCCTCATCTTAACCTATGTGATGATAATATGAGTGTATGTGCACCCTTATTTAAGACACAGGGAAGAACACAGCAGGCTAAATATATTGTTTTGTTTTTACATAAAACAATCAGGCAAAAGTGTATTAATCTGAATGTGTTACTTCACTACCACAAATTCTAATGTTTACTGAAGCTTGGGGGATTTTCTTCCTCCAAGGTATGTAAGGCTCCAAAATACAAAAAGAACACTTCACAATGCACTTGCTTCCTTACATTTTTAGCCAACAAAGAAGAAGCTGAAATGACAATTTAATAACATTTCTGTCCCTGCAAAGTGTGAGTGTTAAGTCCATGTTTAATAATTTTACATGTTTAGTATCTGCTGTTATATTTTTTTTTACCGTGGAGTCTGTTAGTTCTTCATCTATTAATGATCCACTTTCACTGAAGCAGCAACCACAGCCTTCTAAATGATGTCTGACATTTGAGAAGGGCCCATATTTATTTATAAGAGTATTAGCCAGGTGAATGAGGTCAGGTAAAATTTGTTATGGAGTGTTTACAGTTCATCTTTTACCCAAGAGGTCTAACTAACTCATTCCTGATAATGTCCAGTACCCCTCCACCTTGCTGGCATCTGACTTGAAGTGGTGCCCTATTTCCATTAGTGATCCAACCATTGGCCCCTTTATCTGGTCCATCGAGAGTTTCTTTGATTTGGGTGTTTCAAGGCCCAGTTGTGATGCTTTAAACTCATGGATCTTATTCAGTGGTGGTCATGTGTCAGCCCTCTTCACCTGTGTCATGTGTCTGAGTACTTGACATCTTACTGAGTAATGAGTACAATACTTCTGGATACTATACTATATTCACATTCCCGTACTATAACCAGAGAGGTTATAGTAGGGGATGTCCACACAACTTCATATTAAATTTAAGTTAAAGTCTTTTGTTTGTTTTTACATTTTTTAAGTGAATTTATTTTATGAACTTTACATCCCACCATAACACATGTCAGATACTTTAGTGTCAGAAGCCATCATGGTTAGTGGGGTGAAGAACAAAAACTGTCTTAGTCCCTTAGATGTTTCAAAGAATTTGTATTTTAAAAAGTCAATTGATTTTTTTGAATTAAAGAAGAAAACTGTTTTTTGTAACTACTTCAGGTGAGAGGCCCAGCCATTATGCGGGATTTATGTCAGCCAATTTGTCAAAGATGGATACTTGCCCTTGGTAGGAACACAGGAGGAGGATGGAGGAATTGTACAGGACAGCAAAACAAAAGAAGATCATGCTCTGTTAAATCATGGTAAATTACTTTAAAGTATTTAATGACTGTTTTGGAGTGGTGAGGTTGTACTTGGATGCTGGGCAACCACTCTAAAAGAACAAAATGAAAGGCTTTTATGATATTTTACTTGTCATTGTCAGTTATGTCTCTTTTTATGCCCTTTTTTCCTAAGATGATGAAGCTGTCCGATAATCATGAATACCTGTTTTTGGCCACATTACAAAAATACATTTCAGCAGGAGATGATTTAACCCAACAGGCACTCAAGTGTGTGGTGTTGTTAAGAATCAGACAATGTGCTTTTAAACAAAAGTAAGGTCAACATACTCACTTACCTCGAAAATGTAACCCTAGGTATAGGAGGGTTTAGAATTAGTGTTACACATTATGGAAATAAATTGATTATAAGACAATAGCATTTAAACACAGCGCTCTGTTGACTGCTGTGTCAGTCAACAAACTCTTCACCCACTCTGATTTTTATGTTTCTGTGGGAATGTGTAGGCACATTTAAAAGGTTGCATTACTCAGGAGCTTTTGACAAGTGGAAACGATTGTCTTTCAGTCCACTCTGTTCAGCCAAGGCAGCTCATTGACCAGCAGGCTGGAAAACAATGACAGGACTCTCTAGAGAGTGATGTCACCTCCTCTTGTGTCTCTCTGCTTAGTTCATCTCCTCTTTACGTCAGCCAGCAATCAAGCAGCAGCACAGACCAGTCATTTCAAGTTACACTCCTGCCGCTTACCATGTTATTTGTCGATATTATGTTTGTTTTTAAGACGTGTGTAATTGCTGAGATGACTGGTGTGATTCCTGTGATGCTTCCAGGGCCTGTTTTGTTAGAAACCTTGTGGCAGTTGGCAGTCACACAAAGAGCCATTCAAGAAGTTGGACCCAGTTTGAAATGGGCTGAGCCAGTTTTTTTTTCTCTTTTTTTTTAGGGGAACGTCCGATTCAGACACAGCTTACCTCTTTTCTTCTTTTTGCCTTTGAACTGTTCAGTACATATAATATACAGCAAAAAGAAAATCTTTCATACACCTTTTAAATCTGTAGACTCTATTGGCTGAAAAGTCTAAGTCCTTAACACTCAATATTGGGTTATTTATTGATTTTGATTATCAAAAACATTAGGCAAACTCCTGCATGCTCTCCTAATTAGAATAATTATGTTGACAACATTTGGAAGAATGGGTTAAACTGATGAGGAGCAGGCATATTGGTGCATTTTAGACAATACCCTCTCTCTTGGTTTAAAAAAATGACCTAAGATACCAATAAACTTAACAGCATTGGAGATTCATATCATTTGAGTCTAGAGATTGGAAAATTTTGTTTCCTTCATTGCGCAGAGTTATTACAAATGTTTTTGGTTCGATTAAGACAGTGTGAACTCAGACACTTTTTGACAATTAATAACAAAAACCTGATTATTGGGTGTGGATGACTTCTATTATTGTGACTTCTGTTTTTGTTACAGTGTTGTTACGCAGGTAACAATATGATATTCATTTTTATAGGCGCTGCAGGAACTAAGACTGCACGCTACTTTCTTTATTGTGAATACTAATTTATATCAATCTTACTCCTGCTGCATCTGTTAACAGGGATCATGATTACCCATCCCTATTACAGAGTATGATCATAGTCATTAATGTTCAGAAAACCCAGTTTTACAGACAGAGAGTTACAGAAGAGATCATAGATAGCCTAGGAGCAAATATCAATCTTACTCCCGCTTTATGTCTCCTGAATAGTATAAAAGGAAATGATAGAATAAATGATAAAAATAGCACAGTGGCTAAAGGTAGCACTTACCACTGCTAAAAGAGTCATATCGAGGCACTGGGCAGGAAAAGATTATCCAACCTACTCTGAGTGGCTGAACGCATTAACAGAAACAGCCTCATATGAGCAACTAATATATAAAATAAACGGTAAGATAGACATTACACAGAAATTTGGGAACCATTTTTAACACAAGTTAGGAATAGATAATCAGAGACTGGAAACTAAAACCTGTCATTTAACTAATGCTGTTCCTCGGTATATTTGTTTGACTGACGGCTGGGGAGGTGGAGGAAGGGGGGCTGTTTTTTGTTCTTTTAAGTGTTACCGCTATTTAATATCAAACGAAATGCACATCAACTGCATAGTGACTGTGTATAGGTGGAGCTCACATGGGCACAGGTCAGTTTAATTTTGTAATAATTCAGTGATGTGTATAACTCTCCCATGCAAAAGTGCGTGCTGGATTTAGTGATTTTATATATGAATGTATGATGTGCATTTGCAAACACAAAAAATAATAAAAATAAAATAAGAAAGAAGAAAACCCATTTTTCACATTCCCCAGATCTAGGTGAATTCTTTTCCAGAAGCTGCCCCCCTGTCCCTTTAAGGCCCCCTCTCTAATTGGGCTCAGTCCACTCTGATTGGTTTGACAAGTCTTCTCTGCTGTAATTGGTCAGTACAGTGCTGCTCACCGCCATGTTGTCAATGACATTTATTTTTGGTCTGTTCTCTGAACTGGAATTGCCAGCCCAAACCAATCAGCTTAAACAGCCAATGAAACAACGGAAGGATGTCACACTGGTAGGTCTATTCTGGGGTGCCAGAGGGACGAGTCATTTCAAGCTGCTACTGGCAATGCAAAGGAGGGGAGACAGAGAAGTTCTAATGCCAGGGATTTTTCGTCTAGTGCATAGTCTGAGTCTATGCTGATGTATTGCTTGTGTATGACTCTTTCACCCTGTCCAATTTAAATGCAAAAAACTTCTACATGCTGGAATGCACTTCTTTTTTGATGCCAGTTTAACATCATGCTCACTGTCCCCACTGAAGTCTCCTGTGTCACCCTTTTTAATGGTCTGCTGCCTTCATGTTTGGTTTGTCTTCACGTGCCATTGCTTAATACGACTTACTGGCAGATAAATTCGATAGATGGAAGGAATTAGATGATTCAATAGTTAGGTAGAATCTTATGGTCTGTTTTATAAATTATGTTGTCAATGTTCTGTTTTAAGCTTTGTGACTGTGACTAGCAATGCTAAATATCTCAACCCAGATGTAAATATCAAAATACATTTTTAAGTCCATACATCGCGGCCCTATCTGCCAGTGAGGAATGCATGTCAGCTGTCCAAATCTCCCACAGAAGAGTGAATGGGGTTATTTGATCAAACGGTTCATTGAAGAAGCACAGCACTCACTCAAATTAAAACCTAACTGCAAACAGTTTAGTGCACGGTACATTGATCAATGAGAGTGTTCATCAGGGAGCAAAGAGTTAAAGTGCACCAGAGTCTTTGGCACCAAAATGACTCATTTGCTTTAGCCATTCTCCCCGCCCCCTCTTCTCCTCCTCATCGTCTTCCACAATAGCCGCACAGAGTCTGTCGGGCGCTCAAACTCCATGGCAACCCTGCCCGATCCTCTCCTGGTCTCTTGACTGAGCATACCGGGGAAACTTTTTTTTATTCCTGTTTGTGCACAACCAAAGTTTGCATTTGTAGGTGGTCTCTTTCCTCTCCAAAGTCTCCTGAGATGGTACACAAGATGCTGGCCACTGACCAAGAAATCCTTTGTCATCCTCACACATGCATGAGCACTACAGGGCACAAAGACACACACAGTTCACAGCAGGGTGACACTGGGATATGGGTTTCCTGATTTCATTGATCTCTTTATGGTCACTGACCTCTAGTTGTATTTAATTCATGTCACTGGGTCAAATAAAGCCACCCTACAGCTAATTAGTACATTATTCATTTTAACTATGGAGACCAAACTAGAGCATGTTGTGCTTTTTTGGTGAATTTTAACTATCTGCTGTCTCTAATTCTGCAATATGTAATTTTCATGGTTCATCTGCCACAGCAAAGGCTGACACACAGGGGGCTGAATTCAGGTCAGGACATTAATACTAAATAAATCTCTCATGTTCGTGTTATGTTGTGCAGCTACAAAGCTTTGTTTATAGCCAAATGATACAATAGAGTGCAAGGATAAGACTCTACTTTGTCTCATATTTGTACTCAGGACATTTTAAAGATTACTTGTTCTGGTATATCCTTTAAAATGATTTTAGACTAGGGCTGGGATATATGGACCAAAAATTATACCCCTTTTCCTTTGCCTTTATGGAGATACTCCGTGAACATCTTGGTATTGTTTTGTGAAGAAATCACAAGTTGTTCCAATGATTTGAGATTTCTACTCTTTGATATGATTCTTGAAAAAAATAATCTTTGCCTTTTTTTAAAAAAAGACAGTAACAAAATTGTAGACACCCAAACTTGAGCAACTTGTCATTCTCCAGTTATAAGATAAGCAGACAAGTTCCTACACATTATATAGCTTGTACAAAAACGTAAGAATCATCCCTGTATATTTGCTGTGCAAAATGTTCTGTACTATTGAGTATCATTTGTCTCAGAATGATAGAATTTTCAATATTTTGTGATGGGTTGCATCAGAAAGTGCAAAAACCTATAAGCCATACATTGCGCAAAATAGACTTTTTTATTGGTTTCATACAAAAATGTGTCTGTGGCTTGTCTACACCTCCGCTCTCCTTCACATACACACAAGAAAGATCCACCCTTTCCCCATGTTGCCTGCTCCACCTTTCAGAAAATGTGCTCTTAAAAAATCTGGTTAAAAATTTTGGGTTTGTTTTTTTTTCCTCTTTAAAGCCCAATTCTTGTGCTATTTATGCTTTATTTTATTACTTTTTGGGAATTACTCATATACTTTTTTACTATTATTACTAATGGTCATTTCTAGTATTTACCCCTGTAAGTAATATATGTTATTATTATTAATTACTAATGGATATAATAAACAAATTAGAATAAATTTCTCATTTTTTTAATCTTCATCATTAAACATTTATTGTTAAATTATGGCAGTTTATCACAGGTGAAATATGTTTAAGTTTGAAACAGATTTATTGATGGCAATTAAGCAAAATGCTTTTAACTGCAACCATTAAGCAGCAAACAAAACATGCAAAATGCATTTCACATTTTAGATTTACCACTGCCCATCATTAACCACTTTTCATTCTTAGCTAAGGTGTAGAGCATGTGTTATTTAGGTAGCCACATTAAATAAAAGTGCTGTGGAAAATGATTTTATTGATATTTGGTCACTTTTTTAATTTCCTAAAACAGAGCACTGTATAATTACAAAAAATGTGGGCATATTTGGAAAAGTGGATGGAACCTGCAAGGTTTTATGGCCCTTATAGTTTCACCACTTCCAAGTGTTGCCAATATATTGTGCAAATGATTTCCAACTTTGTATAAACTATTCAGTATAAGACATTACCTATAGTGTCTTACCCTGCATCAAGTTTGAAAATAAATCTTTGTAATCAAAAATGTGCATGAATTCCCCAGCCTTTCACACAGAGGGAAGGACAGATCATTTTTCTGTTTGTTAGATGTTTTCTCAATCATAACTTGATTTGTTCTTGTGTGTTTCTAAGATTATAGAATCATTATTTGACACATCCGTGAAATTGTTTTACGAGACTTTTAAGACCAAGGCCAGTCAAGCCCTCAGTCTGTTAAATCTGGGAAAGAAGGCGGCCTGCCAGACCTTTGATGAGCAATGTGGCTCAGGTCGTACACACACAGTAAGCTCTTGTGCCCTTTCATACTGAAAAACAACACAAAACAGCTCTAACTTCCCCACACATTAACATTTTGTTTGGGATAAAGTGGACAGGACCACCATCAAATAACCGTAGAATAGACTGAAAGTAAAAGTTAAAAAAAACGGGGGATGATATGAGCTAATATTCAGAAACATAAACACACACAATGCAGCCCCTAAACACTAACCTGAGATCACAGTGTTCCTGTGAACAAGTAAGCACACTGTTGAGATTCACTGCCAAGTTTGCAGAGCTGCCACAGCTCCCCGTGGGAACCTGACTGATTGGCCTTTATTGATCTCTGTCTTTGTTTGCTCAGTTTAACTGCTTCTCTCATCATAGCTGCTTCAACCATTACTGCTGTGTATCCAAATTTCTGTAAGGAGAGACACTAGCTTTCACCTCTCAGCTCAAGTTCTTTGCACCTCAGCAGTGAGCTTTGAGAGGAAAACAGGCCTTTAGAATAATTTAGTTTGCAAATTATCATTGACACAATATTACTGTCAGCATACGGTGGCTTAAAGTTAATATCCGGCTTGGTGGGTTGTACATAAGTTTGAAAAGTTCAAAGGAGAATCAGTAAACCTATTTAAGCTGAAGTGTATTTAGTTTTTCCATTATCATTCCTAAAAGTTAAAAGTGTGTTCCAAGGTTTAACATTTTCAATCAGAACCACAGCAAGTTTATTCTTTAGCACTGGAGAAGAATGTGTTTTTTATCATACGTTTCTCTAATGGAAAAACCCAGAAAACCTGATGTTTAATTTTGGGGAAACAACATGGATTGAAATGAAAAAGCCTTTTAAAGTAGAAGAACATTTTTGTGTACTTTCACGAAGGCAGATGAAGCTCTGATTTATTGTTGAAAATACATTTTGCACATAATTAATGTAACCCAAATATTTACTTCCAGTTTTCATTACTGAACTTCTACATTTGGAAAAAAAAACAAGTTGTTGAACCAAATACTGTTGAAAATTTAGTTCTAGTTACAAGTGAATTTTAGTCCAGGAGAGACTTGGTGGTCTTTATTATTGTAAGCTAACATGAATTTGGCAGTGTTGACAGTATGCAAATCTGAAGAACAACAAAATAACAGTATTGTGCATCCCTAAAATTGTTTTTTTTCTGTAGATGATGTTCGTTTTTCCCTTTGAACAGTCTGCACCAGTGGGCAGCCCTTTCACATTTACTACAAACTCTTTAAGGTATTTTGCTGTTTTTATTATATTTCTTATTTTGTTTTTCTTCATAGACAAGCTGTACATGGGCCCAGGTCAGTTGTACCAAGATCTTCAGAACTTGATCCATGACCTCAGCCTGGTGAACCAGATCTCCAGCATGATCTGCAGCCTCAAAGGCAACTACCAGGTAATACATGATTTAAGCCATTTGTTAAATTAAAATCTCTCACTTTTATTTTCCCTTGTTTTTGTTCACTGTCATGACATTTAGTATCACTTTATCACATCTTAGGGGGTTGTGTCAAAGTCAAAACATTTAAGAAACCGTAAATCATATTTTCCTTGAATATCTGATGTTACTGGATTAAACCTGACATTGTGGAGTACTTATTCTGTCTGTTAATATTTTTGGGAATTTAGCAAAACTTGACTTTGACAAATGTTTCTCCAGTGTACCTCAGGACCTTAAAAAATCACATTCATAGCGTTTCCCCTCAGACATCCGAAAGGGCTGGGCTGTTCTGGAGAAATATAATATTTAACCTGTGGAATGTGCCAGAGTGGGCAGTTTGTCTCTTGGAGACTAGGAGTCTCTTGAGTCTTGATTTGCTGCCTTCAAGCCTGTCATATCATTTGGCCACACACATACATAAGCCTGAGTGTGCTGCTGGGTTGATGGTTTACTTTGCAGAACACAGTGTGAGTGTGTGAGGCTGTGTTTGTGCTGTGCTGGCTGGTCTGTCAGGAGCAGAGTGGGAGGAAGAGCAACAGAGCAGCTCTCAGTGCTGATGAGAAAGGAAAGAAAGAAACCACGCTGAGATGTGGGAGTTGCACACTTCCAGTACTGTGTTTCAAAACCTAAAAGATGCTGACTGATACCTAAAAATAGAAAATAGATTTATGCTGACATGTTTGTCATTCAATTTTTGAAACATGTTTTAAAAGGTTAAGATATTCTTGTGAAGTTCAAAATGAGCTTTTGTGGCCAAATGCCTGATATGTTTTCTTGCAGAGAAAATCTTTGCAAACAGCCATTATGTAGTTTATTAGAGTGCTGCAGTAATCAGTCTGTAAACAAGAAAATGAATCAGTTTTTAACCACCTCAAGTTTCCTCAACTTTAAGTCTGTGGGATGTTAAAATGACTTCTTGGTAGGATGTATGAAATAATGTCACAAAGTAAAGAGTTAAATTAGGGCTGAACAATACATCGTTTTAACATCCAATTTTAACTTGCAATAGTTAATCACTGGACATGCAATGTCATGTGCTCTAGAGCACATGCAGTGCCATTCGTGTCTTTTGATGGAGGCCAAAACCGACAATATGTATCGACAATACAAACATCAGTAGGCGTTCTCTGAGAATCGACCATTGTACATGCAGAGTATGTGTGTCCCAAGAAGAAAAGGCCTGAATAACACTGGAAAAAAAGTTTTGTTTCCTTCTGCAATGTGTATTTGTTTAGATGTTCACTTAAGACTGGTAAGGCGTAACATCCTGGAGAGACCACCATCATTAGGATTTAGGTGGTTTATCAAGGGATGAAGAAGATTACATAGATCCCATGCAAAAAAGTTTGAAAAAGCAGACTAAAAAGATGTTTCTCTTTTATCTCTGTAAGTAAATTCTACATGATACTGGTATTTTTTGTGGGGGGAGGTGAGAGACCACAAAATTACATACCCAAATTGATGTGCCTCTTTTTCATTTCTGGCAGGGCTCCTGCAGAATTTAAAGTCTGTTAAACTCTTGCACTGCCTTTTTGAAATTGAAGTTATGAAAGTTATGTTATATTTAAAAAAAAAAAAAAAAAAGTCTTATTTTTACCAGCAAGAGAAATGAGATTCAAGTTGCCATTTTGAGAAAGGTCTGAGTTATGTCCAGATAGACCAAGGTAGCATTATATCAGCTTCTTTTTGTAGATTTGCTTGGTCAGGTGGCAATTTCTGCTAATCAAGAGCCCATATTTTGCCTTAAATGGGTTCATATATTCATTTTTCATGACTGGAGTATGTTTACGATCAAAATTTACGATTCAAAAAAACCTTCATGTTTCCAGATACTGAGTACCCCTGATCCAGCTGTCCGTCTGAGCTGCTTTGTTAGATATCCTGCAAGTTAAGCCCCCCTTCCTCATGCAGGCCCAGTCCACTCTTATTGGTCGACTGATCTGATCTGTGGTGATTGGATGCTTGGCTCCATGTTGTCAAGGTCTCTGCTTACATTCTGTGGTTTATGCTCAGCATTGTGCTTGCATGCCCGAGCCCATGAGCTTTAGCTGCCATTTGAACAATGGTAGGACTTTGCACTGGTAGCTCTATTCAGAGGGGGCCAACAAGCTGTTTCAGGCTGATGCTGGCTTGAAGAGGGAGAAGGGAGAAGTCCTGGTGCCATGGACTTTTTGTCTTGTGCACAGATGTACTCTATCAGGTGGAGGAGACATGTAAAACATGCCAAAGGGTATATAAAACTCAGTAATACGTAGTATGGGCTCTTTAGTGCTAAAATTTTCATGTTTACTTACTGCAAACAGTAGAGAAAAGAAGATGACAGCTAATGCCAGGAATTTTGACTCCAATATGTAAAATACATAAAGTGGTTTGTAGGGAGACACAATGATCATGAGCAGACTTGCAAAAAAGATGAAAAAAAATTAAACTTGAATCATTAGTAAGTAAAGCTGCGATGATCCACAGAAAACTAGTGGAATGCAAAAAACTTACTTGAAACAAAGATGACTTTGTTATAGTCCTGAAAGTTCTTCCCTCCACTGGCTGCCTGTGCACTTTAGAGTCCATGTTAAGATTCTTTTATTCGTTTTTAAATCTTTAAATGGTCTGGCCCCGTCTTACCTCTCTGAGCTCTTTCACCCCTACGCTTCTGCTCGGTGCCTCAGGTCAGCTGATCTGCTGCTCCTGGAGGTACTGAGGTCAAACAGAAGCTCAGAGGGGATCAAGCTTTTTCTGTTGCTGCTCCTAAATTGTTGAACGAGCTTCCCTTCCACATAAGACAAGCCTCCTCCCTGTCCATTTTGAAAACTCGTCTTTAAAACTCATTTTTAATCCTTGGCTCTCAACCCCGCATCGGACTCTGCTCCTGTTTGTGTTTTATGGTTTGTTTTTAGTTTCTTGCTTTAATTGTTTTTAAATTGCTTTTAAAACTAATGGAACAATTATTTTAGTGTTTATACCTGCTTTATTTTATCATTGTTTTAAATTGTTTTATGTCTGCGTTGTTTTGTCTATTTTTGTGCAGCACTTTGTTTTGGCTGTTTTTAATGTGTTTTAAAAATAAAGATGAGTTGAGTTGAGTTAAAACATTTTGAAAAGTTTTTGGAAAGTCTTATATATTTTTTTTATTATTTCTATCTCTTTAAAATCTTTGTGTACAGAATGTGAACTCCACAGTGGCCCATGACTGGGTGTCGGGTCTCCAAAGGCTCATACTGAAGAAGGAGGAGGAGATCAGGGCGGCTGACCGGTGTCGCATCCAACTCCAGCTACCGGGCAAACAAGACAAGTTTGTATTGAACACCATTATAGTGTACATTCAGAGACCATCATCATCGCTTTAAATTGTCTTCCAGACAGTAGACACAATATTTTATCTCATCCCCCACCCTTGACATATTTATCCTAGGTTTGTCTTTATCCCTTGTTACCCTGGTTTCTCCTGCTGTGCTCTCAGCCGCTCTGCATTCTTTTAGCTGCATGAGTATTAAAGCACATTTGGATATTTGGATCACCGAGTTTTTCCACCAGCTTTAATCTGAGGCATGAGTCTCAGAGGAGGTAACATGCACCAGAGTCCACAACCAAAGGCTACCCAGTGCTGCAGCTGTTACTGAACACAAATAATCATGTCACACATGTATTACTCACACAATTATAGTCTGCATGTGGTCCCCCAAGGGTGCCCCCTGTCATGGCTTTCTCACATTTACTCTCTCTCTTTCACTTCTTCACTTGACCCTTCATCCCTGCAGCACTTAGCTGGTGAGATTAGCTGCGGGTATGTTTGGAAACACAGCTGTGCCTCTGCCATTCCTCCCCTCATCCTTCGATCCTAAAACACACAAAAAACAGCCCTACCAGACACCATCAGCCAATAACACAGGGGCAGATCTCAGAAACCTGCACACACCAGAAGACACACATTCTGTGTTAGTGAGCTGCTGGTAGAAGCGATAATTGACATTGACGTGTATCACATTTCTGTCACAGACTGTCTAGTCAGTCAGCACTGAAAAGACGGATCCATGTTTCCCTCAGGCAGGGATTGAAACCAGACAAGCTCTTTTTATTTGATTGATGTGGGATTATATTCTCGGAGGAGAGCCAGTGTGTGAACTGTATCCAAAATGGACTCCAGAGAGAAATTTTAACCAGAAGACACTGCAGGTTCCGATATGTCGACACATCTCACAGCACATCATTCATACATTTATTTTACAATCGTTTAAAAAGTATCTTTGGTGGACACTAACACTAATGTAGGGAGATCAGGCTTTGTTTATGGACTTAGCTTTTCTTTCTTTAAACTCAACCAAATAATTAAATGAATTATTCTTCCAAGGTACTTTTCGTTCTGGCAAACCTTATTGGACAACTAATATGTCTCATTTCTTTGCTGTGTCTTGTTCTGTACAGGTGAAAGTAGTGGGGTTTTTTTAGCAAAGAAAGTTATACCACTTTACTCTTAAAGTCAAAAGTCACTCACTTTTACTATTTACTATAGAAAATCATGCAGTGAAGCTCTTTTCTTCAGCACTGGTCCTCAACTGGTGGGTCAAATCCCAATAGAGCAGAACTTCAGAGTCTTTATAAATATAATAGGTGGGATTTTCAGAAAGTTTAATACTGTAATTATTCTTATTTATTGCAAAATTGACTATCTTGCTTTGTTTATACTTTTAGATTAACTCCAGAGGCTTACATCCTATATAGTATCCTATAGGACATATTTAAACCAGTCCAGGATATCAGTTTAATTATATCTTATAGGACATATATATAACTCAATCCAATACTATAAACAGGGCAAATAGCACAATTTGTTTTTACTAAATAGTTTATTTTACCATAATATTAAGAACCCAATAAACATATGCATACAAAAATCAGTTTCCAGTCAGTGTTATTTATATACAGAAGGGTCTCTGCCACATGGACAAACTTTCATGTCTGTCCTAGTGTCAAAAATTATGACAGCAAATGCAACAGAGAGACAGTGATTCAAGACAAATATCTTGAGTTTCTATACATTTCTTAATGATTAAATGTCATTATTGTGATATTTAGCATCAGTACAGTATTGTGCCACAAAATATCGCTATATATAGAAGAAGCAGTATTTTCATACATCCCTAATTGCCTAAAATATTTTCTAGATGTACGATCTGTGTCTTCCATGCCCCTTTGTCAGAAATAGCATATCAATAATTTAACATAGCCCCATTCAAGCTTCTAAAAGTAGACCTCAGGATTAACAATATGAACAATTTCAAAATCACTTTACAAATAGCCCACAGCACAAACCAGGAAGTCCATTTTTAACCAACTTTGTCTCTTATTGTGCAACATTTTTCCCAAGAAACAGAAATGTTGGTTGACCGTTCAGTAAACACTTCATGAAGGGCAGTTTTTATTGAATACAGTCACAGTCCTCAATTTTGAACAAAAGAAAACTGTGAAGACAGACAGAGGTGACTGTGGATCAATCTCTATCTTTTTATAATCTTGAGTCTCATATGTTCTGGTTGAGAGCCCACTAAAGGTGAATTCTAACAAGCTGTGCATTTAATGGGTCAAAGATTTTAGCCTGGGAAAAAAGCTGTTGCAAAAAGTTGATTACAAATATGTTTTACTTTTAAATCTACTATTTTTGTTTTTACTTTAAAAATGTTACCACTTCAGCAGGGTCAGTGCAGGATGAAGCTAATAACTGCATGCTGACACACTTTTTCCAGTCATTGTTCTCAGTCAGTTGCTTTTAAACATTGTAATTAAAGCAGAGCCTGATTTTGACACATGCGTAAGACAAGGTTAAGGAAAGAATAATACAAAGGAATCTGTCCAGAGGGTGTCGACAAAACCTACAATTACACCTTACCTTGAATATTTAAAGATTGTTTTTCAAAATGCTCTGATCATGTAGTTGTTCCCATGATGAACAGTGTGAAAGGCTTGAATTTATCTTAACTACTGATGTTGAGTGTGAGTTTTCATTTGGTTTCGTCTTCATTGCAGGTCGGGTAAACCCACTTACTTCAGTGCAGTGTTCAACACTCTCAGCCCCGCCATCAAACAGTCATGGATCAGTAACTTGCAGATGGCAAAGCTCGCTCTAGGTACAGAACTGAGCACTGCCACAATGTCAATGTTCCTTTCTCTGATGCATAATTTTGTGTTATTTATTTTTACTTTGCTTTGATGGGTGTAGCTTTTAACATACAAATGTTGATTTATTGGCGTATTCTTCATCTATCTGTTCAGTACATTGTCTTTGACTGTAAAGATGATGACTGTGAAGCATTATTGCTTCTAATTACTACAGTCAACTGAGTAAGGAGATGAAAAGCAACACACATGTATGAAACAAAGTTAAATGATTATCATATAAGATTTTTGTTTAAACAACCACCATACTTGATTTATTTAAGTACTAATGATACATGTGTGCTTGTATTTACATCAGAGGAGGACAACCTGCAGGGCTGGTCCATTGCAGAGGATGATGGGAATCACATCAAGAAGCAGAAGCACCCTCTTCTGCTTTGGCAGATGCCTGTGGTCATGTCAAAGCTACAAGAGTTCAAGGTCAGACATTTTCCGACTGATGTAAAATTACAAATAACCCTGGTTCAGTTAGAGCTTGGGGCTAATTCTGTTCAGTGAGTGTTTGATCCCTAAATAGGTCAGTGTTTACATTGTACCAGCAATAACAGGATTAAGTGAGACACCTCCCTAATTTCTACATAGTGCTGAATTAATTGTGCTGAAATGTGTCAGTTTCTGCAGACACATTTCTTTTGTCTAAATGTTGTGGACATCTGTTAAGTTGAAAGGATCTGTATTGGACTTGTATAAAGGTAAAGGGTTTGTTAATGAATTTTTCAGTGATGCTGAATCAATTTAGCAAGTTATATACTGTTAACCATCATCACATTTAATCAGGAGTTAGTCTATCATCAATGATTGCATGGACTGAGATGAATGTGTGATATGACTTTTGCTCAACATCGAAAGAACCTATTTTCTAAAACAGGGGTGGGCAACTGGCAGCCAAGGGGCCACATGCAGCCCTTGACCTCACTCAGTGCAGCCTGCAATCATATTAAAATATGAAGAAAACATAACAGAAACTGGTAAATATGAGTCATCACAAGTAACCAGTTCTACATAATGCACAATTAGGATAGGTGATAAAATATTTCTAACCTTAGATTGCATACATGCTTTGTTTTTACAAGTCGTTAAAGAACTTGCATTGCTATGATTGTATCACTACATATCTTTCATAAGACTAACCCTAACTATATTTGGAAACAATGGTTAAGGAAATATATTTGTGCTCTAAAAACTGGTAAACATTCATTCATTTATTGCATTAAAAAGAAGCTTAAACTGGCTTTAGTTATGTGTCATGTGTGCTCATTTAATCGTGCATTTTGAATTGTGTTTGAGTTAAAAATATATAAGTTGGTATAATGCTTTTTTGAAGCTTTATATATGCTATATTTTGATTATTTATATATATGTTTTCCTCATTAAGAGTGCCCAACAGTATGTAACAGTACAGCCCTCAGGCACTGAAAACGAATCCGTGCGGCCCTCTTGGTAATCAAAGCTGCTCACCCCTGTTCTGAAACATCAGTCACCTCTAATGGTTGAATATATTTAGATTTGTTTTTGTTTTCTATTTCATGTCATGACACAACATTATGTGTAAGGTCAGGTGTAGGAGACAGCTGACCTATTTATGGCATGGTGCTGCTATTCTCAGTCAGGGGTTTGTCAGTGTTTGCTGACATTATGGACCCGAAATTGTAATTTAAAAACTTCTGCGTCACATAAATCACTTCTTTAAGTATATATTCACAAGTTGTGTCTTTGTTTTGACAGCAGGCCTTGACAACAACACTAACTTTAGGAATGGAGTCAGATTGCAGGCAGGCGTCAGCTGACAGCTCAATCAGCGTTTATGGCTCTGGGGTGGAGGAACAGGGCCGGTTAGCTCAGTTGGTTAGAGCGTGGTGCTAATAACGCCAAGGTCGCGGGTTCGATCCCCGTACGGGCCAAGCTCTTTTGAGATAAGACAGATAAGAATACTCCACAATACAAAGGACCAATCATCCACTGAATGAAGGACATGTGTAATATAAACACAACCATGTGATTTTCAAATGCAATCATCGAACATGTTGTGCTGCTTAGGTGATAGATGAAAGCTCTTGAGAAGAAAAAAAAACCATGGGAATCCTCTTCTGTCTTATCTGTTTTGTGTGTTTGTGGGTGTCTCATATCTGGCAGCTATCTCTTTGCACTTTGTAACATTTACTGTAGCTGACATAGCTTGTACAAATCAGCACTAACTTTACAGCTTGAAAGAAGACAAAATTGGGCAAGTGAGAACAGTTAGCTGTATTTGTTAGTTGTTGGGTCACTTACAGTTCTGTGAGTTAAACAGAGCTTTTACTTATGACCAAGAATATGTTAAAAGGTTGACAGAATGTGGAAACATCTTCAAACTACAGACACAAAACAAAAGTTACCTGTGTATTTAGCTCTTGACTTTGCAGCTGAACACCAGAGAAGGGTAATTTTGGCAGAAAAGATATATTTGGTCATTGGACTGCTGTCCTGAACTTATGTAATCATTGTCAGGAAAGACTGACCCTCAAGCAAAAACAAATTCACAAAATAAGTTTGCCGTTCAGTTAGTTAGACAAGACTTTAATTCCTGTTTGAGTCATGAGTTTTTTGATTTATCGATCATATCAGATTCCACTTGACCTCTATCTATACCCACTATCCCTTTTGTTTGGGGACTGTAGCCTGTCCTAGTGGGGTACAACCTGGACTGGTTTCCAGCCAATCACAGGGTTAGCATAGAGCTGGGAAATCATTCACAAACACACAAACTCACACGCATTTTACCTTAGAGAATCTTTAGAGTTAGCAATTAACCTAACAGTGTGATTTTAGACTGTGGGAGGAAATCAAAGATCACTGGGGAAAGCACTCAACGCCCCACACATAAATGTTAGGCAAAGTTGGTGGATGCTGGCTGAAAAAATGAGCTGTTTTACTTGACTTTGTGTCAGGGATGCATGATATTTCATGGTTCCCTTTATCTAAGATGCCAGTGTTTCAAACCTCATTTTATCTCTAACATATCTGCGCATTTTATTTTCATCATAAAGAACTCTTCTGTGATCTATAATGTGTGTTTAAAACATCCTGGACAGCCTGTGTTAATAACTGTTGAGCATAATTATTTATGGCACTTGTAATTATAGAAAAACATAACAAATATTACTTCCCATTGCATGAGAGCTTTTTAATGTGTGTGTGCTTCTTAATGTTTCTGGGCATATAATCATGAAAAGAGCTTTGAGACAAACACAGACATGTTGCCTTTCAGCCCTTTTTCCCATAAAAACTTTAAGTGATGATAAAAACAAAAGATTTTATTAGATAATGCTGTGGTATCAAACTGTGGAAGAGATAGTCTGCTGTCTGTCTCAGAGCCTAGTAGTGGAAGTATGTTGTCATTTTGTGGATGCCCACTGTTCTAGTGGGTCATTGAAGTAGCAGAAACATAATGCACAGTACACTTAAGACAAAGTTTAGGTGGTTTGAAACAGTTTTTGTCTGAAGTACCAAAATAAGAGCATGCCAGGTTTTTGCCTGATCATCTCTTAATTTTTTGCTGATTCCAATAGTGCTGTGCATCCCTGTTTTCTGTCCTGTGATACCTAAACCCTTCATATTTTTACCCCTCTAAATTTGTAGCACCAGCTTCAAATAAGAAATTACATGTTACATAGAGTCAGGTGTGCCTCCTGGAAACAGAAAGATAGATAAAGCTCAGCACAAAGATCTGCAATTGTTATGAATTGAATGAAAATACAATAGTTTTTCTTTTGATAGAATGATACAGTGATAAGGTATATATATATTTTCCATTGTTAGGTTTTATTCTTCCCAGAGTTTGTGTGAAAAACTGTATGAATTCCTCTGTGAATTATGCATAATTCAATGTGAGTTCTTTACCGACCTTTTTCTTTATCGACCTTCTCACTCTTGTTTGCCCCTGTTCTGCTGCAGGTGGAATGTGCTGTCCATAATCCAGAGCCTCACATCAACACAGAGAGCACAGCAGACACTCCTGTGGTGGGCCATGGCTGCGTCTGGGTGAGATATTTACCTCCACCAAGGAGGTTATGTTTTTGCCAGCGTTTATCTGTCCGTCTGTCTGTTTGTTTGTTTGTGTTCAAAATAACTTGAAAAGTTATGACCGGATTTGGATGAAATTTTTTGGAATTGTCGGAAATGGGATATGGAAGAACTGATTAAATTTTGGGGGTGATTCGGATCACTGTCTGGATCCAGGAATTTTTTAAATGATTCTTTAACATTGCCAGATAGGACCATTTTCGCCAAAGTGGACCGAAGCTGCTTGGCGGAGGTCTGCGCTCTCTGAGTGCTTTTCTAGTTTTCCTAGTTATTCAGAAAAAATCAGCAAAGTTAGTAAATATTACATCTTTTATACCAAACAGGATCCCATGCTCACGCTTTACTGATACTTGTAGTGATTTCTTTTTTTTTTGGTTCTTTGGAAGTACATTCATGCACCAAGAAGTACCTGTCTTGGATTTGTGAAGTGTGTCAGTAGCCAAATGTCAAATGGCCTCACTATTATCCAAGCAGCTAACCATTAAAAAGCCTTATCACTTCTCTCTGTGTCTCATATTTTGTTCTGGCACAAAGCACATTTTATCTATTATGTTTTAGCAGAACAGATGGCATGTTTCTTCTGTTTCTTTGTTAAAGTGTTAAATGTACCCTTGAGAAATACAGGGTTTGGAAATTATTGCTTTAGCATTTCTCATAATAAACATTCAGTGTAATGGCCATGTAATCACTACCAATAAGGTGTTTTTAACTATCACGGAAAGTCTTTGTTTCATTTCAAGTGTAAACATTCATCTTGACGGTTATGTTAACAGTGAGGTAATATTTAAACCACTGATGAGTGACAAGAAACAGAGATAAATACATTTGCAAGCTGGAAGGTCTGTTTCTTTGATGGTGAGGGAGTCTTGGTCTTTTATAACAAATTTGTTGTGTATTTTTGATCAGAAATTTCTCTGTTGTACCCTTTTATGTTTTTTCTAGGGTAATTTCTGGATTATAGTTTGCATTCTATTGTATTTTTCTCAGTTTAGTACGTCAAAGAAAAAGGAAAATATTCACTAACAGACATTCATCCACCCATTATCTATAATGCCTATCCATTTTAAAGACCCGGGGGGGGCTTAACATAAACTTTTCTTTTAGCATGATATTTCTTTGTCTTCGATCAGGTTGCAAGTTGCACCAATCAGATGGGACAGATATCTATAGTGGCCATGCAGAACTCCAGCCCCAAGGTGACGGAGTGTTTCAATGTGGAGTCCCGTATCCTCTGCATGGCTTTCGTCCCAGCAGAGCAGCCTCAGGAGAACGGCGAGAAGCTTGCAGAAGACAACCATGGTGCCACAGCAAAGGCCAGTGAAACCCCCAGTGTCTGCCTGGGCATGGAGGAGGGCAGGTACAGAACAAATTGGACTTAAAAGAGCGTTTATCCTTGTTGTATTATAATAAATACAAAAGGTTTAAGCTAAATTGAGGTCAATCCCTCAGCAAGAATATTTGGCTTTATTTGGTCTATAGTAAAGAAGTTATCATATAGACTCATCAACTTGCCCATATAGACTACCTCCAGATATGAGGTATGGTGATGATAGGTTATATTAACAATAGAATTACATTCATATTAGCAACATATATACATAAACTTGAAACTAAATACATAGACATATACTGTACATGTGTGCACTTATTTATACACCCCCCCCATGCTGTATCATTCAGGGTGTCAAATGATGTATCAATACAACTCCTGTAAAACATCACCCTAATAGTGCAAAACATTTTCTTAAAGCAGTAATAATTTATAAGTTTCTAAACTAGTCCATCCTCAGGACCCACCACCATCTACTTAATGAAAAATTTTAAATCAGGTTACCAAACATTTTCAACACTTGTGAAGGGACACAGTTTAATTCACTCCATTTACCTGTAGCTGTCCATAATTTTTTTTCTTGACATCTGGAAGAATTAACCCTTGGACTAGCATTGTAACCACTTGGTTGACTATTCTGTCGCCATATTGGTGTATTTAAAACTCCTAAAACCTATCTTTGGCTGTTTATCATCATTCACCTCATTGAATAGTGTATGTAACACTGATTATATTCACTGAGTGGCACTGCTGTACATAAATATCATTGTCTGAAAACTTTGGGTACCAAAACAGAATTGACTCGGTGCTGCACTGCTTCTCAGCAACCTCAGAATAAAAGCAAACATCCAAGTAAAAAGAAAATCTTTGCACATATCATTTCTAGACCCTGTGACAATCATCTCTCTCACTCACACACATGAACACATGCAATTACTCAAAGCCAGTGAGACGGGTAAAGTGGAGAAATATATTTGTTCAATAAATGAAAGTTTATTTTAATTAATTCTATTATTTGTGTTGTGTGACATGAAAAACTAAAAATTCTGTAACAAAAATGAATGCCAAGAATGATCTAAACGGGCAAGTCATACTGCAGGTTGCATATTTGCTTCTTGATCGGATAATATGAAAAATAAAACCTAAAATGTTGCTACATGAAGAGGCACGAACACAATTTTACCAGCAAACAGTTGTTTGCAAATGTATTTCATAGTGTGGAAGTCAAATGGTTAAGCTGTCATAAGGATAAAACCAGAGTTTATTCCTGTTTCTTTTCCAAGATAATAGCGTAAAAACAGCTAGAACTAAAGAAAACAATCGAAATGTACCCATTTACGTTGCAAAATAGAAGATATTTAAGAATTTACTCTTCATGCTTCCATACATGATCGCCTTTCATGTGTATATTCATGCAACCTTCTGAAAATTATTCTGCAAGCCACTTTTGAGTCCCAACCAACCGGCTGAAAACCACTGTTTGCTCTATCCAACTAGTCACATTTTTTCTTACTTTTGTCCCCTGTCGTGTAGCATCATTGTATACAAGAGTAGCCAGCGCTCCAAGAAAGTCCGCCTGCAGCATTTCTTCACCCCTGATAAGTCCACTGTCACCAGCCTGGTCTACAAGAAACACTGCCTGTACGCCGGCCTGGTCAGCGGCTCTGTGGCTGTCTACTCCAGATCTCAAGGTGAGTGATTCAGAGGTGGAGGGTTTTTGACTTGATGCATGTCATGTGTTTTAGTCATTTAAGGGATTCATTGTGATGTTTGTTGGTTCTCTAAAATAGCTTAAATTAGGGCAATTAGGCGGTTAAATTAATATTATTGTGTGAAACAGAAAACACTTTCAGAGAGCAAATTAGATTTGGTTCCTAAACTGTGCACGCTGACAGTGTTTACTCCGACATTTGGTCTGCACCAGGGGCTTTAAACATGATTAACTACTCTCATGAATAAGTGCTTTGTTGATAACTGACTCGCTAACTTTATGAATTTGGCAACTTCTTAAACTCCTCTGCTTGTGTAATTAAGCACTCCAGATTTGCCTTTTGCCCTTTTCCAGTCATCAAGTCCAGTAAATGTGCTACTATGGTCTAAACAAACAGTGCAATGTTTTCCAGCCCTGAATGAAAGGGTTTATTTTGGGTAGAAGACAAGAGCAAAGTTGTTTTTTGTGCTGCACTGCTTCTTCTGAGTCACTATGTTGTTGTACATGTGTAATTCAGAGGCTCAGTGTGTAGCTCGGGGTCAGGGGTCTCCTCTGCTCTGTGTCAAGGTTCTGTTTCCGTTTGCTCAGTTGTCTGGGAGAAGCCGATCCGTTAGCACTGACCTATTTAGTGTTCCCTTCACGACAGGCACAGACACATTGTAGGAGAGGATCAGGGCTGCTTCTCCCACATTCTTTCACATTCTCTGCTCTGTTCCATCTCTTATTGGTTTTCATCACAAGTGCAAACACAGCTTCCTCCTCTTCCTGTCTAAGTGCTCTTCTTTGTCATCGTCTGCTTTTTCTCTGAGTCACAAAGCATGGGTTCAGACAGGTACTTCAGAACAGTCTTTAATTCTCAGCCTTCTGATGTTAGTTTTAGTGTCACTGCATCGTCTTGTAATGATTGCTGGAGGTGTGTTTTAATAACTTCAGCCAAAAACACTTATTACTCCTCATGCTCTCATCTGACTCCCTCCTTTGAGGTACTGGAAATTTAATTTTCTTGCTCAATTTCTTGCTCTGTTAACTTGGTTTGTTAGGCTTGTGTGTTGCACAGAGATGGATAGAAACAGAAAAAACAAAGACGGAGGAATGACTGGAGGGCAGGAACACAGGATGAAAACCGCTTTCACATTTTTCCATTGGAGTTCAGTTTGCCTGAAGAAATGAATCATACTCATATATGCAACTGTTCAGGAATTTACTGTTGATGCATGACACCTCCCTCCCTATTTTTATTATCATCAGCACACAGTTTATTCGGTACTGGCACAGTGAGAATGTCAATGCTGGAGTTGCTATTATAAACGTCCCTCTGGTTTCAGTAAATGATCCTTATCTGTTTTTACTGCTCAGTGATGTTGCACAAATCCAACTTTTTAAACTAAGGCATAAATTTGATACCTCAGCTTTGAGTATCTTAAAATAATGACACTGATCCGATCGAGTATCAGTGTTAAATTAATAAACAGGTCATAGAGGTGAGATAGAATTCTGTTATAGCATATGTAGCACAATGAAATTGTTATAAGCATTTAATATAAGAAAGAAGGGTAGAAGTGAATGTTTAGTACACAAGGATGGCTCCCTCTCTTTTCCATTTTATGTGTTCCTCAATTACCTTTATACTACTTTAGGGTATACCTTACCCTTGATATTGCAATGCCTGCATAAAATGTAATTTTTCACGTGAAAAAACATGGACATATTTAATGTTTGTTCAAAAACATTGATAACCTGTACTCATCATTGTGATCATGAAACTGGAGATCATCTTTTTTTGTTCTATAAGTACCCTCTGTGAAGAGCTGTAATCAAAAAGCTAATCCAGTTGAGAACTGATAACAAGTAGCTAAAATAATTCATGTCCTTTTCCAGTGCCTTCTAAGTTCAGGGTGCCTTGCAAATCAAGGAGATCATACTCTCATCAGAGGTAGTCAGCAATTGAGAAATCAATGAAGTAATCATTGCAGAAAAGAGACAAGGGCATCAAAACTGTTTTACACTTACTGTGCAACACTCTGTGTCTGTGTTTGTGAGATTCAAGCAGGAGTGGAAATGCCAGCAATTTGTTGAAACATTAGTTTATAAAGCACTGCATTAATTATCAGGAGTTCCCAGGTGTTTGACATTGCTGACACAAAAAACAAACATGTAGGCCTGTTTTTTCATCTAGAAAATCATTTGAATTGATAAGGAAACCAATAAAGATTTGGACAAAAAGGCAGGATCTATAATTGCATTGGTATCAGAAAAAAATATTATCAATTCCCATCCCTAAAATCTTCTTATATTGCTCACCCTCTGCTGTCCTCTGTAAACTCTAATGAACAGAGAACTGCACTTCAGTGCAAAGCATTCAAAACTGTACATTCTGTTCTGTTAAGCCTGGCTCACACTACAGGATTTTAAAAATCTTATAAGATTCTGAAATCGGGTTGTATCACACACATAAAGAAAATCTTGACAGATTATCTTCTCTTAAATCTTAAGCACACACACACTACAAGATTTGAAAATCGTGACCAGCGCACACTACAGGATTTCATCAAGATAATTGGACCAGAGAGACGCTCAACGTGATCCTACGTCATCTCACCAAGGAGATGACGTAGGATCACGAGACAAAATATGGAGACTAGGGCGGCAGTTAAACAAACAAATCATTATTCGTTCTCGCTTATTACTGTTAACTAGTAAAATGAGCCTGTGTAACTGATGTATACAAGCAATATCACATGAGAGCGAGAGCTGTTTTCCTGGATATCAGCACTGGGGTGATTACTTGCGGCACTCTGCCACATTATTATCTCACCTGGAATATTTAATGCGGATGCAATTTCTCTCCAACGCTTGTCCTTTTCACATCGGTTGTGATAATCTCTGCATGAAACGTTGTACAAACATTTGTGGTCTTCCACAGGTTGACAAGACTGTCTTCCATCTCCGCTGTCCATCTCACCCGTACGCTCTTTGTGCTCGCCATTCTTGCCTCTAATAACTCCTGTCTCGCGGTCATTTCCGGTCATCGTAGGCAGCTCTCTCTGATTGGCTACTGTCATCCTCAGCGAATACGAGTTGCATAATCATCCAGATAAATATCAAACATGTTTGAAAATTATCGGTGCGGCTCCGACGAGTCTGTGAGACGATCGTAGGGCTTAAGATTGATCTGTCACCTGCTCACACTAGAAGTTAATCTTGGTCGAACGTCGGGGCCAATTTTGGTCTCCGACCAGATTTCTTCCCCGATTGTCAGGAGGGCTGAATCTGGGTTAAATCGGGCCGAGAATCCTGTAGTGTGAGCCAGGCTTTAGACGATTCTGGGCCAGCATATTTTGCTTGCCCAGAATTGTCTCAGAGAATACCACTGTGGTAAAATGATACAGCATTTTTAAAGGGTTTTTAAATTAAGGCTGATTTCTATGATCCAGTGAAGTTTCCAACCCAGAGCTGTGAAACTGAGCTTTTACATTGATTAACTCATTTGATATTTTTTCATATATTATTGGAAAGGCTTTGCAGAGTGCCTTTGGGAAGTGTTTAGCCCATTCCAAACAATCACTGGAAGTTTCCTTTGTAGCCTATTCATAACAGATCCAACAAGTTAACTGGTTTGATTTGTTTCTTTTTATTTCACTTGGCTTTGCCAAGTATCATTTGTCTTCTTTCTTTGTTTAAACTTGTGGTTAAACCACCTACCCTCAGAACATGAACTGTGCATGAATTGCTTGTAGCTGTGGGAGTAGCTGACATAACAAGCATGAGATATTTACAAACTGCTTTACCTCGGTTGTTAGCTTCCTCCGAGCTGTACATGGGCATTGAATGTGTTGATAACTGGAATAACACGTGTATGTGCTTTCTGTAAGCATGGAGCACCCTAGGGTTGGACTGTATGGATAAGCCTCAGGGATATACTCAATGTGACAATAGGTTGTACCCAAGGATTGTCTCAGTCCATTCCTTGCAGTCAGGCAACAAATAGTTTCTCAGTAGAAAACCCTGTCCTTAAATCTGCTGAGTCTAACTTGTTTGATTTCTCTCCATCAGCAGCTCTGTAGCTGTCACTGGAACATGAAGCGTGCTAAAATGATGACTCACTCTAAGCAGTTTGGTGGGGAAACTGGTCCCTGTGTCTCTGTTATAATGCTGCTCGAGTACTTTGTCACTGTGCAACGCTCAGTTTGTACTCCATTAGCATTTAAAGTAGACCCCTGGTTTTCATTGCAGAGAAGAAAGCGAACAGAGCGAGGAGAAATGATCAGCTTATGTTCTTTGATGTTAAATGTCAGACGATCAAAAAGGACCCTCACAGTAAACAGTGACAAGGCATCAAAACCAATCGAACAGGCAGCGATGTTGCTTTGTCCTCAAAGCCATCAGTGCTGTGCTATCCTGCATGGAAATGCTATCCTGCAGAAGATGTCTGAAGATGTTCTGTCAGCCTCATTCTGCCATGCTTGCTGTCCCTTCCTATGTTGCAGACTGTGTTAGGGAAGGAGGATAGGATAGGATAGCTTTTATCGTCCCCAAAGTGAAATTTGCTTAGGACTGTACAGTGACTGCAGTATAAAAACAACATATATTTAAACACACTAAAAGCACCTACATTAAAGCACCTACATAAAAAATAGAGATTTATCCTTTCTTCTCCCATTGTAAATAACAGGCCTTTTCTTTTTAAGATTGTAGTGTTTTTTTAACAGCATGATGTGTCTTTTCAGATGTGATGAATCAACGGCTGCTTCACTGAAGTACTCTGATACCACATTTCCTTCATAAGACTGATAGCGATGCATTCATTTGAAAATTGATGATACCAAACACCCTTCTAATAATATGACAATTATGACATTAATGGCATTCACCATAATGAAATTTTCATTGCTGTATGCTACATACCCTGTTTAAATGTTTTCTACCTGTTAGCATTGTAGAGAGGCCTGTCTTGCTAAATCAAAGAAATCCTAACTCCAAAATAAGCTAAGCTAATGCCAGGTGCAGCCAAGCTCTCGTCACCATGACAATTTGTATTACAGCACTGAAAACATACAGTATGATAAAGTGCTGATATTTATGTTTTTGAACTGTTTTAAATCTTCTATACATCTTTGTAGTCGGGGAAAACACAGTTTGCTTGCATTTTAGGGTTCCTTCAGACCCTTAAATTGTCATGAAAAGGATTTAATTAGATTTTTTTAAATCAAGGCCATAAAATTCCAGAACTTTATTTTTATTTGCCAAAGGTGGTAGATTTTAAATGCAGCTTTGGCAAAAATTGTTTTCATCAACTGTGTTTGGGCCCTTTTAGGGGTTTGCTTCTTACCTTGCAAAGCAGCTGAATTAGCCAAATTCCATGTCTGTCAACAGGCAGATCCATCTTGCAAAGCTTCAAGCTGAATTGATTAGTCCCAGGCTTTTCAGCATTTCTTTAAGGACAAAGAGGCAGTAGAACAAACCTGGTTTAGTGGTGCTAAGAGTCAGAGGCGACCTTAAGCCAAAGTCAAAACATTTGTGCAATCACCTATCAATTCAACTCGATATTCTGTAATTAAAGTAATACACATCACTCTGGCTTGTTATGTCTTCATAAATGGTCCTACTTTATAAATCAGCATTTTCACACATAAAAGAAAGAAAAAGGGTTTAATGGAACAGATGTGCTGATTGTGGCTTGTTCTGAACTGCAAAAAGTGGTACAAATTTTTCTCACGATTGGTCTTAAAAACTCTTTAAAATTTGATTTTTAGAAGTGTGCAGGACCCTTGAGACTGTAATTTTTGGCTTTTGCAACACCTCTCATAGAACTATGCTTTACCTATTTCACTTTGGTATTAAAGGGATAGTTCAGGATTTCTGAAGGGGGATCATGTGAGGTACATTACACAAGACTGAATCTGTGCCACAGTAACATAACTCAGTTCTGTCTCTGTTCAGAAAAACTCTGGGCAGACGCTGATGCTATTCATTGCTATACATAATGCCACCATATCTGCGTAATAAAAAAGAATTGTGGGAGAAAATGAGCCACAACACAAGCGTGGGGTCATCACATGCTACAAGCAGTTTTTTTACAACAACTTAATTTGCCACTACTAAGCTGCTTTGATTAGGCACTGTTTAAGACATGGCACAGCCTACATGAGTGGTCTATTCTTTGGTAATTGGTCAGTTTAGCACTGCTTAGCACCATATTGCCATTTCTATCGTCTGTCCTCTGCACTGGGCTTGCCACACCACGCCAACAGGATTAAACTGCTGACAAAACAATGGTAGTATGTCTCACTGGTGATGCTGCAGACCTTAGAAGTCTTGTCTTGGGCATAGAAGTGCAATATCATGCAAAGAAGACGGATAAATAACATCAATAACACTAAGAGGCATATAATACTTGGAAAAAGCATTATGGGGCGCCTTAAAATGGTAGGTGAGCTTTCTGAAAATCAAAGAAGGTTTTAAGGTTATTTCAAAATATAATTGAAACTTTTTTGTAACATAAAATGAGTTAGTGTGAAAAAATTTTTTTCTGAAATGAGGGTAATGTGAATAACATCTTTAAAAGGAAAATTTACACATGACAGCAATAACGTAGAGGTCTGCTACTCCTTTACGATGCACATCATGGTGGTGTCAAAATCTTTGAAATTGATGATGCACGAAAACATCAGTGATAGGTTGATGGCAAAACAACAAAAATGTTTGTGTTATATTGACGGTTTACAGGAATTTGCTTGCATTTTCTTTTTAGATTGAATTAATCCATTTATACGCAGGTCTCCAATACACACTATAAATTATTTAGATAGTAAAAATGTGGCATATTATAACCATGGTTGGATGTATTTGCAAAGCTGTTAACTGGATCAGAAGAACTCTTCTTGTTGACCACATGTTCAGTTTTGTGCACATACCCTGTTGAGAGATCTGTTGCAGCTGACTTTGACATAAAGGAATGTGGTCTAAGAAGAGATGTGGGCAGAATTACATAAGACTAAAAGCTGGCACTCCAGTTTTCTCTTCCTTTTCACCACCGCTCCTCTTCTTCTCTTTTCTTTGCTCTTTAATACCACGTGCATTCACCTCCACATCGTGATTATTAAAACAACATAGCCAGGGCACTGCTGGAATGCTCACCCCACCTAGCCCCTTCAGAGGTAGATTACTCTGACTTCCTCGGCCATTATACTGTACCTCTCTAAGAACATCTCTCCCTGCGTGGCACCTCCTTCTTCAATAGCCACCTTTGTGCCTTCTCTTGACAAACACAACTGGTGAGGCCTCATTCACTTCCTGCTAGAGATTATCTTTGGGAATGTGGTATCTGGAGGAAATGAAGTCTTTATTTGACACAGAGTGAGGGTGATTCCTGCTGATGCACATACCAGGTTTTGTGTTTTAGCTTGTTCAAGTATATCCATGAATTTCCTCTCATGTTATGAAAGCATTGATTGAAATCTAAGCTGGTGAATATAATAGTTACAGAATGTGGTGTGTTATTTATGAAGAAACTGCATGAGGTGATACATTGCAGTGGAGCTGGCGCTGTAGGTGCCCAGGCACATGTAGAACAGAGTGTGTAGGAGGTGTGTGTGGGATGGAGCTGGGCTCTGACTAACACTTCAGAGCCCATCTATATTCATAGCGAAGGCTGTGAAAACCATCAATGGCCACTCTACCAGCAAAAGCAGGGTCGTATAAATGCAGATGACCTTCTCAGACGACAGTTATAAAGATGAAGTGACTATAAGTGTGTCTGCCATATAAATATAAACCATTCCCCTTTAACCTTTGCATGGAGATTGCTGAAGGCTCACATTGTAAAAAGAATTCTGTATCATTTATAAAAGAGAAGAAACTCTGCACCTCTCCAGGTTCTCAACTGATGGGTTGGGACCCAAAGTTGGTCTGAGAGCTTCTTTCAATTGGTCGTAAATGTGCGCCTGGAATAAAGCTGTGGCAGACATTCATGATTTACAAGAGCCTGAAGTGGACATAAATCTGTATGTTTTACCTTGATTTAAAATGAAGTCAGTGTAGGAATGTTTTTGTTACCTATAAATCTTCTATATTAAGTCATTTTCATGCAGCACAGCTGGTTTTCCCATTAAAATGTTGGTTATTCTTGAGATCTCAAGAAATCAACTGAAATTCACACATTATCTTTGAAATGGAGTAAAATTAAGTCTATGCATGTATGTCCTCCCACAACTTCTATAATGCTGTGCTTTTTTTAAACATGTCCCTTTTTTATATTACTTTATCTTAAGTTTAAAGATGCCCCAGTTGATTTAAGCCAATTACTACCATCTGATATTTATTCAAATTAAGTGATCTGCTGATTGTAATTCATGCCTTTGGTCACCAACACCGTCACCTGTGGTCAGTACTCCCTGTTGCACCTTCGGGGTTGTAAACAAATTGGCCCACTCTTTCACTTTTCTGCTGTTGCTACTTCTACTGCTCTGTCAAATAGTGCGGTCAATTAACGTTGGAACTCAGACATGGGAAGTAGGGATTAGGTTACAACCCACTTAAACGCATTCCAGTTAAAAATTGGTAAAGTCAGGGTGCCTAAAGATTGTTTGACGTCCCAGTGGGATACCCCAAACAAATAGGGCGTTCCCAGTGATGTGTCTAATTTGCAATTAAGAGAATCTGACTTTCAAGATCAACTGAAACACCAAAACTCTCAAGTCAACTGTGGTAGATCCCCAAAACTTAGATTTTGGTACTTTTAGTGTTACTGTTAGTGGTACTGTTAGTTACAATTAGAAATTCACTGTTAAAAGTTGTGTTGAAAACTGCAGTGAGACCGTCAGGACAAAAGCATGTTTTCTATCTAAAAAAGCTACACAGCTGCATCTTGTGTGTTGTGAAGCATTTAACACCAGTTGAAAACATTATAGTGGATTTATGTCTGCTTGGAAGAATGACTATTTGATAAAGATCAGTACATGATAGGTTTAAATATAACTTCAAGAGATTCAAGTTTGATTTCAAAAGAAGGAAATTTAGCTGTTTGAAGGTGAATTCTTATTTTTTCAGTCTGTAACTGTAGCCATTTGTAACTAAACACATAGCATGATTGGTATTGATATCAGCCAATCTCACAAACAGGTGATTGGTGATCAGCAGCAAAAAAGCTAGAGTATCTCTAGTTTTGTTTGACTGAATGTCTGAGCTGTACTATAAAAAATTCACGCCACTCTTAAAAATAAAAAATAATGGAAATTGACTTACTTTTTTGTCGTGCAACTGCCCATCACAGTGTAGTGTTTGATTAATTGACCTCACCTTGTCCATATCATTTTGCTGTTTTCTTCCAAATAGTCCCTGTTTAACACAATGTCTCCTCAGAGACTGGACACTAATAATAATTGCTTTTTTATGCATCTTGGATAAATCCAGGAGCAACCCATCTTCGTAATATCCAGGAAGTTGGATTTATATTGGTTTTTGTTCCAGCGACTGCTGCCTGACCCTGCAGCACTCTGACTTGATCTAACGAGGGGAGTTGCTGGTGGACGGATATGTGGCCCTTCGTTGCATCACAAAATAGATCTAAACGCAGGGGCTTTGTTGAAAAAAGTTAAATGCTGTAAAGAATCTCACTGTTGTGAACTGCTGAGCCAACAGAGTTTTTGAGTAGTTTTAACTTATAAGTGGCTTTTGGTGACACCATGTACTGTTATGTACTGTCTACTGTCCCCCCGGATATCTCCCTCCAGGGATAAAGCTCACAAGTTTCTTTGTAATGCGTCATGCATTTTTCTATCTTTGCAGGATATATATTCAATCTGTGTAATGAGAAGGAACATATATTTGGCCATTCGTCTGTTGTTTAATTTTCTATAATTATCTTAGCACCATGCAGCTAATATACTTCTGTTTGTTTTATTTTTCAATGAAGATGGATCATGGAGTTCTGAGAAACCCAAGGTGCTCAAGCTGGGGGTCCTCCCCGTCAAGGCCATGCTGGCTGTTGAGGACCACCTTTGGGCCTCATCAGGTGGTCAGGTGTTCATCATCAGCAGCCACACACACTGTGTAGAGGTATGTCACTCAGTTCTCTCACTTCAAGGTCACAATTACATGCTATGTTAGCATCACAAAGAGAGCAGTTGTGTCAGTATTGCACTCAGTATATCTTTTTATGTGTGTCAGAGTTTATCATACACAGATGGCTATGTCAAATCTGTGGAAAAATCTGTGTTTAAGAACTGTTACTACTAAGAAACTGAGGGACTGAGCAACCAGGTGTAAGGGGTCAATTCTCATGCTTCCAAGTACAATGAGTATTTTGAAATAATAAAGGGATAAAGGGAATGGTGATGCTTTTGTGTACTCCCTTTGTAAATGAAAATGTCTCCATATGTTACGGTTGTTTGGATGGATCTTTGAAGATAAGACAACAGAGGGCACAGTCTCACACTGTCCTCTCTGACTCCCTATTCCCATCCAGTCTCTGCTCCTCTGTTCGGTTGTTTGAATCTTTGCCCAGAAGAGCTAACTTCATAAATGTGTTTAGAACCTACGACAATTACAGTCTTTATTTAATCCGCTGAGACATTTTCTTTGTGTGTTTCTGCACTGGCTTGAACTTTTAGCTATTCCACTAACACTGCTCCCACAGTTCTCAGTGGCACTGCAACATTTGGTTCATATCCGAAAGCTTTCAGAAAGTGTGTGGAAATATGAACCAAGTTAGAGCCCAGTTATAAAGCCTTGTCTGCATCTCTGTGGCTAGAACAGGAATTAGTCTGTAATAACTGCTGTATACAGTGGACCCATGAAGACGCAAAGAACTGTTTGAAAATAAAGGTAAATCAGTAAACAAGTTCCTGTATTGGGGAAAGAGGCTTTTTGTTATGCTGCCCCACAGCCTGGAACACTATACAAACAGAACTGAAAATGTCAGAACTGGTTTCAGTCTAAGCTTTTTAATCACTATTCAATCCTATGAGTAATGCCTGTGTTTTTAAATTGTTACTGTCCATAAAACTGATGCACTTTCACTGTGAAATTGTTGAGCCCTTTACCATATTTGTTGTTTGTTATTTATTACCTTTAACTTTTTCTTGAATTGTATTTATTATGACGTGTGCTGCTGACCTCTTGGCCAGGTCATCCTTGTAAATGAGATCCTGATCTCAATGGGAAATTACCTGGTTAACTAAAGGTTAAACAAAAAAACATTTTCAGGGCTTCCCTTTCCATATTCTAAAATATGGATGATAATCCTTGTGTGTGATCTGACCTGGTTAAGGGAATAGAAGCACCTGCTATTGGTCCAGGAATAGTAACCTTACTCTGACATGCACTCACTCATAATCTGTTTAGCTTCATTAAGCTCATTATGTCGGACCACCTGCCTGTCTCGCTCTCCTTTTCCTCACTGGAGACTCACAGTCCAGTGTAGTAAGTGTTAGAGGGAGGCTGAGATAGTAAGGAAGAAGTTAAACTCATTATTTAAAGACGTAATGTAATAAAGAACCTAATCAAAGGTTGCATGTGAATAACAACTCTGAAGTGACTGATAGAAATGTTGCTCATTATCCTTTTTTCCCCTCAGTTGTATTAAACCCATAAGCCGACGTACTTCTGAATGGACTCTCGTTAGCCAAATATAACTCAGCCCTCATGTAATGTAGTTCTTGCCATGATTATGTCATTTCTGTAAATGGAAATAGCTCAGTTGGTCTCCATACACAGAGAATTTAAAGTTACATGCTTGCAAACACAGATTTATGAAGCTTATCTTGTCCGCACTGATGAAAGAAAATCAAAAGCTGAACAAATGTTAAAACATTGATATATATGGTATGTTATGTTATGTGTGTGTTTCCTGTTTTCACTATTATTAAACGGTTGATTTGTTCTTAAATACTGACATTGTTCTTTAAGGAGAAATACAACCTTACCTTCAAGATTTTTCCAAAATAGAATTCTTAACCCCCCAATTAGTTTCTGTTCTTTGTAACGTGATGTAGAAACTGTATTTTTTACTTTCTGGTTATATTGTAAATCTTGTAGAGGTAATTACTTAACATAGGATTAATTAACAATGCAGTCACGGCTGAGGTCTAAACTTGAGGCTTAATATTTGTGGGACAATCAGTGGGATACATATTTCAAATAGCGTTTTCCCCAGTTGCAGTCACATACAGCCAAGAACAAAACATTAAAAAAAACTCACCCTTGTGAAGCGATAACGCTTAAATTTAATTGAAAATGTCTCCAATGGCCTTTAAATATTGTCAAGTTTATATACTGCAAATGTGCTATTACTACTTATAGTTAATATATGCTCAAGCTAACACACCAGATGGACTGTTTCACATATTCATGGGATATATTTCCAGGTCATCTGGCCAAACTCACATAGGTAGTGATTGGGAAGGGCAGGACCTATCAAAAGAAATATACTGGACAGTGGTTGAGCAAATGTATTGTCTCTCACATTCCTTACAGACAGTCATAGGCTTGCAGTCACTTCTCAATTTTAACGCAACTAACCCACACTCTTAGCTACAACCTTTTTGTGCTTAAAAGGAGGTTGAAAATCATGATCATGTTTTGACTGAAAACAGTCATTTTAGCTTGAAGCCTGTCAAGATGGATCTGCCTGATGACAGACATGGTATCTGGTGAATCCAGTCGCTTAGTTTATACATATTTCAGTATTATATTTCCTTGATATTAAAACATACATATATCTACCAAATGAAAATTGTGTATAGGAAGAAGGTTGCTGATTCGATCCCCGAATCGGGCAGGGCCGTTCTCTGTGAAGTTTGCATGTTCTTCCCGTGCATGCATGGATCCTCTCCGGACTCTCTGGCTGCCTCCTACAGACCAAAAACATGCTCATTAGGTTGACTGGTGACTCCAAATCAGCTGGCGACTGGTTCCGGGTGTACCTTGCCTCTCACCCAATGACAACTGGGATAGGCTGCAGTCCCCCCGCAACCCAAAAAGGGATAAGAGGTGTAGAAAATGAATGAATAAATATAGATTTGTACTCGGTGCAATGTGTAGTTTAGCTCAGTTGGAAGTGCAGGTTCACCATATGAAGGCCGGCTTCCTCATCACTGTGTTCACTAGTAAAATGCCTCATCAGCAACAATTTTGGTTTCTTCACCCCAGATTTCAATCATTTTTTTATCTGTTTGATCTGAAGTCTTGCAAAGATATCAGTCTGTATACAGTCAACAAATATGACAGCACAGCACAAAAACAGACCATGCACACATATCAACATATAACATCTTCCAACAGCCCTTTCAACCTGTAGCCAGTACAGCAAATATTATAAAACTGAATTCTAAATCTTCTTCGGTATGAAGTAAAGACCCTTCGCCCCTAGTTGATCTTTTTCTTTTCATATTTTTAAGGGGGTCCATCCTTAGTCTTACTTCCAAGCTTAGCTGTAAATGTGCAGGAGGTAAGTTTGTAACTTTGGTGTGTCTTCCCAATCTAGAGGCAGCTGGAGGCCCACCAAGAAGAGGGAATGGTGGTGTCCCACATGGTGGTGGCAGGAGTGGGGATCTGGATCGCCTTCAGCTCCGGATCCACTCTGCGTCTCTTCCACACTGAGACCTTGGAGCACCTACAGGACATAAACATAGCCACGCCTGTCCACAATACGCTACCTGGTAAGAGAGACATACGTTCCTATTTCTATGTGGATATCAACCCTGTTCGGCTGTCCATGAATTTGGGAAGATTTTTTTAAAATGTGGATCACTTTAGTTTAAGACTAATTTGAATTAAGGGATTAATGGGAACACCATTGGATATGATATGATCATATCCTATGGTGTTCTGTTGTGTCTTATTGTAGAATCTTTGGATTGGATATGGTGTTTCAATACACATTGTTATGTACTATCTCACAGCCTTTTCTTATCTTATCATACCAAACGGAGGGGTATGGTAGAGTGATGGGTCAGGTTGGGTGGTATTGTATCACATTTTGTGTTTGTGTGTCAAAACAGAGCATACTTTTCTCTCTTGATTTTGTACCTTGTCATCATGTAGTCCATTACACAGCTTCAAAGACAGTCTGGTCTTTGTGGACTGAGTTGCAGGTCCAGTGACCTCATGTTTCCAAAGAGCTGTCTTTCTCTGTGTCTGCTGGTAATTACCTGACATCAGTGTAGGTGCTCCTTCAGAAAGTATTTGTTATGGCAGGTTTGTCATTCAAAGGCTCCTCTAGTCTAAATAGTGAATCAAGAACATCTAATTTAATCTCTATATTTAGTTTTGCTTAAAGAAACTGTCTGACTTTGACAATATTCTGTCAAGAGAGTGCCAACCAAGAAGATGCAGCCACCATTTAATCACTAGTATTGAGAAAAATAAATCTGGAGGCATCCTTTTAACAACTTACAGAACACAAGATCATAAATTATAACACCTTATTGAAACAATTAAGCACTTTTGTAACTTGGCATCTGCTTAATCCTCTGTATATCAGCAGTTGGCATTAAACAAACTACTTTAAGCATGGGAAAAGACTTCTGCTAGATATGTCTGACACTGCATACTTCTGCACTGTTCCTAAATGTCACAGACACTACATTGACTTTGTAGTATAAATTCAGAGGATACAATTTTGAACATGAAAGGAATTCCTGGATGCAAACTAGATTAATCAGAATTTTTAAGTATGCACAGGAGCACACTGGTCGCTCAGGCTTGAATTTGAACTGCTGACGCAAAAGTAATGGGACATCACAGTGGTAGATCATAAGAGACGGCTGAAGGAATTGGTTCAGGCTTCTACGGTTGCTTTCCACAGGGGATCCTCAATAGTGCATACTTTGCTGTCTTGTATATAGAAGTATTTTATAACATGGAGGAGACATATAAACACACTAAAGGACAGACAAATCTTGAAAAGGTGTTAAATGACCTCTTTACAAGGGCCCTCAAAAGGTTTCTTAATCAGTGCTATCTAGAGAAAAAGAGGTATTGTTTACTCTCTTTGGCAGCCATGTGATAACGTTTCCGCTATCTGAAAGGCAATACTGAAAAGCTCTGAGCAGAGAGGAAGAGAGTGCTCAGCATCTTTGGCTCTGAGAAATGATTCAAAAATTATGTACCTAAATCTGTCAACTTTAGCTTTCCTGTGGGAAATTTTGGTTTGCAACAGGCATCAGCACATCAGTACATGATAAAACATAAAACATACAGGCAATACAGCAGCAAATTTACAAAGTTACAGACGTAAACAATTACAGACACAAATACATGCATATGACTTGATTGGTTCACATGTATGTATTTGTGTCTGTAATTGTTAATGTCTGTAACTTTGTAAATGTGCTGCTGCCTGTCTTGGCCAGGACACTCTTGCAAATGAGATTTTTAATCTCAATGAGGCTCTTCTGGTTAAATAAAGTTCGTATATATTAGGAAAATCCTAAGCACTAGTGAAAAGCAAAGGTACTTAAAGCACTAAAAGCCAGAGGCTCAAGAATCGGACTCAGCTCCATAAAGTGCATTCAGTCATGAAAGTGCTGTGCAGTAGATAAAATAAACAGTAATGATGAACAGTTGAGGTAGAGCGGATAAGAAGAGAATAAATAAAAAAATCAATAAATACTCAAGGATTACAATCTAAAAATTAATCTTATCCACAGTATGCATAAAATTCACACAAGAGGCCAGGTCAGTGAATTAAGATTGTCAATGACAAGCTTTTATACTACTGAGAAATATGCTAATGTTTCACATTACAAAGCTGTTTTTCAGTGAGGAAGAAAATGTATTCTGTGGCAGATTGAGGGGAGGTGGATATATCCTTTAGAATCATCACTCTGGCTCTAAAATGTAAGGCTGAATTGACTTTTAGGGCAGCTGCTGACAGCGCATGGAGGGGGAGAGGGACAGGTCTCAGTGCCAAAGGCTTTAGGTCTTGTTCATAGAGGTGCTCTATAAAGCTGGACAATTAATTGAGTTTTAATTTCAATTACAATTTCTACCTCCCAGAATTATGGAAATCAGGAAATCTAGATTACAAGATTACTGTGCCTTTTTCTATCTGTGATTATTTCTAGATATTTGTTTGTATCATTACTGTATATTTCCATTTTTTGCTTGAGTGTTGTAAAACCACTGAGTAATGTTCTATAATCCTGATCTCAATATCTGTCATAATACTCCTGATTATGATTTTTGTCATAATTATGCAGCCTTAGTGCTCTATCAGGCAGAAGAGACATGTTGAACATGACAAAGGGAATAGAAAACTCAAAAAATAAGGGCTTTTTAAACTCCTCAGTATAGTTCTTGTAGTGGGTGTGGGATTGCAGATGAAAACAGGATTTTGTCCCAGCTTCATCATCACACGGTAAAGGTTTACCTTTGATCTGTTATTGTGCACGTGTAAACATCTCATTACCAGGCTGTAATGGCTGCAAAACAGAGTCAAAGGCGAGACAAATGAGTCATATTTTACGGACGACTTAACAACAAATGATATTTAATTGTGTAAAGAACTTTTTTTTAAGAGCCTTTGAAAATCAGAGTTACAAAGTTTTGTCCAAAAGAAAGGAAAGATTTAATTTTACCAGAGCATTGATCTGTTTTTGGCATGGATGTTTGTTTTGTTACAATGGAAACTGTTTTCAATACAGTAAGATGAAATTGTAAATGATTCCCTGCCATGCACATTCAGGACAACCCCTGTCACAGATGTAAATGAAATTGCATGGACAAAGCGATTGTCCACGGTCAGAGTCATCAGAGTGGCCTGCTGCCTCTGATCTTGTAATCTTCTGTTACATCAGCTTGACCCAAAAACTCAGCCCCCAAAAAAACGATCACAGAGGAGCAGAGATTGCTTCTGTTGGAATGAAGTCAGAATTCGTTCAGTCCGTTGGCCGCTGCTTCACTCCCGTTTTCCTTCATGCTGAGTCATGCAGACAGCTTCGGTGGAGAAGTTTACATGAATGTCTCTGATGGTAGATTTTTTGTCGTCCTCATGAAGCTGGACTGTGCAGCTTCGACACTTCAATGAGGGTCTTGATGTGAGCTTTGTCTTGTGATGACGGCCACAGTTGAACATGCGTGTGGGTCCAGGTCTGTAGCTAATGACTAGCCTGCAGTTGTTCTCTGCAATCTTATTTCTGGCATCATTAGCAGTGCTGTCATTAGTATAGCTCTGCACATTTAGTCTTCAGAGGGACTTTCTGCTACTGCCACAAGCTAGTAATAACATTCAGAGAGGCACCAGAGGGACTGAGCTTCTGTGTGTAGAGATCAAGCTGACTGTTCATCTTCTTTTACTTTTGTACATCAGTAAAAAGTCGAGTCCTGTGCTAGCTTGTGCATAGCTCAAAGGAGAGGGTTTGACATGTTCATAAGCTGCTGGAGCAGGAACAAACTGCAACATTCACTCACAGCTTGTTGTATCCATGGTTACAAGGTCAGTTTGGCACAGTGATTTACAGAATATCTGCAGCGTTATGTCTCTGACTGCAGTAAATTACCAAATTTTCCAGAACCAAAAAAGGGACAGATAGTTTTGTTTGGGGCTCAGTGCCACAGAAATGTGGGAGTGATACTGTAGTGTATAGTCAAGAGATGTGTATCTGATCTGAAGTTGTTTTTGAATCTGTATCATTCTTTAAGTACCAGGAGTATAATAAGAATATACTGATACACCAGTGGACCATTTTGGAGTGTACATCACAGCAGATGTGCACAAGAACATAGTGTAAATGATACATATGAACATGCCGTTTGGATTACAGATTAAAGGGGAAGCATGTATTATTATGACAGGGCAGGAATGTGGGAAAAAACACATTTAAATGAATTAATAAAAAGTCAACCAAGATGCACCCTGAAGCAAAATACAGAGGTTTTTGTCTGTATCAATAGTAGAAGCAATGCTTGCTTGTTGCGATTTATGATTTTAAACCATTCATAACACTATATGTTGATTAAATGACAAAGTGTTTATGCTCATATTGCTATAAAAGGTGGCTTTACCATCAGTGTTTTGTTTTCGACATATTCATAGCCCATGTCTTGTAAAGCTGGACACCCCAGCTAACACAGAACAGTTGCCAGCCCAGTCTGCAGAGACAGGATGGACATAAAGAGCTACGATTCTTTTGCAGGAACAAATATAAAATAGAACCATTGTTAGATGTTTCAGCCTGTACATAATATAATGGGAGAATCTAAATCTGATACTTGTTGTTTATAGTTTAAAGTGGAAGGCCTCTTTGTCTGACAGATGTGAATGATAAAGCCGTCTGCTCTGGGACCTCTCTGTCCATATTAGCTAATAGAAGCCATGCAACCACAGAGGAAGCTGGTTCTGAGGAAAGACCACAACATATGAGAGCCTTTCATCCTCTGGGCCTCACCATTAAGAGCCCCACTTCCTTTGATAAAGCAGTGGTGTACTGGTCAGTGTGGAAATAAAAGGTCCAGATTACAAACCAGGTTGATACTTGAATAATATACCCACCTGTGTGCTGCCCTTTTTGAGTCTGTTGTGAGCTGTGTGTTTCTAGATCAGTCCACAGGCAGTTTATTGCTGCTGGTCTCTGTTGTGGAACAATATGAGGCCAAAAAATGTGCTGTTTCTGCACAAGCTCTGATGTAATTGAATGTGCCAGCCCAACAGTGTGGATTTGAGGGACTGCATGCAATTGCTGCTCTGAAACTAAGTATCGTCCAATCTTATCAGAAAATGACAAGAAATGACATTGTTCTGATACTTGAGCTCTGATTTCTTGATAAGCTGACTATCCAGGAAGTCCACAGCATTATGAGGGGATATTACATTACAGCTCCTGTTTCAATTTGGGCTTGTCCACAAGACTCACAATCAGAGTAACAAAGGGAGACGTGGGGCGTCGTCTTCGGTGTGAATACCTCTGTGAATGGTGCTGTGTTGAAATGCAGGTGGTGCTGTAGGTGGGGTCCTTCTCATGTTCATGCATGTTGGAGCAATTCTGCTAAGTCCAGGAATATTAGACATAGGGCTAATGTGCTGTAATAGCACTCATTTTCTCATTTACAGCACGTGTTTGTTGAAGAACCCGATCCGGCTTTAGTTAGAGAATAATTTGGCCTAGTTAGGAGCTGCATCAGTTGCAATTTCTGCCTCGTACAGTCAAAACATTATTTTTGTTTTTAACACACCAAGTCTGAATGTGGAAGGATATTATGTGTATATATAATTTGTAATGTGTAAATGCAGATACAATTTTAAAAAGCAGTTCTGAGGGAGCACTTCAAAGAGCAGTGGTCCTCCTTCAAAGCAGCCTGAGCGGTGATGATGTCTCAGAGGATGCTGGGTAGAAGTCTGGCTGCGCTGCTGAGGGTCTAGTCTGGCCTTTGTCTGCTGCTCTCTGACCTAAATATGCAACCATGCATGGTCTAATGGGAGACTAACATCAGGGGAGGTCTGTAAATAACACCTCCAGCTCTGCTTTGTTTGACAGCCACCAGTGTTGAACACATCCCATATGGATTCAACACTTTTTAATGAGTGAGCATGCACAACATAAGAGGAGCAAGGGTTGAGTCTGACACCACAGAACTAGATGATGGATAATGCAACAGAGCTCCAGTCAAAACTTGTCCAGATTTCATCACCGTGTTCTCGGTTGATGAGGAAGACAGTGTGTCATTCCATGTGTGGCAATATTGAATGTGTGAAAGTTTCTTTCTGGGAAAATAGTCTGTAGGTCCTCTAGTTTGGCGTTCGTGCTCTGAGGCTTACTAGATGACCTGAGCTATGTCATGGTATGTGATATAATCTCAGTATTTATTTAATGTGTCTGACTTTTGTTGTTTTTTCTGAGTTTTCTTAATAAAACATTTCATGAAATTTGATACAAGCCAAGTGGACCATTTTTGTCTCTTTAAACAGGGATGATGTATTTTGTAGGTGGAACCTAACTAGTGGCAGGAAGTTGGCAAGTGGTAGTTTGCAGTCACCTAGAATCACAAAGTTCTGGAGCATCTGGACACCAATGGAGAAACTTTAACTTTTGCAGCCAAAGACAACTTGTGTTAAAGTGACGGGCTAACTTGTAGCACAGGGCGCTTAGTAGACATATTAATCCAACTAAATCTACAAAGTTCTAGAGGATGTGCATTTTCTTCTAGTTTGTGGACACACCAAGCATGAATGGACAGTGGATACTGGATACGAAGATTTGTTAGATGTTTATTTTGTGAATTGAATACTGATGTACTGCCTTCTGTAATGGTTTGGAGTGACTATGCTGACCGGGGATTTTAAGCAGAATGTGACGTGGTTTTCATTGTTACAATAGATGTTGGAAATGTAGAGTAGTTTCCTTTATATGAAACGGTTTAAAATATATATCATGTATACCTTTCATAAAAAACTTAAAGAGATGTTCATTATGAAACTTCCTGTCTTTAGTATGTGTTTGTAAGTACTACAACCACAAACATATTTGGCTTACAGTTTTGAAAAATTCAGGGCAGCAACTTAAAGGATAAGTTCAGTTTTTTGACACCTGGACCTTATTTTTGGATGAAATACGCTTGTAGACTCACCCAGACAATTTTGGCCGAGCTCGGAGCCGTTTTTGAGCAATTTAGATCTATCCAGCGGCATTTTTTCTCATGCCGTAGTAGCAGATGGGGCCAGAAATCGAAGCCCCTAAATTAGACATTATCTGCTGCGAAACTCGCTCATTTCAGCTACATTTTATAAATGAATGGCCAGTGTTATCACCATGTCAGCTCAACTTTGTTGTTATGGTCATCCGGGGCTTTACAAGGATGGGTAACTTTTGGTGACGTCACAGACAAGAACATGAGTAGAGCCGCTGTTGTTGCTAGACTACACGGCTACTTTTGTGCAACATGGCGGAATATTTATCCGATGTAGAAGTGTCTGACGACAACTTTGAGTATAATGGATGCCCGTATCGTTTTGAGCCAGAATATACCGACGAGGAGCTATTTGAAAGGAGGATGCAGAGGGAAAGAGCCGAACAGCGGGCCAGAGAACAAGCAACCACTGCACGTCCACGAATGGGGGCTAACTGGTGGTGTTGTTGTGGACATTGCACGGCAAACACAACAGAGGAGGAGTGCCTTTGCTGCTCAGAGTGGGACTTGAGACCAGAGGAAACACGTATTGATGCCCCCCAAAATACGATTTCTGGCCCTGTCTGCTACTATGGCGTGAGGAAAAATGCCGTTGGATAGATCCTAATTGCTCGAAAACGGCTCCGAGCTCCGCCAAAATTGTCTGGGTGAGTCCACGAGCGTATTTAATCCTAAAAATAAGGTCCAGGTGTCAAAAAACCGAACTTATCCTTTAAAGTGATGAACATTCAGAACATCCTGTCTAAAAGCGATTTTTGGTTGTTCTGGATATTAAAAGAAATGTATTTCAGCTTTTGAAGCAAGCTGGATTAACTCTCCTTGTTTTACTGTAGATGTGACTAAGTTAAAATGAGTTCCCAAGTAAATTTTACTGCAATTGATTGTTCAGGGAGTGGATAGACTGTCTTTTTACATTTTGATAAGATGTTTAGTCAAGGTATGTCTAAAGAACAATATAATAAAAATGAAAATTATTTGTACTAATAAAAAGAAAAAGAAAAAAAATAAGGCCCATTTAGATATTATCAGGCCCACCCATTACTAACATTCATCACTGCTTACAGTCACCTGTCAACACATTTACTCTTCAATACTTACAGCAAACCAGCATCAGGAATATGATTCAATGATTCTCAGGATATAAACTATCATAAAAAAAATCAAGCATATTAATAATGACTTGCACTTTGAGGCCAAATTAGAATAAACAATGCAATGTTTTTATTGAATTAATTGTGTAAATTCCATCAGAAATATGTACACGACCAAAAATGTGTTTTGCTTCATAGTGTATCTTAGATAGTGCAGTTTTTTTTGCATTTCTATTCTGACATTTTAAGGCACAATAAGATATTTTTGCTCTGATACTTCTTTTATTGATAGCATTAACATATTTTGCTCAAATTTATATGCCAACCAAATACATATGGAGCTGCTGTGACATAATCATTATGTGTGTTACAAATTAACCTACAAACAACTTATCAAAATCAGATATTCAAAATAAGCAAATGTTTTTATATTGACTAGCTAAATTAAACTAAAATGACAACATTATATCTCAAGAAGATCAGCATGTAGCCCCTCTTTTTTTGGACATTGCCATCACAAAGTAACCTCTGGTGTTACAAAAAGGAAGCTGATGCAAAATAAAAATGCAGTTCCTTAGATTTCCACTAGAGGCTGGCTCAAAATTTGGAGATCCACTATAAGGAACCATATTAAAATTTTAATTTTACGTGACATTATTTTGATGGATGTTCCTGATAAAGTTTACAAAGCAGTCTGAAGTTACCATGTTAGCATTGGCACTTAGCTTTGTGCTATTACCCTTAGTACTTCCTCTAAAGCTGCTCACTTAACTTTTGGTCACGTTTATATAAATTTACTATTCACGGTTTTTGATTACAATATTGCCACCTATTATAGAAACTGAGATTTATTGTCCACAATGTGCTGATCTGAGCTTAATTGTAGTCGCACTGAATGGCAGACACAGTGTATTATTGTAATGTTTGGGATTAGCCCCTCCCTCCTGCTGTTACTTGTCAGAAATAAGAGCAGATCAAAGTGTTGCTCTGGTGTAGGATCAGGGCCGGAGCTGGGCCCTGTTGACATTCACTCGGGGTTTATTTTAGTTCAACCTCTGGGTGGGGAACTCCAAATATTATGAAAGGAGGAAGTTGAGCAAGGCCCCCGACTGGCAGACTGTGTGTTTCAGCTAACTCTGGGCCCTCATTAGAAGCACATGTGGGCAGGAATGAAGGAGCGCTCTCTAAATGATACCTGCCTGCTTATCTGGCATGATTCCTGGAAGTGTGGCAGTGTGGCGTGTGTGTGCCCCATGCATAGGGTCAGCACGAGTGAAGGGGGGTCATGCAGAAAGGCTGGTAGTCATTTTTTCCCCTTGAGCCCAAGAGGATTACTTTGAGGTAGGAAATTCAAGTCAAGCTGTTAGAGCAGTAATGACTCATGACAGTCTCACCTCCCACATAGCAGGCCTTAAAGACTGTTTTTGCAAAAAAAGCCCAAATTCCTCTGACAGTCATAAAAACGTGTCACCAGATACCATTTGTTGCTCTGTTTATTCCTGATGAAGCTCCTGTGTGGGGATGTCTGAGGCTGAGAGCTAAAGTCCACATAATAAGTCACCAAACACAACAAGATGTCAGCAGGTCTGATTTTATCGCATCCTTGCTGAAAAGCCCTGTTAACTCAACAATAAAAGCTTTTACATGGCAGAGTGGTATCACAGTGGTTTTTCTAACCAGGAGGGAAAGAAAAAGGTCAGCTCTGATTGTCCTGTAGTTGCTTCAACAGAGGCAGAGCTCCTTGCTTAATTACAGCATTACGCTTCACTCATTTTGTTACATAACACTTTTGTGTTTGTTTGTTTGACTCAAAGTACACATAATGGGGCATTTTTCAGTGTTCAGACACTTGAAAAGAGCTGCTTTTATTCAGGCTCCTCTTTGCGTTGCCCTGGAGATAAATAAGCACTGAACATTGTAGCTGTAGAAAAACCCCTTCTCTCTAAAAAGAAACACCATCTCCCATCCTCCTACGCTCCACCATGTTTGAGTGGTCCATTAGCTGTGCTCTTTTCTGATTTTACAGGATACTAGGAGAGGCTGAATTACCCAATGTGTTTGAATATGTACATACAAAAAATGTTAAAAAACTGCTCTCTAAATATGACAGATTTGTACTTTATTCAGATTAAACTGAATCAAATCTCATTACTTTATGAATGAATCATGTTATGCTCTGCCTTTTCTCCACAGGGAACCAGAGAGTGTCTGTGAGCAGTCTGCTGGTCTGTCATGGTCTGCTGATGGTCGGGACAAACCTGGGGGTGACTGTGGCCCTCTCTGTCCCCAGGCTGCAGGGAATCCCCAAAGTTACAGGTGACCCTACACATGACTCTTAGGGATTGAGGTTCTCGGTTGCTATGGCAGATCTACATCAATATCATATTTTTAATCAGAGTTGGTTAGTGTGAATCCAAAACAAAAAAAAAAGGCTTATTGGGCGACGTAATTGTGCTCACAAAGAGATCATTTATTGTCAGCCAAGTCTTTTGTATGTGTCCTGTTTTGTAAATGTGCTCGGTTCATTTTAATTTGTTGTTTTTATTTGTGATCATTACATAAATCTCTTTGTTTTTTTCGAATGATGTGCGGTTATACAATCCACAATCTACGGGTAGTAAGGCTTTTATTTTGGAAGGGAACATAAAAGCAACAATATGAAATTCTCCAACTTAAAATAGTAGTTTTGATGTAAATCTAAAAATACAATACCCTTCAACATGGAGAATGTTGTCCATCCCGTTTCCACAAAGAGCACACACTAGCCCTCTGCTTAAAAGAAGCCAGTTAGTATGTCTTGATACTGTTTTTTATGGTGGCTGAAGCTTACGGATGGGAAAGGATGGTGACAGATGAAGCTAAAAGAAAAAAAAAAAGAAGAGATTGACAGAGCACGAGGCTGAACAAAAAGCATGTCTGAACTATTCCCGTGTTTGCTGTAGTGATAGACAAGTCATGTTTTCTTTAGCCGGAGAAAAACCACGGCATTCAGCATTACTGTGTGATGCAGGATGCTTTCAGAAGACACTGTCAAAGTGCCCAAGTTTTAAATATTGTCTTGCCACCTAATTAAATTTGGGAAAAAACAGCACATACTACTGTAGTAAAAAATAGAGACTATCAAAAAAACACAGACAGACAGATATCAGCTGATATAAATTAAACCTCCTTCTAAATTAGAGGGGTGCAGAGTCAAGCAACACTTATGCAGTGACCACTGTGAAAACTAGGGCTACAATCATAACTTTCTATACTATTTAAAACCATACAGACAACAGCAGCAGTAATTTTCAAAAATGTTATGTATCAATTATTGGAGTAGAGTTGTTCTTCTTATGTTATGAAGATAGATCATTTAGAGTTAAACAAAGACGTTTTTCAGTTTTCATAGTAATGTACTGACTCAAAGAAAAGATGGCTGTTGTTAATGCTGCTATTGATCTCAGGATGTTGACCACAATGAATAAACGTTGTTAAACTCAGGGCTCTGTAATCCGTTATTTGGCTAGCTGTGTAGTCTACAGGACTGAGTGGAATGTGACATAGATCTCACCAAACCAGATAAATCTGTCCGAGCATGTGAAAAAACATTTCCGTAATGTGTAAGGATCATCATAGTCAGTGTATCTAATATTTTCTGATGATACCCACTATGAGCAGGGAAAGTTTTAGCGATCCCTTTCCTCTGTTCCCATGACTTCACTTTCACTTCCTGTCCCCTATCTGACTTTCAACACTGCAACGGCTGCTTTATAACAATGCAGTGTCACAATATCACATCAGACAGGCCATTTGGCAACGACTCTCTGATTCTTAGTCAGCTCCATCTCACTTTGCAGCATTTCCTGGCCAATAGTGTGAACATTAGCACACATTCAAGCACTGCAACTTCAACACTGTCTCTTCTTTCCTTATCAATCTATCTCGCTCTCTTCTTCTAAACTCTATCTCTATCCCTGCTCCCTGTGCTTCTCAAAGGACTTCTCACATAAACAAAAATAAAGGATTATTTCTTTCAATAAATGGGACAGCAGTAGTAGACATAGTAATCTTCAAACCCAATGGTTGTTGGGTTGATCCCCTGCATTTACAGTCACATGTCCCTGGGCGCAAGACACTAAACCCCGTAATAATCCCTAAATGGCTGCGTCAATGGCATATTCGTGTGTATGAAAGGAATGAGTTAATACTGATGGACACTTCACTGAGCAGCCTGCACCACCAGTGTGGATGACTCAGCGTGACCTGCGGTGTAAAAAGCAAGGAGTAGTCAGATGCAAAGAAAAGCTCTATAAAAGCTCAATTTCATTTACCATCAAATTCTGCACACACACCAAGACATGCTGTTAAGGCTTCTATTGAAATGACGTTCATTTGATGAGTTTGAGTTTTAGTTGGGACGTATTTAACTTATTATATTCCAGACGGATATTTGAAATCAAATTTGATATTCATGTCTGTCGTTTTTATTTCCTAGTTCGATAGGTGAAAAAAAAAGGAGATGTTTTTCCCTACATTGTCAGATTTGTTGCAGGCGATGTTTATTCTTCAATAAGAGATCAGTGGTTCATGATTTAAATGTCTGCTTGTGTTTCAGGTCGGGGTATGGTGTCCTTACACGCTCACAATGGACCAGTGAAGTTCCTCACTGTGGCTGCTGCGGTGTGTAACCGATCCTCCACTCCTCCCACTTCAGTCCAGCCAGCAGAGACAGTAGATGGAGAGAACAGCCACCCTCCCTCTGATGCTGCCCTGGCTGCTCCACAGGGACGGGGTGTGTGGCTGGGAGAGGCGGGCTGCACCAGCATGGCTCTTCAGGACTCCCTGTCCTCCTCCTGCGGCTCTTTAGCCCCATCCCAGGGCTCTTTGGAGCACGGACCTGAAGACGGGGCCCTATACGACATGCTCCACGACCCCGTACATCACCAGAGAGGCCGCCGCTCCAGCAAAGTGGACGTGAGCTCTCTGCTGGTGGTGTCCGGAGGTTTGGGCCACCGCAAAGTCAGCAAGAAGATGAAACAGTCTCGACATGAGGACACCACGTCTACCATCATGATCTGGCAGATCCCTTTACTCAACATGTGACACAGAAAGCTTGTAGGTAAAATTTGAGTGCTAATCCATGAAACTCTTGACAAGATTTTGATCATTTGAGCTCATGAAATATCTTAAAATATCTTATTTAATATTGTAGAAGGATATAAGATTTTTAGACAACACTTCGACATGTTTTGGCTGGGCAATATGGCTTAAGAATAGAATCCTGGATTTTTTTTTGTCCTCACAAAATTGAATGAACAATTGAATCGATATTTCTCCCTCTCAAAGAAAAAAAACTCATAAAGACACAGAAGTTACATAAAACAAGTTTTACCTTTATTTGGTCAAATTGCATCACAAAACTAAACTGAAATCCTCTCTGAACTACGTCTATCTTTAAACAGCGCCACAGCACAATAGTTCTTGTGCCACTGATGGAAGGAAACATGGGAAAGGGGTTTAACTCCAGGAGTTCAGGGGGCAAAATAAGTGACAGAGTAAGACCAGGACAAAATATCTCGATTTTTATTTTTAAAATGTTCTGCAACAAGAAATTTGAATTAATCCTTTAAACCAATATATCACCCAGCCCTAGACATGGTTTAATACTCTGTCAGATATATGCTATTTATGTTTTGTTAGGTTGCATTTTCATTTTTAATATACTACACATTTATTCACAATTCTTGAATAGAGGGAAGAAAAGAAGAAGATGGGGAACTGCAAGTGAAAGAGAATTTGGCCTCAAAATAGAAATAATGACAATGTGCTTTGTAATAAATGCAAAAATCCAAACTGGACAAAGATCATCAAACCTTTTGAGTCCCATAAGAAACCAAAGGAGCAACAATACTACATGATGCAGTAACTGTATTATGTTCTTTGTTTGTGTCTTAGAAAGTTCCTTAAAGGTTGTAAATAAGTTTCAAAAGTGTGCATAAATCATGTTTAATGGAAATTTAATTTATATTCTTTATCTTCCTTTAGGTCTGAACAACAGTGCTGCTTACAAGGAGTCTTGTTACCCTCCTGGGACATTTGGGATCAATCAGAACAACATAATGCCTTGTTGAAACCCAAAGTGCATAAAAAACTTTCCAGTATTTTGTTTTTCATGATGTCTGCTACCATAAGAACACAACGGAACGGTGTAACCACTCAAGCACGATGCTTCACAACAAAAACAAGCCGTACAGACCAACTAAAGGATTTACTGTATTTGTAAGGATTTACTTGTTGAGGAAAACACTGAAAGGTTTTTAATTTACCCTCCTATAGAGTCTGACAGCGTCTATAACATGGTCTATACGTCACTCTCCAGTGTTAGTGCCATACAAAAGGGCTAAATAGGACTGCAAGTATTTAAATCAGTGTTTAAAAAACTTAAGGTGCCTAAGATGTTGTTGGTTTTGGATATGTTCCATGAAAGTTTTATCAAAACTAAGATTCGGTGCAAACCTGATCTTAGATTATCTGTAAAGACCAGAGTTGTAAATATGAAGTTTGACAACTCAGGATTACATGTGTATGTTTGGGTAAGAGAAAGTGTCAGTGTTTATATGGCATCCATTCATTTAACTATTGAACAAGCTATTAACAAAGAAAAAGGATAAAAAAGGTGAAAAGTCTATGACTGAAATAGAGTTTGAGAAGGCTTGATGAGGATCTCTGGCTGGCCAGGTTTTCATGAAGGGATGTTGTAAAGACTTGTTATCATGAGAGATTTTTGTTTCCCCTAATGCATCATTATTTCTCACAAAAGGATATTTAAAAAAAACACAAAAAGCTTTATACATGTTCCACTATTTGTATGTACTTCAGCTATTTGTATTAACATATTCATAAACTTTTATTGACCAAACTTGTGATTTTTATTTTCAGTGTCATTTTTGTGGCCATTTTAGATTCAGCAGTAGTCTTATCAGTCTTGTAGAGTAAGAGTGTGTACTGATTGGTCCATAATGCTGTTTGTAGCATACAAACAAATGCGAGACCCTCATTTTGCCAAAAATACCAGGATGCCACATTGATTCAGACAAATTCATTAGTAAATATCAAACCAGTCTGCTTCATGTACTGTGTCCCACAATGCATTGCTCCCTTTTTTGATTAACTGTTAACATAACAGTGTGTTTCAGCAGTGGCATTATCTGTAGTGATGCTAATCAATTACTGGTCAGATTTCTTACTGTAGTGATGATGTTTGCTTAACTTTTTTTACAGGTAAATATTCATTTTCTCCAAAATATATTAATTACTTTTTTTCACAACTTAAATGGATGCTATAATGTGGCGATTTTAGCCAGACAGAATCGGGATGAGAGCGCCAGAGTTGTCTGCCTTAGTCAAAAAGCCTTGCAGGAAATACTTAACGTGCAGCAGTTGTTTTTATTATAGTATTTTCAATCGAAGAGGCACTAGAAGGTGAGCCTTTCTGACTATTTGATGCCAGTATTGATACACAGAAGAGCTACGGATTAAACCCTACTAAAAAAATCTGTGTTATACATTACACCACCCTAATCTTGCTTGCTATCCTCACTCTTAAGGGTCAGATAGATACCTGGTCCTTCAGCAGAGAGGTGCCAAAACACTTGGACTTTACAGATAAGTGGTTTTGATGGTGGAGATGCAAATGATCATACGCAAAAAAACTGAGCCAGACCACTTGTTGAAAAATACCAATGAGTCACCTGATGCCGTTTGTTCATTTTTAGTTTCACATTTGAAAATATGAACTTACACTTAAGGTCTTCTGGCTCACCTCTGCTTGAGTTTTGACATATTACACACATCTTGGGAAAATATCATGTATTTTGAATGTCCACTAGTCCAACCCTCTAACCTTTAGTGTTCTTTTGTTGATGAAAACCTAAGAAACATTTTGTCAGAGGTTTATTATCAGCTATCTTTTTTTAGCTCACCATCATCTTTCCTTCATCATGGCATGACTGTGGATGAAAACATTTTGTAAATCGAACTAAGGCCACTTCATTTTACTTATTTATACCAGCAGTAATTTAAGATTTGTTACAATTTTCACCCAAATACTCATGTTTACTCAGTATCCACTCCAATATCACAATGTTTATCACTGTCTTTGTGTAAACTTCTCTGTAGATGCTTTAGGAGTGTCAGCATGCCTATTTCCCCCTTCTCAAACTAACCTTGCTCTCCATTCTCCTTGTGTGCATCCATCAGTGCATGCTGGGACTAGCGCTGTGCCTGAGGGGGCCGTAGGATCTGAGCCTGATATGTCTCTTCCTGGGATTTTCACTGCTCATTTCTCCCTCTGCTCAACAGAGAGGGTCAAGGCTTCCTCTCTTGTAACACCCACACTCACTGTTGCACAACCATGTTTCACTCTGTTATCGACAAAAATAGACAAGCTGATCTCAGGCTGGAGTTACTCCTGGGTTACAGTCTTAATATTATCTGACGTGATTTTTTTTTTGCTGTGGTAACTAACAATCTGACCTAAGCCTGTGATAATGTTTAACTTCAGTAGCCTGTGGGATAAGTAAAGCAGCGCCTCATCCCCACTGAACAAACTAAGCAGCCCATTTATCAGGTACTCACGTAGGGCGTTGACTCCTAACTGGAAGTCTTTTGTTTTCTCTGACCCTGAGTTTGCTGTAGAGATAACTTATTCTTTATATCAGTCCATTGCAGTCTTTGCTCTCATTATATCATACATTAAAACCTCACAGCTTTATGATCTCTCAGCGCTGATATTTTTCAATGTCCTTGCGGTTGCTCCCCTCTATTTTTATGTCTTAAGGCCAGTTGTTACAGCAGGCGGTCTCTACAGTGGAGAGGTTATAGACCCTGGATAAAAAACGTCTGCTGCTGCTGCTGCTCTTACCGATGCCCTTTGAGGTTGTTCTATTTCTGATCAGGGATTTTTTTTATGTGTTTGGGGCGTATATCTTGCGTGCCTCTATTATTGCAAACATTAACAATCCAAGGGCAGCCTTTCTATACTTAACACACTACTGCTGCTTTTTCCAAAGTAATATGCCTTCCACTGCATCATGGTTGCTCCAGGCTTATACATCAGTTAGAAACGGTGTTGAATCATTTCCAAAAGGGAAGTATGATTCATTTTTTCTTGAGCTTTGCCAGGCTATCTTGAGGTCAAAACTGCCTCCATGCACACTTTTTTTTTTTTCATTTTGGACAGCGACCATCTCAGCTCTCTAGACTGAGTAATAAAGTGTCTTATGCACAAACAGGTAGAGGCGCTAATGGAATCGATATTGATTCTCTTAATAGATGCTGTAATCCTACTGAGGGCTTGTGTGTGGTTTTTAAAGCTACTGTGCGAGGTACTTAGCAGATAATGAAAGACACTGGAATAAATGTGGCAGCATCTTTATGAGCTATTGAAGCAAACAAGATTAACAGTGTAAAGACTGAGTCTTTCAGTCTGCATTTATTTTTTAATGGCTTAGACTGCTGCAGCAGGGTATGTGTTAGATAAAGTAAGTTACTGTACAGTCCTGTGGAAAACAGCACACTTCTTTTTACATATTTCTGTAAGGGTAACGGAGGGAACAGCCAGTGATGCTCATGTGTAGACTATTTTAGATCAGCTTATGCAGTCTCCAGTGGTGCTGGGCGCTGGGTCCTTTAAAGGCTGTGGCCCTCATGCTGCACAGCAAAGTAATTTTCACCAATATTACCATCATAGCACAAGTGTTATTTGAAAGATTATGTAGAATCTCAAGCATTTTTTTGTTTTTTTAAGGAAAAGGAAATACTTCAAGACACTCTCTTTAAACTATTAAAATACCTTTTTTTTAATGGCATGGTCATGTAGACCTTAAAAACAAACTTCAACTGGTTTCCGCATCAAACCTTCACCAGGAAGTCATGCATTCTTTTGGTTTGTTAACACTTTATGGTATAAAAACCTAATATGTTGAAGGAGTGTCCACAAAAGACTACAAATTGTACACAAAAGAAATTTTCTGCCAAGTTTTTTTTTTTAAGTAAATTTAAACAATGTAGACAGACATGCAGGCAGAGACAAAGGAACTAAAATGAAAACTGATGACCATGATAAATTTAGGAATGCCCAGTCTGAACTTTGTCCTCAATATGAGTTTATGAGAGGATAACCCCCATGGGATATGGCACCTCATTTAAGAGGTTCCTCCTCTCTACATGGTTGTTAAGATAGATATTATGATGGTCGAATCAATAACAAACATGGTTAGAGAGATTGTTCAAGTATTATCATTAACTATAATGATTATGCTAAGTTATGAAGCTAACAGTAGGTTCTGTAATGTTAATGGAATGGGGCTAACTTGAAAGCCATATATTTGCAGTTGTATTAGTTGAAGCTATGTAGGTCCATAGCAGCAGACTGTCCACACCAACAATCCAGAGCATCCTTCAAAATAAAAACTAGACACAAGTTCAAGAGCTGACAGAAATGATAGTAAAGTCTATTGGTTTGCTGACAGTGCACAAATGTTATCTTATTTTCGTTTTTAAATATTGGCCCTCTTATTTTATATTTGCATTTTCTTTGTTTTTAATGCAGACTCCGGGAGGACCAGGTATACTCCAGTGTATAACTCACTAACATATTAACCGACAGATGTATGCTTAAATCACACTGTAGGCCTTTTCACTTAAAGATTGGACCTTTTTATATTAAAATGTATTTAAATTGAGTTCATGAAAGCAGGGGATGTGATGGGGATTTCCCTCATATCCTATCCTCTTATCCGCCCACCTCACTCCACCCACCCACCCATCGCGGTACCCAGCGGGACGGGGATGATGCGTGAAGGAATGTCGCATCTGTGTGAAGCGTCCGGCTCGCGCCCAACAGATGGAGCGGTTGAGTGTGGGGTTAATACCGACAGATGGGGCGTGGTTTAGATCAATGACATCCACCTAACTGTAGTCATCTGTAAAAAAGACAACAAAATCACAGTCCTCGCAGGTCCGCGTGGTGGTTTTCTCTGCTGGTGGACGGCTCGTGCTTTCAGGAGGAGGGCATATTGAACGCGCGCGGCTGCTCTCTGCACTTCTACTGGAGGAAATTAATCGACGACAGCTCACAAGCAGAAGGTGCGACCTGGAGTGAATATCTGAAGGCTCTCCTGCCTCGATCCTGCTTTAACATATTAGACGACAGCGTGTCGGTGTGATGGATAAAATGGAAACGAATGGGGAGAAGCAGCTGCATTTGGGGGTGAAGTAAAGTAAACCAGGGGAGCTCAACCAGGCTGCTTCATCAGAATTGCGACTACCTTACGTAACCTAGCTTTGTGGTGAGTCTGGCTGAGAAACTGCAGCTGTCGAACTGTCTAAATCCACTGAGGATAGACAGGTAAGTCAAATTATACTGCCAACAGACCTACATACTCACACGTCAAGTCTGATTTGATTTTAATGACTACTGCTCCAAAACTACCTTTACTTCCCGGTTTCATAGAAGGACTCATGTTTTCTCAGTAACTGACCCACATGTACATTTAATATTTAAAACGAGAGTTATGATGTAATTACAAACGCCCTTTCCCAGTTATGTTGGAGATTAATTCCTCCATCAGCTCAACAGAGTTTGCGCATGCGCTGTGAATGACTCCAGATTAACAAATAATGGCCAGACTGGGTGATTATTGCAGTAGGTCATGCAGTTAACAGCAACAAAGAAGATGCATTTAGGGATTTTCTGTCTAAACTGAAACATAAACTCGGCTCATTTGAAGGTTCATGCGGCTATACATGTACCAATTGTAATGTAGGGCTGGGCAATATGAACCAAAAATCTAATCTCGGTATGTTTTTCTTATCTTTATGACAATAGATAAATAGATAGACAATATATATTTTGGTATTGTTTTCTGTGAAAATAAAGTAAATAACATCACAAACTAAATAACTATGATACGGATTTTAAGTTTGAAACAATAAAGTTCATAACTGATGTTTGATACTTATGCAAGAAAACAAGAAATCCATGACACCCAGTATTCGGCAATATTTTTTTTGTTGTTCTCAAAACTTGAAGACACACTCCCACACAGTGTAAACTTTCCAAAGACACAGTTTCCAAATATAGATGGCATCAAAATTTTTTATATTCTTTCATACCATGCTTTATGAGAATATACAATTAATTTTATGACAGGCGAAAACAAGGTATACACAGACTTAATCATCTGACATACTTTCGATTATCACAGAGACTGCATGGTCTCAATCAGCGGTGGTTCTCAAAGCAAAACTGGGGCTCCCAGGGGTCACAAGACATGCTCACTAAAACACAAGGATAATTTTTACTGATTTAAAATTGAATGTTTTATTTGTAAAAATATGAACAAGTGAAAACGTTAGTAATAATTTAACTGTCATACAGTGATTTAAAACTAAATGGAAGCAGTCTTTACAGCAACAGCTGCTTTAACTACCCCTAGGAGCAGAAAGGGGCCTCAGTCTCTGACACTACTGTTTTTGGGGTCTATGGTCAGACATTTGGGGAATCTACATGCTAAACTGCAGAGATATGTTGGCAACATTTGGAAAAGTGGGTGCTACTGATGAGGATCAAGGGTAACCCTGGTTTTTACATCAACTTTCCTCAATGTTTCTATCATATGTGTTGAATTCATAAAGTGTACAGAAGTTGCACTTTATGAATGAAGTTGCCTCAAAATGTCTGCCTATGTTTACATCCAACATCCAATATAACGGTATATATAACTGGAAAAAAGTCTACAGTTCGTCAGTGAAGCAAGGGTGAGGAACTGGTCATCCTGGGTGTTGTCTTTCTGGGACACCCACTTTGCAGTCTGACTCAGACTTCACCAGTCTCACCAAACTTGGTCCTAAGTTTGGAAATGTTTCTACAACTGACACCAAATAATGCTGCCACTCTAGGCACCAGAACACCAGCTTTATGTTGCAGGGGATTTTGGCATTTTTTTTCAGGCACTGCCAACACGTTCAGCTGATTTGCTCATTCCATGAATGCACAGTCCTTACAAGTTGTACCTCATTGTAAAGTTGAGTAATCAGGCTTTGCAATGAGATAAAGTACAATACCAGTTGGTTATATTAAAGGGGAGAAATAATCAACCAAAATAAAGTTTCCAACCTTTTTTAGGAGTGTATATTGATACATTTTAAATACCTAAAATATTTCCTCACTAAACTGAAATGATGATACAATACCACTAAAATAATTTTGATATGATTCTTTTTAAGATCAATTCATACCTCTGCTCTTTGGCATCTGTTTACAGTGTTTCCCACTGAATTACTCTGTGCATGGAGGGTAGAGGTGCCATGTAGGGTCGTCCTGCTGACTGCATATCACAGGTTTATTTGTTGATGTTTCAAGAAGTTAAAACAACATGCAAAGGTTGGAGGGACCCACAAGTGGATGTCTCTCATGTGCACACGGTTGTTGATGGTAGCTGAAAAACAAGAGGGGGAAAATATACTTGGGCGACTCTAATTATACCTTAGTGGCCCTTTTATGTGGGAAACACTGTGTTTGACACTCCAGCAACAAAAATAGAAGCACCCAAAAGAAAAAATGTCTTTGTTAAATCCATTTCAACGACTTGGGTTAACAAACACTACAGAAACCTATCGATCTTCTGTCGTGCTTTTGACCAAAAGAAGAGAGCATTGCTTAAAGCGCACAAATATGTTTGCAATATTTGGTGCTTACCTTTCACAGGGTATGAGGGACACCCCTCTTCTTCCACTCACTTTTCCAAGTGCTGCAAAGACATTTGTGCAATTAGCAGTGTGCAGGAATAATCCTGTAATTTTAATGATTGAAACTTTAGATTCTTCAACTATAAGCTGTTTAAGGCTTGTATTTGTGTTGCAATGGTTGCAAACAAGTGTCAGAATCATTTCATTCATACTAATAATGTTGCTGTCTCTTTATGATAATTCCCTGTTTTGATTAAAGTTTTTAAATAGCTAATTTATTGGGAACTTGGCATATAAATCACATTTTACTAAGAATAAGGCCAGGAATCTAATCTCGATAAGCATATACTAGTTTGATATTAACCCTTGTTTGAAAATAAATTTATATAATATGAAAAAAAATATTTTTTTCCAGCCCTACTGCAATGATGACACATTTATACAGAAGAGAATTAGACAAGTACAAAGTCATTTTTTTCCAGATTTCATAGTTTCCAGCCTCTTGTTATCAGAGAAAGGGCGCGCCTTACAGACCTCGGAAGTCTCTGCAGCTTGAAGGTTCTTTTTTTCCATGCTTTAATTTCCTCTTTATTTTTCCTTCATGTAGGTGAATCCAGAGGCAAGCACAAGCTTTCTGTCTTCCATCTTCTCTCCACCCACTCAGCATGATTGACAGACACCTTGTTGCCCATCTGCAGTGAGCGAGCACACTAAAATGAACGAGGGCTGCAGGCAGGGAGGAGGCACCATCACTGTGGAGGCTGATGTCATCCTCCACGCCGTTAACCCTGGCCTTGTCACCCCATCTGACAAAGCTGTAAATTCATGTCCTGGTTATGTCCAAGATTTCCTGAAAGACGCTCAGGATTTCAGCCCTCCGCCTGTGTTCGAGAAGGAATATCTTTTGGATGGGACCCTGATGGAGAATAACCACGTGGGACACCAGCAGGGTAACGGCTCATGCATCTTAAAAACTGGGAATTTTACCCCCAAGAATGATGAGGGAGCTCCAGATCTCTCAACTGTAAACAACCACATTCCCACCATGCAGCTGAACTGTACGAGCAGTGAAATCCACAATGGCGCCAGAGCTAAAGTGTCACATGCTACAGACTCCTCCATATGCTCGCCTAGCCAGGCCAAGCAGGAAACTAATTGGTCAGGGCTAGAATCGAACCTTGAACACACAGACAGCATGAAGGAAAGTACTCTGACTAAGAAAGAGCCTGATTTAGTCATTGAAGTGGGCGGACAGAAGATCAACGCTCACAAGTCCGTCCTGGCAGAAAAGAGCGACTACTTCAAAGCCCGACTGTCACGAGACATCCTCAAAGTGAAGGGCGTCAGTTACAAGACTCTGTCCACGCTGATAGACTACGTTTACACCTCCAACATGAATGTTTCTAAGAATAATGTGGTAGATGTTATTACAGGAGCAAAAATCCTCCAGATCCCCTGTGCAGTCCAGGCCGCCATGGACTCCATGTCGGCACAAATCACTGCAGGGAACTGCTATGAGATCCTCACCATCGCCAAGAAGCAGCGACTTAGCGAGCTGAAGGAGACCGCGTATGGATTCATGAGTGATAACTTCCTCCAAATCTTGAAAGACCCGGCTGTGTATGGTCGCCTGACAGGATCAGAGCGAGATCTGATTTTAAAAAAAAGGATGGAGGGGAGGAAGACGCTGATGGTGGCTGAGATTAATGATGTGTTTGATCGTGTTGGGAGCAGGCCGCCGAGCCGTTGTGGCAGCAGACCTCAGAGTCCGTTGTCTGTTGGGTCTCTGGAGGAAAGTCATATGATTTATTTCTTCAATGAAACTGCAAACGACTGGAGATCTTTGACGGCGATGCCTGAGGACATAAACACTAAAGGCTGTGGGATCTGCATCATGTATAACTACCTGTTTGTGGCAGGGGGCATAAAGGGCTATGGAGACAAGGGCAAGGTTTCAGACAAGGTCTTCTGTTACAACCCAATAACAAACCGCTGGGCCGAGATAAGACCTCTAAATCAAGCTCGTGCCCAGCTCAAGCTCGTGTCCATGGATGGCTATTTGTACGCCATCGGAGGGGAGTGTTTGTTTACAGTGGAGAAATACGACCCCCGCATGGATCGATGGACTGCCGTAGCCCCTCTCCCTAAAGGAGCCTTCGCTGTGGCTCACGAAGCCACCACATGCAGCGGAGAACTCTACGTTTCAGGAGGCTCTCTCTTCTACCGCCTCCTCAAGTACGACACAAAGAGAGACGAGTGGCAGGAGTGCCCGTACAACAACAGCAGGAAGAAGTCGTCGGACATGGTGGCATTGAAAAGCTTCATTTACCGCTTTGACGTGAACAGAGAGCAGGGGATCAACGTCTTCAAGTACAACACCATTGTGAAAATGTGGCATGATTGTGCATCACAGAAGCTGGGGAATCACTTACCCTTCAGGTGTGCCGTTATTGGGAACTGCATCTACTGTGTGAACAAAAGCCAGACTCTTCAGTTTGTAGTGGAGGAGGAGAACGCCTACTTTGTGGAGGAGCCGCTCAGGGCGCCTCTGGAAGCAAAAGGCGTTCTGTTTCCTTTTGTTCTCTCTTTGCCTGAAAAGTCTGACAGAGTTACATAGTGTGGAAGATGGAGTGTGAATGGGTGTGTGAATCAGGATAACTCAATAGATGTGTCATCGCAGACCTGGAATACGCAGATGATCTTATTTACACTCTTTATTGTCAGCTCTCTCTTGGTGTCTCAGCGCCTGCTTGCAGTGGAATGTGTGTGTATTTGCATGGCAAATTAATGTCTCTGCAGCCTTAAATGGAAGAACTATGGTAACACTTTATTTTAAGGACACAGCTCTTACATTAACTAGCTGCTTATTTGTAGCACACTGGCTGCTTGTTCAACACTATTATTCTAGAATATCATGATATCTAGCTAAGAGACCTTAAACTCATTTTTTTCCTGTAAAAGCCCTAAAAACTGCCTACTGATATCAAGTTGAGTTTTTTTTTTTACATTAGTTTATATTTTTTAATTGCTTATGGCCCTTATAAGGTTGATGTATTACATGAAAGGGTATTCTCCTGTCAAAACTATCAATATGAATGGTCTGTTCTAGGAATGAAAAGCAACAACTGGTTCCAGCTGAGAAACAGTATCCACCAGCTACAGGAATCAATATCATTTGTTTTTTGTGCTGAACAATTTCAGTGCCCTCCACTCAGTTCTGTATGCCTTGTAAAAAAATGATGGCAGTCAGTACAACGAGAGAATCTGGATTTGAGGTAAGCAAATAATCATGGCGGACAAAAGGAAAAGGCAGTCTAACATTGCGGGGTTCTTCCCAGAAAAATATATAATATTCACCAATCTCCCAACAGTGTCAAAAAATATATACAGGTGCCAGCGAGAAAAAAAAAAAACTATTTACAAAAGCTATGTACAAAAAAAAAAATCAGCAATGGCTGCACTGGGTTCTTCAACAACCTCCAAAGTCAGCAAAAACAAAACAACATCAACACGGACCATATCAAAGACACTCACCACCAAAGGTTCTCTCTGCTCATGTACCTACCTTGTACTCCCAACTGTCCACACATGGCCAAAATGGCTGCCGTTTTAATTCATAAGCCCCTCCTAGTGGGCGTTGACAAAAAGAATAATCAAGCACAAAATAGCATTTCTTTCACATATAAACATTCAAAAATGCCTTTAAACCCATTAATTAAATAAGAAATATTCCCATTATCTTTTCCCCAAATTCAAATGTTTTTTGTCAGCCTCCCTTACTGCAGAAAAAACACATAATTAGGTTAAACACACTTGGGGGCCATTTTCCCGCCAAGTGCCCTTTAAAACCCCGGAAGTAGGTGAGCCTCTGTTTGGCTGACGGTGCATCTGACAGGGGCAGCGGGGAGGACAAGTTGGCGTCTGTGGTGAGTGGAGTGTTTATGTAGCATGTATGTATGAATGTGCGAGTAGTATGGCGAGTGTGCACCTTCGTGCGTACTACAAAACCTGTAGGGTCGTGAATCCAACTGACAAAAAGTGACCGCTGCGGTGGACCGGAAAGGAACAGGGGAAAGTTTGACCTGTAGCGTGTGACGTGTAGCGTGTGCGGGTAGCGTGTAGCGTGTGCCGGTTGCGTATAGCGTGCGTGTATATGTGGGTAGCGTGTAGCGTGTGTGTGCGCACTCTATCTTCACTCAGTGACGTGGCCGCTCCGTCACACTAAGATGTGGCTTAAATTCACTTAAAAATATGCTGCACCATGCAATGTCTGTGACTGTATAATTTAAAGTAAGGGTGAAAACACTTAACCTTGCAATGCTGCTGGATCTACCTGATTTAATGTCTGTAATCAGATTCTTCTTGCCAAGCTCCGATCTACAACGACTGTATTTGGCTCAAAGCGACACGGCCCAATCAGCGTCCTGTAAAGCAGGAAGAGGTGGAAGCAATGAGTGAGACTGTTCGTACAGAGATTAGCATAGATGCTAATAGCTTCAGTGGCAGTCTATCAGGTCTTGGCCACATTTCTTTATTAAATCAAAAAAGTAACTATACTCAAAGCATTTTACCATAGAAAGGATGCTTTTGCTCCACAAGGTAGCAAAGTTTTGGTACAATAAACCACAGCAGTAGCATTTACTTACTAGATTATATTATCTAATTGGCCCTTAATGAATATAATTGATGGAAAAATTGTCCAATCACATGCTGGATAGCCTTCTGAAAGGTTCCGCCCATTCCTAAATGCTTGCTATGGGCTTTTGCCCAGATGGACTAATAAAATTAAAGTTTGCCAAAAAAAATATTTATAATTGTCTGAAGTAAGGTTGTCCAAAAAATTTTACTTGACTACTTTTTCAATACCACCTTTTGAAAACTTGTCATCAAAGGATGTCATCAAACTTTACATTTAGTAATACCGAAAAAAGCAAAATGTTAAAACGTAGCTGCTGTGACGTGGTTCAGGTCGAAAAGGCAACAAAATACCGAGAGATGAGGAGTCTGACTCTGAAAGTAACTTTATTAGTAATAGAGAAAAGAAGATGACCTGGATTGTTCTAATCTGTTGTATAAAATCATGATTCAATCATTTATTCTAAATACATTCAGAATTTGTAGAATGACAATTAGAATTAGATTAGATATTAAATAATATTTTTTAGTACTCAAAACAAACTCATCTTTAGTTGTATGACAGTTTTCATGTATAAAAATGCAGGCTTTTGAGAAAAATGATATTATTTTAAGGTTGCTGCGGTTTCGAAACAGGTATATGGATTTTTTTTTTTTTTACTGGTATCGTACTGAAGTTAAAGTTGTGGTACCTTGACACCCTTAGTCTGAAGTGTTCCATTCATTAAGGATGACTTTCCAATTGTGCTGACTGTATTTTTTTACCATGGCAAAAGAACCTGTTGCACCAAGGTCACATTTATTTTAAGAATATTCTTCCTGAATTGCAGTTGTGTGAATGTTTTGAGAGTATTGAGTGGACATCTTCAGAATATGCCCCAAATTTCAGACATGAAGAGGGAAGTAACGTATGAATTAGCTTTGAAAACGCCCTCAATTAGGACCGGGGAGTAAGAAGGAATTTTATAGGTCAGTAGTTCTTGAATGGTCTGACCTCTCCACCCACAGTTTCTGTCTTATGGGGCATTTGCAACCCAATTTTAACACAGATAAATATATTCAATGAAAAATGCTGCCATTGATTTGTTCTTCGTACTGTGCACTTTGAGATTTGTTTTCAAATGTAAAGTTCGTTATAAATAAAATCTATTATTATTATTATTATTATATTATTATTATATGAACGTACAGGCAACAAAAATATAATTCAAAAAGGGAATATGTGTACTTTGGTTATTTCTACCTTCTATACCCTGAGATAATGACATAGACACGATAATGAGATGAACAAGTGGAGATCTTAATAAAACAGCCAAAATGTAATCATTATCAAAGAACTAAATAAAAAAATACACTGACATTCATCCACGAGGGGAAACCATAGATCTAGAGTTTTTTTCCCACATTTTTCTCTCCAAGTGGCCACTCAAAAAAGCTTTGCAGTCCACTTTTGGGTCATGACCCACCAGATAAGAACCACTGATACAGACTTTCCTCAGACTGTTTCAGATGAGCAGACCATTTTTATACAGAGTGACGAAGAGAGAATAGCTATTAATGTGGTACCACTACTTTAGAAACCATAAGCAAAGATAATTAAAATCATTACTAATTTACAAGGCCCCTAATTTAGTTTAGTATTAAGGGAAAACCCTCCTTTATAAACTCCCAGATACAGTCATGCAGCATTTGGTACTAACAAGCCCTTAATAATATCTGAAAAGCAGCCAGTATGCTACTAATTAGCATGCTAAAAAGCAACATGTTTATTGTGGGAATTGTGACCTAAACATAAAGTGTTACAGAATATTTTTTTGTTTTGAAATAAAGAAAACTTTATTTGTATCCGACCATAGACAATGTCATGCTGACAGTGACTGTAGGTTTCTTTTGTGTATTTAATGTGTTCAGTTTGGTTTGGTGCACTTTTACAGTTAGAATAGATATTATTTAGAAAACATAAACTACAATAGTTGACTGATGACTTTGGGAACAAAAACAAATGATTTCTTGACAGTTGTGTAGAAAAAAGATTGAAGCAGAGTTGGTGTGCTCTTGGACGAGGCAATGCAAGGTCTATGCAAACTGGAAGGAAAATATACAGCTGGAGCTCTTGAATTGCTTTTGAGTGGTTGCAATAATGGGAGTAAAACTTGGGAGGGACGTAATATTTCCAAAAATATGGTGATGATTTATACTCGTTTTTTTAATCGATATTATATCAGATGACTGTGAAAAAAAAAAAAAAGAGTTACTGAAGAAACTGAAGGCCCAAAGATGAATCATTTATTCTCAGAAAGGAAACCCTCTCTGGAGAAACTGGAAAAAGCTTTTTTTTTGGCTTTCATTCATTTGTGCTGGAGAAAAAATATTTTAAATGTGATTTAATCTATTATTGAATCATTGTCTTTTTGTAAACTGTTGCAGTTGTACCTCATATCTTTTCTGCACTGCCTCATGTTTATAAAGGTCAAAGAAATTTGAGATAAAAAGCCTCTATATTCATCAAATACCACACAGATATTCTCTCTTAAATGCATTTAAATAAAGAATTACAGTACTGTGCCTTGTCAGTAAAGATCATGTTAAACAATTGTCCTATAAGCTTTGAAATCTGCATACAAATGTTGAAATCTCTGTAAAGTAAAGAGAAATTAACTACCTTGGTTTAAAAGTACATTCACAGCATTTATTTTTTTATTCAAAAATGATATTTTGCTTATAATACAAAATCACAGATGTCACTATTCCTATATAAAGCACATTCTTCAAAGTTAATAATTTAAGGCAGCCCCTAATGAAGCCAATTACTCATTTTGTCTTTTGCATTTTTGGGATCAAATTTTCTTGAAAAAGTGTTCCTCTCATGTCAGCACACTTGCATTGCAAACAAACACAATAGGCCTGGTGTTTTTTTCTAAGAAAAGGACGTCAAGATGCCACTCGAGGCACTCTCTGGGAAGTGAAAGGATATGAAGCCATCCAGGGTCCACAAAAATGCACCCTTCATCTTTTACTCTGTTTAAGGAAAAGGTGTTTGGCTGTCAGCAGATTTCCTCTTAGACTGTGTTGATCCTTAAGGTCAAAGGTCAAATCAGATACCCGAGGTCTGCAGCAGGTCATGGTCATGATGCTTATTTCCCTTAAAACAAGACATAACTTGCTGTCATGACGCTAAATAATCAGGTTATACTCACATCTTAGCTCAGTAGTTACAGATTTGCTTTAGATCTCCTTCTTAAGGATTTCTTTGCTGCATTAAGAACATAGTGGGATTTTTGTAAAGAGGCTAATGCAATATATTCATAGCACAAATTGCTTTTGATAAAGTTTGTCAAAATGTCACCAAGTGGTCAATGTTGGAAGAAAAACAAGGATGGGGTATTGATATTTTGCTGACTGCCACCTGTATTTTTGTGATTTTTTGTATGGACTTGGTGGTTGTGGATCTACTGCTGTGATGGACGGTGAAGTGATGCAATGCTCAGTAATGGCTCCCTGTTAAAGATGTACGGAGTAAGCTAACAAATTAGCTGTTGGATAATGTATATCAGTCAGAACTAAGTGCTTCAAATAAAATATTTTGTGTCTGAATATGGCATGCTTTTCTGTACACTGCATCTTTTCAGTATGGTGGGGAATCACTGCAGCCTTTGGAACAACGCTGCCACCTGGTGGATACCAGTTGTAACTGCAAAGAGTGATAGTGCTTTGGAAACAGTATGTTGTGTACATGGCAGGAAAGCCTTGTGACATAGTTACAAATTACCATAAATTTTAATGTCTTATCAGTCAGCACTGGTAGTGAAAGTGAATACAGATTAATTAATGTTTTAGCTGCCTTAAAGAACATTTGCAAATTCTGCTTATTGCAGCTATTTAATGGGTGTTAAGAATAAGCAACTTACATGCATCTTTCATTTAACCCTATTTATGTGATGTCAGTGAGGTAGAAATATAACCACCTTTTCATTGTGCTTTTCTATATCAGTGGTGGGCAACTGGCAGCCTCGGAGCCACATGCGGCCTGAATTTACAAGTCATATTCAGAAATTCTCATATTTGATAGGAGAAATGCAAATGTGTGATATTATTGCATCCAAATAAATCAATGTGTGTGGTGACCTGAGGACAACCAGAGGAATCTGAACACACGACCACAGCACATAACATTAAATTTTTGCTACCTTTCATATAATTTTAAATATGAACTAAATAAATACCTTTCTTTCAACCTTAAATGTCTTGATATTAAAATTTTTAACGTTACAATCAATCATTTCCTTCTATTTTGATTTGATTTTATATTTTCATTACTATTATTAATATTACTTTTATTATCATTATTATTGTTGCCAATAAAGCTATTTGAATTGTATTGAATTGAAGTGAATGGAATTATTGAAGTAATGAATAGTTTGCAGTGTTAACTAAATGACTCTAATGCAACAACTTGAACTTCTGTCAGTGGAGGATAATCATCATGGTGAATAAAATATGTACTAAGAGGTGCAAAGGTTCATCTCTACAGACAAAGGCCAAGATTCTGCAGCCATGGAAAAAGTGTCTGTGTGAAACCAAAGCAAAGGTAAAACATAACGGGATGAAATAACACACTGTGATTTACAGCTCATCATATCTGACATGACATCAGTTTTATTTAGTCATATGAACTTTTTATTAGGGGCTGCTGTGGGTCAGTGTCAGTCATTTGTGAACCAAAGGGTCAAGGGTCAGCTTCTCTAGTCACATGCTGATGTGATTAGGATAGACGCATCAGAATCAAACCCATTTACACCCAGTTTGCTCCCACGAGTGTATAAATGGGAAACATTAAGGTGATGGACAGTGTTTTGTGTGCATATAGTAGATGTAAAAAGCTCTTTGAGAGGTCAGAGAAAAACAGATGGTCAAGCTCCGAGTTCGTTTACCATATATTATTTATGTGAAACTTATCTAAACAATAAAAGCAATCAACCCCCCCCCCCCCCCCCCCCCCCCGACAGATCCTGACAGCTGTGTTTAGCAAAATTGTTTGTTGCTGTCCAAATGATTATTTACTGGAATTCAAGGGTCTTTTTGTCCCTGTATTTGTGAAAGAGTGATAATAAAAATAGTAATTTCACATTCTCAATACTAGAGAGCTACCCCTGTGGCCACATGTGACAATTATGGCATTGTGGCAGAAAGATGTCCTTCATTTCCCCAAGTTTCCTGGAGTGGGTTTGATGACATCATCACTAGGAAACGAATCTGACTGGAGCAGGATAGGGTGACAGGCTTGAAACAACAAACAAATGTCTTTGGTAAGTTTGGCTCTTATTTGATTTTTGGTCGTAAACTTTAAAAGTTCATCAAGAACCATGCTATACAATGCTGAAATGTACTATTACTCTGATGTTTGCATCACTTGCTGTTATCAGTGACGTCATTTTACTTTATATCATCACTGTCACTGATCACAGATGTTGCATCAATTGCCTCACATTAATATGTGACTCCATTAAGCTATAATAACTAGAATTACCTTCAGTTTGACATCATGTATATTCATCTTTATCCTATTCTTCCTTGAGGTTTCCTAGTTTGCCTTTTTATTGCTGCAACACTGACTTGTCTTATTCCATCTAAAAGTAAAAAGTACCACAAAAGCACAATAATGAAAATAATTTACAGAACAGGAAGTTTTTCCCCATAGCTTAAGTTGCTGGTGATACCAGACTTGGCAGGGCTGCAGCAGATATGTTTCTTTTGACAGTTGGACAGCTGTGCTCTACCTTACCTTTTTGAAAGCTGCACTGAAAACACATTTTCCACAACACTCTGGGGCTGTAAATTCATGAAGTAGCCATTATAATCTGCATCCCTTGATTTGTTTAGCTCTTAATTATTAAAATAACCAGCCCTCACCTCTTACTGTATAACCATTTATATTATAACAGCAAATTTTACTGAGTACATATGTTCATGAATCAGAATCAGAATCACTGGCCATTGGAATCTGACTCCGGTTAACTTTACTATTTAATTACAGACTAGAGGATAAATACATATTCAAAGACAAACTGAAAAATAGAAGTCAAATTGTTAAATAACAGTAAAGGTGAAAATAGGATGTGTACAAACTAACATTAAGTGAGAGGTCTTAACTAACAATACAAGCCTGCATTGACAGTAGTGCAATAGCAATGAGTGCAAATGATGCCGTAAACATACTATAAGACATGGTCATATGGACAGGAGTGGTTTACATGAAGAAGGCAGGATAAAACACAATTTACTTAGACCTGTGTCCTGCAAGGTGTAGGATGTGTAATAATAATAATAACTTTATTTGTATGGTACCTTTTAAAACCGATGTTTAAAAAAAGTGCTTTGACAGTTATTTTTGCAGAGTAAAATAACATGAACATTAACAATAAGGTCAAAAACAAAATGACCAAACAATGTCAAATGAAAGTGCAAGAACAAAATGAAAACACAGTGAATCAACAAGAATGAAGAATACATTAGATAAAGGCAACAAAGGCGATTACAGGCATGTGTCCAGAGACAGTTACGATACTACAGTATACGGAAAGCAATTTCATGACAAGGACAAACACCAATCAACATCATGGCAGGAGAAAATATACAATAAGGAGTGAAAGAAATAAAATGAGACAAACAAGAAGACAGCATCACACTGTAGGAAGACATTACAGTAAAGCAATCACAAAATGTAGAAAAAGTCTATAATTAACATACAGTTTACTTCAACTGATATGCTGATGTAGAGCCAGGATCATAAATATTTGATAAAAGAATGCAGACAATTCTTCAAAATCAAAGGTTCCTAAACCTTTTGCATCACAACCCACAAAAAAACAATACCAGGGAATAGGGACCCAACTGTGTGTGTCTGTACACTTACACTTTACCCTCATTTCAGCATTAGTCCCACCTCATGGCTTTATTATTTTTATGTTAAACTGATCACATTTATGGTAACATTTATTGAAACTGTGTTTTTAAAATGATGTTTTAAAAAGTTTACTTTTTAAGCTTTTAATTTATTTTTTAAGTTTACTTTTCCATAATATACACACTTATTTTTATTTTGTAATCTTTTAACAAACAAACCAAACCTTTTAAAAAGAAAAATTAGTATGGAGGAGCTGGTGACAAGTCTGCTCATACCTGAAGTGGTAAGTGGGCTGAAAATGAGCATACTGCTGAAAACAGGAGGATTTAGATTAAAGTGAACATACTTTTACAAGGAGAGAGAGCTCATACTCATAAATCTACAAATTTATAAAGTTGCCTACATCATCACAGAAATTTGGGGATAACGTGTGTACATTTTTAGTTTATTCTATTTACTGAGGCAACATGTATGGTTTTGAATACTTTCTGAAGATCTTAAGAATAAAGGCATTACAACGTAAAAAAAAAAAAAAAAAAAGCTAATCAAGATATAACAAGATAAGTCAAAATCTGGGTAAAACAAAACATTAATATTATTAATAATCTTTATTTAAACAGCTAAAAAAAACCCCATTGAGATCAAGATCTCTTTTACCATAATGTTATAATATAATTGAATATAACATATTATAATATATCATAATTGATTATGACATAATTGACTTTTTGTGGCCAGCAGGTAGGTTGCTGGTTCAATCCCCATGTCGGTCAGGGCCTTTCTGTATGGAGTTTGCATGTTCTTATTGTGTTTATGTGGGTTCTCTTCATGCATTCTGGCTTCCTCCCACAGACCAAAAACATACTCATTAGGTTGATCGGTGACTCTAAATTGCCCTCAGGTATGAGTGTGAGCGTGAATGGTTGTCTGTCTTTCGATGTGGCCCTGTGATCAGCTGGCAGCCAGTTCAGGGTGTGTCCCGCCTCTGGCCCATGTCAGCTGGGATAGGCTTCAGCCCCCGCAAACCTAAAAGGAATAAGTGGTATAGATAATGGATGGATGGATAGTCTTTCATTTAGAATGTAGATTTACATATACATTAAACATATATGTATATATAGTAAACATATTGAAATTCTCTAAGGAAAAAAATATCTCTGCCATAACTGAGCACTAGTTCCCTTAAAGTAAGTCAGTGACCTGATCAAAGCAATCGATAAAATTGTGTTCATATACTTGCAGACTTACACACAATGAATAATCCAACATTGCACTGTTTTTCTTTGAGTTTAGCCTGAGGTGCCAGATGAAAAATGACATACCATCTAGGGAGAATTTCATGTTCCCAGGGCACAGTGTGTGGTTGTGTTTATTGATCACTTGTGGGTACCCAGAACAAAGCAATGCCAAATAAATCCATTAATTTAGTATTTTATTATCATGAAAGATTATTTACCTCACAATGTCATTGTTTCTGTCTCCAAAATACAACATAACTACAAACTATAGCTGTTAAAAGAGCAGCATATGCTGAATAATTGCCTTGCTGTTTAAATGAGCTGATAACTTTGAGAAATAGCTTCTTCACCAAAGACCAACCAACTTGTTTATCACTATTTCCATCCTTTCAACACTGGAGGGCAGTGTAAGCATGATGAAAAAGTGCTCACTGCTTGTCACACCTGCATCTCTCTCCTTTGCTTCTGTGAATACACACTGAACTTATAATGCATACAACCAGGCACCTTTAGGCTCTAACTATGTAGTTTACTTAATTGTCAACTATTCCTTTACTTCAGTTAAAGTGTAGGCTAAAATCCTAAACCAAGCTTATTAAACTTAAAGTTTTGGGTTGTTTGGTTTGTTGTTTGGTCCTCAATTAGATGTTCAAATGTCAACATTTTATTAAAAAAATGTCAATTTAGTATTAGGTTACACTATATTTACCTGTGTGTTGTATGAAACAAAATGTCTATTTTGATATTGTGTGGAAATCCTTCTTTGTATAACCTATTGAGCTCTTTTTGAGTGATTATCTCCCCTGTAGTTCTTCCCTGACCACATAACTTTTTTTCATGGATGACAAGCAAGTGTTGGAATCTGTACTTAAGTGGCAATGTGAAACTTTAAAATAATACATTTAAAAAATATAAAATTTAAGAAAAAAAAGTAAAAATTTCTTGTTAGTAGTCTTTGATATAATCTAAACTCAAACTGCAGTAGTTGTAAGCTTGAAATAAAATTAAGATGTTTTATTTCTTCCCCAAAAGCTTTATTGAAATGTACTTATCTTACAACAAATTTCAGTGCAAATATAAAATTCTTTACAAATAACAAATTAGTCTCAAAAGCCATAAGCAAAATATGTCAGGAAATAAAAATAGCAGAAATGTAAATTAAAAAAAAAAAAAAAAACAGCAAAAGGAAAAGACATAAATTGAGTCATTTTGTGTCTTAGTTTGTAAATAAGTTCATTAGGTATTATTATTAATAGTTTGTACAGTCTCAGTGTAACTGTTACAATCAGTAATAAAAGCAGTGAGGCATGAATGAGATGTGTGGAATCTGGATTAGATATGAAATCTATCAAGCGACATCAGGAGATTAATTGTGCTTTGTAATGTTTTGTTTTTTAATTAAGTTTTCAAAAGCTCTCCAGAATTGTCCGGACATGTATAAAATAAGTGCTTTTCTTATTCCTTTTTGCAAAAGTCTGTCACTTATTTAAGCAAATCTATGATTTGGAATGGTATTTAATATGCAGTATTTTGGATTGCATCTATTTTACTTTATTAGGATTAATAAACTCATAACTTAAAAGCCATGTTTTTGGCCAATTAATATCAGTGAGTGGGAAGTCCTGAAAAATTTCCCTCAAGAATTATTTTGTTTATTATACTGGAAATGTCATATTTGTGCATGTGTAACCTCTGATATCTATTCCGTTGACAGAAAGCTCAGGTTAAGCTATAGATTCACCCAATTCTTGATATGCACCGAATTTAATAAATGTTGTTAAATTTCACTTGGAATAGCACTCACAACCATACTTAATTATTTTAAAATATATCTAGTGGGCCAAAAGTTCTCCATAATGTAAAGGTTTTGAACCTTCCTTCAGTAAATCAACATAAAGAGGACATCATACTTCCTCAAGCTGACTGCACTAATAGGCTGTCAAGGTCGAGGGGCCTCATGAGCGTCCCATAGCTCGGAAGACCTAGCAAGTAAGTGACGCAGCTTAAGTTGTTTGTCTTACCTTGATTTAAGGGTCTTGCTTCGTTTAATATAACCAAGAAAATTACAGAAATAATCCGTAAAAATTCAGGTACAACTTCTGTGTCAATTGATATAAGATAAAAGCACAACTGACCTGTTTATTCAGAAAACTAGGTGTCCAGTAAGATTGTTATTATCCCTGCGTGGAGCAGCCCTGAAGACAGCTAAGCTAACTGCTAACTGACAGCCATTTTATTTCGCTGTAGGATGAGGAAGGTTTTTGAAAGTCAAACCTTGCAGGGTTTTAGTTTATACTCATTTGTACCACCTTAAAAAACCACATTTATCAAAATAACATCCAAAGGAAAGCAAAATTAACATTGCTTAATTGTAATATTACATTACTGAAATTAACATCAGAATCAGAAATACTTATTAATTACCAAGAGGAAATTTGGTGGTTTCAGTTGCTCTTATACACAGTATATTGGTAGGAATATCAAATAAAGACATTAAAATAGATCAGAGCATAAATAATTAAGTAAAAAATAAAGTATGCAGGTTGCAACATGCAGAATTGTTAAGCTATATCAACTTCCTAATGAAGGAAAATAAATTGAATAAGCAAGTGAGACTATAAACAGGGCCAAGGAACTGACAATATTAACATTAATAATATTTACAATATGAATATAATATGACAGAACTGTTTGACATTAGACCACATTTGACTGGTTTGGCAGTAAGGATATTGCACTGGATGTTACGTTTGCTATTAACTTATTAACAAATATCAAAGGTAAAACAGTGAGAAAACGTTTATTCTACAGGAACTGAGGAGCAGTGGTATTATAGGGAGAAGTTGTAAAGTCTGATGGCCACTGGCAGAAATGACTTCCTGTGGCACTCTGTGGTGTATCATGGCAGGATGAGTCTCATAACATGTATATTATTGCACATTCTCTTAAGTCTGTTGCACACTCTCTGAAGTATATTGCACCAATTAGACATACCATCTAAGTGCCACCTCAATAATGCATACTGAACCAAATAGATACACAATTAGGCATGCAAATATGAAAAAATTGGCTAAAAAAGTTGCATTGAATAGTGCTAAAATGAAAAGTTTTACAACCAGGAGATGGTTCATTTTCAGGGTGAATGCATTAAAAGCTTTTATGCATGTAATTGTTTTAAGTGGGTAAAATATTTAAATTTGTAGTCACACGTTTCACCATTAGGCAAAGGTGGCCATGGGCATTGAGCTACATTGCGCTTTAGGATACTGTGTAGTCTACAAAGGAATGTGTAAAAGCCAACAAAAAGAAAAGACTGCAAGTCACTCTGCGAAAACAATTAAAATGCCTTTACTCCAACAACATGGAGTGTAAAACAAACTCTGATGCGTTTTGGTGCATCAATCCTTTATTGGGAAGTCAAGCAAACAGATGCAACTCTTAATGATGGGAATTGACACGATTTATTGATACCAATACCATTCTGCTTATCAATTTATTTATCAGTTCCACTATCATTTTTCTATATTTTCTGTGTGGGCAGTTGTTGGCTTATAAGCAGGTTTCCAGTATAAACAATGTCAGACACATTACTCCTGTTATTCAATCCTGTGCTGCATAAATGAATGCTTCTGCAAGTTTTTTTTTTGTTAAGCCACAATTTTGACCACCCCTGCCTGCTGACTGCCATGACCACATCTTTGACTCCCTCCTTACTTTCTGCTGACTGCCTCTGATGAGATTATGATGTCTTTGATTTATAAGGTGTGCACAAGTAGGAGGAATTGTTATGGTTATCTTTTAGCTTAAAGACTTAGGGTGTTGATTCCTTGAGTAAGTTATTAGTTCTCAAATGGAATTGGTTTTCAGTTTCACCATTTAACATGTAACACTGAAGTTAGGATATATTTTGTTCATCCACTATCATATTATGAACACCAACTTTGGCCCCGCGTATTTGAAGTGGTGCGCTGTTTGTTGGTGACCCTTCTGCCCCCGTCCAGTTGGGCATACTCCCGTCTGGGAGGAGCAAGTGTGAACGACCATGTCAGAGAAATACCAGGGTAGACTGCCTGGATATTATCCTGATAATATCAGGTTTGCATGTGTAAAACAGCTTATGTGGGGGCAAGCCATATTTCAACATAAATTGCCACAAATGTTACGGCCTCACAGATTTAATGTGAATGTGTCAAGCTGTAAACATAATAGAGCCTCACTGCAGCACTTTCACGTGAAGGCACTGGAGTCGGTGTCAGTGGGATATGAATGGGTTTGAAATACGGGTCTATCCCAATTCTACCCCTTAGCCCTTGTCTTACCCCTTACCCCTTGGTTTTGCATGTTCACGTCTAGTGAAGGGGTGTCCCAATTCCCCGTAGGGCCAAGAGGAAGGGCTAAGATGAAGGGCTACACAGCCCTTGTAACAAAGACAGACCAGGACCTCACTTGAAAGGAAGGGGTATGAGAATTTCCCATAATACACTGCGCCTGATGACAAGATGGCAGAGCGGAGACCGAAGGAAGCGCATAATTATAAATAATTATTAAATCATTAAGTAAATATTAATGATGTTTTGAATTGTTGGTCGTATTTTAAATTTTTTTATTATAATGAGCTAGCTTTCGCAGCTGTAGCTTCTCAGGAGTGTGTTTTCACCTCTTCCACTTGACCCTCAAAACAGAGGGCTACGGGGAAGGGGTAGACGAAGGGGTAAGACAAAGGGGAAGGGCTAAGGAGTAGAATTGGGATTCACCCTAAGTGGTACCTTCAGGGCCGAAAAGGAGGCCTATGCACAAGTGCTTAAAGCTGTAGTTCCTCAGGTGTCCACTTGAGGCTGGCTGCAGGAACCCTGTTATGATTGTGTGTGGGAAATGGACAGTTTTTACAGCCTAAATAAATATCTTCAGAAACAGAATCAGAATCAGCTTTATTGCCCACGTATATTAGACATACAAGGAATCTGTCACCGGTTTACTTCACTCTCCAAGTACAAAAATAGGTACACACAGTGTACATCCTATATTATAAACAAGACATAGGCAGAATAACAAGGCAGGAATTAACATTTTAAATGAGAAGTTTAAAAAATTAAGTTTACAGCTCAGTTAAAAAAAAAGGCTTCAGTCTACATATATAATACATCTGTGTGCTCTCTCTATATAGGGGTGATTTTTTTATACTGTGCGTGTTATTATTTTATTTGGATATCTGGTTTTCTAGAAGTAAGAGACATGATTGAAATGACTACACGTCCACACAGTTTTGTAGACTGCCTTGTATCCCATCTCAACATGGCCTCCAAGTGTGTGAGTAAGTTAAGATGACATGTAAAGTATGTCAGGCTCTATCATGATGCATCAACAACATTTCAAAGGCTCCTTTTGTAATCAAACGGCTGATTCACTTCTTCTCATCCAATTCTCAAAGCAGTCTATGGTTTGAAAGCATGTGGATGTGGTAGCTAATGCTTATGGATGACTAACATAGATGCTTTAACCATCAGAGAGTGAGTGTGAGAGTGAGTGGGTGTGAATAGATAAGTGGACCTGAAGGGTAAAAGTGCTTTGAGTAGTCAGAGAGACTAGAAAGGGGCAACAAGCTCAGGTCCACATACCCTTTAAGAGTGAAATATACTGTCAAACTTTTTTATAAAGTTAGACAGAAAGTTAGTTCTCCCCTCACTTTCTTACTCACAATTTTTGACAAAGTAAAGTATGTGATTTTTAACAGGAAGCAAGACTTAACTCTTTAAAAAAGACATGCAAAATCAAATCTGTTTTTCATTTTAAAGTCAGAGTAGCAGTGATTGGCTGGCTACCTGTCCCAGCCTTGCCTCTTGCCCAATCATAGTTGGGATAGGCCTCAGCCTCCTGCAGCCCTGAAAGGCATAAACAGTGCAGTATTGATAATGGATGGATGATATTCTGCGTTATGTGCTAAGGACAGACAAGTTGCTAATAACCAGAAATGACCAAAAACACTCTACCACATAAAGAATTTAGAGATAACGTGACAAGGGTGACTTTTAGATAAACACTTTCTTACCTTCTTTTGGTCATGTTCTAAAATTGTAGGCCAGTGGCCATCATCAAATACATCATAACTACTGAGACCCAAGCTTTGAGAAAAAATAACTTACAAATCTGGGAATTTTTCAAGTGTTGGGGGATTGTTTATGTTGTCTCTTCCTATAAAAATGACAGACATGACTGTTTAATTCAGTGGATCACTTGAGCCATGTTTGGATGACCAGTCCAGCAAAAAGGCCTCAAATTGGACATCCCAAATTAAGTAAAAGAGTCTTACATTGCCTGTCATGACTTAACATTTATGTGTTTCACCTCTCCTGTTGTACCACTTTGTAACTGTCTGCCTTTTATTTTCACAGGAGATGTGAAGTTGGACCTACTGATGACCTGCTTGTAACAGGATTCATTCTTGTGAGTCGATTAAGGTGATGAAGTTAAATATCCCACAATGAGACAATGTGATGATCCAGTATGGTCAGCATGGAGAGGAGGTTCATTTCATCAGCGGTGGCAATATTTGTTCAGCACATCCTTCAAGATCTTGTCTGATTGAGCTCGCATTTGAGGTAAGCAGCCAGCCCCATGCTGCCACTGCTGTCTTTAATTTTCTTACTGAATACTAATTATGTGTTCATAATTGGTTTTAGTCATTTAAATGTTGAGCTTGTTGAATCTTTTTCCTCTGTTTTTACCTACTGCTATATTTAGCTAACAGGGTCTGTGTGAACCTGAACTGCTTTGATCAAAAAATGAGGCATTAGTGGTTTCGACCTCAGAGTGCAGTGTCAATTGATCTTACATCTTGAAAGAATGGAGATAAAATTTGAAGCGACTTAAAACTGCTTATGAGATAAGCTGTGGGGAATGTTTTTGTGCTCTGCTGCTGAATAGCTTTGAGCTGCCTCCCTTTGTGTAATGGCAAGGAGACATAGAAGAAAATGTGACATTTTCTTTTAATTTCCAGTTGATTATCTGTGATTATGCACTAAAACAGCAAACTTGCACCCCGTTAAAAGGATAGAGAGAAATGTGAAAGGCTGGGAATTAAAATCTTCTGAAAAAAGGATGGCCTGGGGAAAAGCACCATGTAGCCTAATATGCTTTTCTGCATCCACCCCACTCTTTCATTTTTCCCCATTTGAATGTACACAGAATTATTTACACCTTCAAGGCAACTTGACTGAACTGCACATCAGTCAATTAGTAAATCAGAAATTTTCTGTGATTTCAGTTTAGCGTGGAGTCCTTGGCTCCCTTTGGTCCCCCTCCTTTTAGTCTCCCATCCTGACAGTGACAAATTACTCCTCTGCTTGGCGAGATTGAAAATTAAAAGCATTTAAAGTTGCTCATGCATTTATGCTAATGAGAAATTCAGATATGATTTGCATGCGAAAGAGGCTAGTCAGAGAACTCATCATTGCCCCCACCACGTCCAGCCCCAGCATTTCTTTAGGCTCTGTTTTTTTCCGTCTTTAGATGTGAGAAAAGAAGAAAATGTGGTGTGCAAACACATTCAGAATTTGACATTTTATATTGCTGCGTTTCATTACATACAAGAAATTTTGTTACTGCCTGGAAGAGGGTCTTTGTACAGTATTTATGATACAAGCTAGTATTGGCACCCCCCATAGCCACTCAGCCAAATTGGGTCATTGTGTCTGCTGTTGTCACATCAAGCCACAGGAGGAAAGACTTCCAATATAATGACATTGTGCAGCTACTGCTCATGCTGTCACTGTTGCCAGAACTTACCAGAGAAACAAGCAACCAGGTCTATGGAAACAAGCCCAAAGCAAGCACACTAACACGCACAGTCATATAAATGCCCAAAGCAAGAAACCTTTCTTACCATTATGGGCAGGAAAGAAGCCACTTAAAGACAATATATCACAATATATGAATTTATTTATGAATTATTAGAATTCCTTTTGCCTTGCATGAACAACCTTCAGCAAAATACTATATACTGTAATTTAGGGATGGGCAACTTTGGTTTCCGAGAGGACCATATTTATTTTATCACCATACTGTATATGGTCAACAATGATATCAAACCGTTTTTTGCATACTGTATTTATGTATGCATGAATGTATGTATATATGTATATATATTTTAGATTGATTAGTCTTAACACAACCCTGCTTATACAGTAGTATTTCAATATATCCCTGTCATTATTCATTGAATCATCTCTCTTGTATCACATTATGTATAGTATTGTAGGATTCTTACCAGTATACACTCATACCGTTTTCTTTTGTCCAAAAACTTCTAAATGAGGGGGCAAAAGAGAGCTTAATGCCAGCTGTCGAATGAATAAACACATACAGCAGAAAATGTTCAAACATTAAATATAAATTGAATAAATAGACAATGAAAAATACTCATTGATTTAATTTACACTTTGAAATGAGTGGGATGAAGTTAAAATGTATTTAATCCCACCCCTTTCCACTGTATTAGTAACAATGTCTTTTTCTGCCTCCTTGTTATTATATACCTGTATATACATCAACTTATTTTCTCTGACTTAGTCCTATGTCTGATATTAATAATTAGTATTTTTTAACAACATGGTTATTTCGATTACAAAGACGTTATCCAAAATATGAATTCTATACCTTCATCAATCATAAACAATTCATCCTTGGTAAGTTATCTTAACAATAGTAAAAAAATTAATTATTAGTTATTAAATCTAGATGTATAATTTCATGTAAAGCATTTGTAATATAGAAGAATATGAAGGTTCCTCTTAAATACATAATAAATATGCTGTTATTCATATTTCTGAAAAATAAACAATAAATTAATAAACAGTGAATGAAGAATAAACACCATGTGACACCCTCTCTGTTCCTGTACCTTGTTTTACAGTTTATTGGTTCCTTCAAAAAGAACAAACATTCTAAGAATATTTACATACAATAAGCTCCTCATTTGCTCCAAGGTGCCAAGACAGGAGATACAAAATTACACAAAGGTACATGCCAACTCTGCATGGTATATCTTACACTTTAACCCTGCATCTTGCACAGATAATCATAAAAAATTATGAAAACTGTATAGTAAAACAACATGAGAACGCACAAAAAAAGTAAATGAAGGAAAAAAAAAATATATATATATATATACATACACACATACATACACACATACACATACATATACATATACATACACACATATATACATAAACATACATATACACATACATACATACATACATACAGATACACATACACATACATTCATATACATATACATACAAACACACACATACACAAATACATACATAAATAAATACAAAAAAATATTATACATATATATACATACATACACACATACATAAAAAAGTAAATGAAAAAAAATATATGTATACATACATACATACATACGTACACACATATACATACATATACTTTTACATACACACATATATAAACATAAACATACATATACACATACATACATACAGATACACATACACATACATACATATACATATACATACAAATACACACATACACAAATACATACATACATAAATACAAAAAAATTATATATGTATATATACATATATATACATACATACACGCATACATAAAAAGTAAATGAAAAAAAAAACATGTACATTCATACATACATACATACATACATATACATACACACATATATACATAAACATACATACACACATACATACATACATACAGATACACATACACATACATACATACATACATAAATACAAAAAATTATATATGTATATATGTATATATGTATATATATACATATATACATATATATACATACATACACACATACATACATACATACAATAATAATAATACAATTCCACATCAATTGCAGAAATGAAATACACTAAAACAGAACCATAAGTGTGTGCAGAGTGTCAAGCAGAGTGACAAATCTTGAAGGAAACCATTTTTTAAATTTTCTCCCTTCCCTCCCCCCTCCCCTAAGCCAATCAAAACCTAGGCACTGTTGTGAATTAAATATTAATAAGATCTTCTTGGTCTGAGCCTACCCAATCCGTGTCAAGAAAGGACTCCATAATTTCAGGTAAACATCTAGTTTTCCATTAATTTTGTAGATTAGCCGTTCATAAGAGGCTGTTTCTGATAAAGCTAGGAGCCACTCAGAATATGTTGGAATGTTCTGGCCCAATCAGTGTCTCAAAATGACCCTTTTGGCTGGAGTAATTGCTACCTTCAGCCACTGGGCTTGGAGCTTACCAATTATGTGATTACCTTAAGACAATTTAACAGACATAAAGCAGGTGTTAGTATAACTTCTTTTCCTAGGCTATCCTCAATCTTTTCCATGACTCTTTCCAGTAAGTGTGTTCCTGTACCTTGTGAAATTCCTTTCTTTATATTTACATCTGCCAAGGAGGTTATGTTTTTGCCGGCGTATGTTTGTTTGTAAAAACTACTGGACGGATTTTGCTAGGTTTGGGTTTTCAGGGTCAAGGAACCATATTATAATGATAACTTTATCATGGAACTATTCCTTATAGATGTAACAGCGATATGTGAGCTACCTTGGCGGAGGTTTGCGCTCTCCGGGTGCTTTCTAGTCTTTTATAAATCAGACATTCCTTTAGCTCCACACTCAACTTTTTCATAGTTAAACTCCACAAATGGAAACGAAGAAGCTTTTTCTTGGTGTACTTACACACAAGGGTTTCGAAATTGAATTTCATGCTACAAAAGTGTCCCCTTCACTTTCAACAGACAAGTTTTGACAGTTCCCTGTTAAACCATTATTTTTTTGTTTAAATGTAATTTGTGTCATGTAAAATTCCTCCAGATCTATACATTTAAATAATTTTGACTGTAGGAATAGTGCACTGGTATTTATTTATTTAACCTTTACTTAAGCAAGGAGGCACCACTGAGACCAAGATCTCTTTTCCAGGGTTGCCCTTTAGCAATAAATAAAAACATAACAAAGAAGGAATGATCTCTATAGCCAACAATATGAATTATTTCTATTGCCCTCCTCTGCAGAATATGTAATAACTATATTGTACTTTTGTAAATATTAAGCTGAATGAATAAATTAGTAATGACTTTAAATAAGGCAGGAAGATCCTACCTTAGGAAGAGCTACCATGTTTCCCTTTATTGGAACAAACAAACAAGCAAACAAGGACAAAACAAAAACGACACAAAATTGTCAATATTTGTAACCAACTTTACAGAAAATCAAGTCACCAATAATAAGCAGACTTGACAACACTGCACGCTGTGTCCTGTCAATATTAAGATATGTGCAGTTACATGCAGGATGTACCCAACAGTAAAACATGACAAAGCAGGGTTCGAATTATGAACAGAAGTTGGTGGGCATAAGCTCTTAAAATCTAATATTAAAGTGTTTGTTCAGATAGAAAAGGCTTTGTTTTGTGATAAACATGTGCAGAACACTTTGGAGCCAGAGGATTAAAACTCTTGGCTGATTTGTTTTCCCAGTAAGCTCCATCCTCGTCTTCCTCTCCAAATATCAAAGCCGCCTTTCTTTGAATTTATTTGTTCCACAGTTACTAAATGATTGTAACCTTGGAAACAGGATGCATTAATGAAGGTGGAAAATGAAATGGGACTTTAATTTGCTTCAGTGTTGGTAGCTGAGGTGAAATGGATTAGCTTTGATTGAGGTGTGAGATGAAGAAGCAAAGCGCTGACATGACACTTGTATTTGTCATCATGTCATTTCAAGGAGGATGCGGCAGCAATTATGAATATGGGAACACATAGCAATTAAAAGCGGTAGTATTCATTAATAATTTTATATTAATTTTTCAGTGCCTGCTTAGATGATTGCCACTGCACACAGGCTTTCCAATTATGCTGCTTAATTAGAAATGTCAATATTAAAAAAATTAAACGTGGGAATACATTACAGTTGTCTGAAATATTTTTTAAAAAGTTGTGACCATCAGTCAAATGATGTTTCCTCTAATATGTTTTGCAATGATTTCTAAATTAAAGATGAAAATTTGATCAATGTTAATGACAAACTGCAATGAAGTTTGTAATTAAAAATATCTCCTATGTTTTTTTTTAATCATTATCATTATTGTAAACCTAGTTTGCAAAAGCAGCATCAAGGTAGAGAATACAGTTTCAAAGGTTTTTCTTTAAACTCCTGTGCTTTTATTTATCTTAGTTTTTACATTAATTACAGGAAAGCAGGCTGTGCGTCAATTAAGCAAATAGATGAAAGTGGGATCCATAGATTCACCAAATCACAGGTGCTCAAATCTGTGTTGATTATTTTATTTATTTTATTTTACACACAAAACGGTGTGAAAAGTACATTATTCAGTTTAAGAGAGATATGTCGATCCATACATAATCATGATACAACCTGCAATTAGCCAACTTTTTAATAATCAAGCAATTAAAATTATTATAAAGCATCTGTCCATCCATCCATTTTCCATACCAATTATCCCTTTCTGGCTGGAGCCTATCCCAGCCGACACTGGGCTGGAGGTGGGGTACAATTACAGGGCTGACATAGAGAGACAGATGACCATTCACACACAATCACACCTAAAAGCATTAAGATCACCAATTATCCTAACAAGCATGTTTTTGCTCTGTGGGAGGAAACTGGAGTACCACACATGCACAGGGAGCACACAAAACTCTGAACAGAGAGACCCATCCGACCAAGATGTCAAACCAGCAACCCTCTTGCTATAAGGAACAAACACTACCTGCCCTGGTATAGGGCATTTTGTTGGAAAATTGTGACCACAAGGAAATGGTGCACAAGAGCTCATGGTAGACATAAGGCATACATTTTTTATGCTGCTATGAGGCACACACACACCTGTTGCACCACCATGCCACCCTCATCCAGTTCAGTTCAATTTATTTTATTTCAGTTCTATACATTGTATCAAAATTGATCAAATCAAATGTTTGAGTGAATTTTAGTTGAACTGGTTGTTGGATACAGTTTATTTCAAATCAAAGTTCCTTTCTGCTTTTCTAGATGTTTGTGTTTAATCAAGTCAGTAAGTCTTGGGGTTCCCAAATCTTACTATGCACACAGTGGAAAGCCCTTAGCATAGTTTCTTGATTTTTTTTTTTTTTTTTTTTTTTACAAAACAATAGAACATATCAGAAATGTTCACATATCCTTTTAACTTCTGCTCCTTTTTTCCCATTTAAAGGTATTTCACCCATTTTCAACAAAATTTACCCAGAGCACATTTTTGAAGTGTCGACGAAAAACCTATCAGATATTTAAGTTTGTTATGCCGACAGGGTCCTTAAGTGAAAATCCTCATGAGCTGTTTGAAAAACTGTAAGTGACTTTAGGTGTCCAGAGCTGTGGTCTAATGTTTACTGTTTACTAACCATGCTCCTTCTACTGGAACCACATGTTGGCTGATCAAACACCTGGCTCAGGAAGTGTCTAGCATCTGGAGGGGGTTGCATTAAAATTTTAATCAGATTATTTGGAGAAAATATTTTCTTGAAGTCATTGTATAAGAACATTAAAAGGGGGTTTTGTGTAGTATGGTACCGATATTTACTGTTTTCAGCAGTGTTGTTTAAGAATGGGAATAGTAAGGTAGTCCAGTTTAATTGCCTACTCAAGCCACAACTATAACTTGAATTAACTGTGCATGTAAATGGCTGAATTTCCCATTTACTGCCCATGGATTTGTTCTGTAGCTCTTAATATTAAAAACCTTTCAGGGAGCCTACTTGGCTTTCTTGTTTTTATCTTGAGAGACAAACCAATTTCAAACCTGCTTTGATCATGGGAGTACATTTTAATTCCAGTGTAGATCCCACAGGTAGCTGCATATTGATATAGATTTAAGATGGACTAATAATCAAGCAGAGCCATCACCTGTTGACTGCAGCGGAAAGAAAGACTTGAAAGCATTTGTGCCTCAAAGCCAAAGCAGTTTTTAATGATAGGATCGGCTCTGGCACAGCACGTTGGCCTTGTTTCCCTCAAAGCTTTGTGTGACAGCTCTTTAATTGGACCGCTCCATTTCCTCAGTGCTATTAGATGTTACTAGCAACTATTGAATGTTGTGGTATAATTATTCCACGATGTATTGTAATAAAATCAAAAAAGACAAAGTTGATCCAAAGGAATATCCTACATCTGTTTATGAATACAGGCAATTCTGTGTTCATTTGGACCTTGATATCCCTCACTGAGATCCAATGAATTATTTCTCCTCCTAATCAAGTGCTAACTGAGCGCTCAAGCATGTAAGAGAATGAGCATCTCAGACTCCTCAGTGTTACGGTTAAAGCAATGTTTTGTGCCTGCCATCGGAGGGTAATTACAGAGACCATGTCCAATTACCTTTGTGTGTTGTTTGTAATTCTTCAAGTCAACAGCCAAACAATGTTTATTTTGGAGGCTATTTTAAATTTAGTCTAATCCTGTAGACAAAAATGCTCTTTACTGTGAGTCATATGGTCATTTTTTTGGCCTCTGAAGCTCCAGTCTTGTTTCATGCAGGCCTCACAACTAACAAGTTTAAAGTTACAGACAAATTTCCAATTAAAATCTGAAAGTAAGATCTGGGGGATGTTGCTGGAGTTGATGTATGCTCCCATAATCTCAGTCTTTCAGTGAAAGCTCCTCTCAAGACTTTGAGATTTACAGTTTGAAGGGAGCATTTCTCCCATCTTGGCGTTTCTGTAAATAAAACATGTTTAATATCATTGTAAGTCTCTAGTCTTGCCTTATGCAAGCTATGAGATTCGAGTTAATGTAATCATAAATGATGGGCTTTCAGGTGCCAAACAGGAAACTACAGGATAATAAATATAGCAGGGATATAAACATCAGTGCTGGATAGAGGAAAAACAATGTGTTGCCCATGTGTTGTAACCAGGGTACTACAGAGAGACAGAGTTTGTAGTGGATCAGGGATGTTATTGAATATGCTATTGCAAGCTACCTCATAACGCAACAGCTAACCTTCTCTTTTAGCTAACACTTACTATTTTCAGTTGTGTAGACTTTGCTGCAGTTCTTTCTCTGAGTCGTACCCTCTCATAAGTACATACAAAGATACATATGTATGTGTAGATGGGCATTTAATTGTCACAACGCTATTCGACAGTAGCTTGTATGCAAAAAAATGCTTGTAGGCTAAACCAGTGGTTTCCAACCTTTTTTGTCCTGTGTACCCCCTGAATCTTTTTTCATACCATGAGTACCCCCTCACTCATATGTGTTGATGGTTCTTCAAAAGTAGAGCGTAATCACCCTGGCTTCTATGGATTCACCTCTATGTCTGCGGACCCACCACAGCCTCAGTGCTTCTTTTGCAGTGAAGTCAGAGCACCAAACACTCAGGAAGTGTCTGTAAAGGACAATAACCTGTGCCAGGCTGTTGTCTCCCCAACGAAACTAGAAGCGCACACGTACAATTTTTTTTGACAGGCTTATCTCAGTGCTTCCAAGTTGGAAATTATTAAATGTTTTCACGTACCCAGTGCAATGTGCTTGCGTACCCCTGGTTGGGAATCACTGGGCTAAACAACGCTGTTCCATTAGCTTGTTGGCTAGCTGAATATGTTGTGTACTTTGTGACACCCTCCCCGATCTAAAGATAATTTGTCTGCAACTCTCAGAGTTTTAGGTCACTAAGTAATAGACTACTACTAGATTTAAACTAGACTTGATCCCATGTCTTTATGTTCCTAATTAGCAGGCCTTGATCTGTTACCTCTGATAATATTATTATTGTTATCACTAGAACCAGAAGAATTATTGCCATCTATTCTTCAAAGCTTAATGATATCAATCAGTCAGTCAATCAATTAATCAATCTTTCAATCAATCATTTCTTAATTTTATTTATTCATTTATAAATCTTTATTTGTGTAGCGCAAAATCATAACAAATGTTATCTCAAGACACTTTACAATAGAGCAGGTCAAGTCATACTCTTCATTTAATAAATAAATATATACATATATACAAAAATACACACACATATAAATATTTATATATATATATATATATATATATATATATATATATATATATATATATATATATATATATACATATAAATATATATATATATGTATATTTTATATACTTTAAAGTCCAATATGAATCCACCATGAGTACAGCACTTTCCCACATTTGGCAACAGTTACAGTGGCGAGAAAAAACCCTCTCTTTTGGCAATAGGAAATCTTGAGCAGACCTGGACTCATGTTGAACGCCCATTCATATAAAGTTCATTACATTGTGTGGATGAAGTATGCTTTTGGGAACAATGTGTGGATGGCTGAAACACACTGTTAGCTTGAGCCTGTGGTAAGCTCTTAAGCTAGTTTGTCTAATTTGTCTGTGACTAAAATTTCAGGAAAAAATCATTAGGTGTGACATAGTCGTAGTCAAGAAGGAGAAAAAGGGATGACAGAGCAAGTCAAGGTAAAGAAAAAGAAAAAAATGTAGTTTTAAATCATCCACTTCCAAATATGTGAAATAATCAATAAAGTTCATGTATCACCTAGGTCTAAAAAATATTTAATTGATAAACTAATTTATCTTAAATAAACTGATAAAAATATGGACCCACCTTGAATGAATGAAGTCCTTTAACCTACTCTTCTTGGTAGGTTAGTTTTTATTGATATTAATACCCTTTTTGATACTCCTTTACAAGCTGTTCATTGGATGAGACAAAACAGGCACAACAAAACCAGAATACCTATTTTATATTGCTGGAAAAACAAAAATATTGCTTCATGAATGTTTTTTTCAATGCCTGGCAGCCCATCCCTCACATTTTAGTTTTATCTTATCTGGTTGCTGAGAAGTAAATGTACATTTCCTCAGAGTTTATAATATAAGAGGTTTATCTTTAGCTTGTTATGGCCCCTTTATTGTAGACAAAAGTGTAGTCAACAAGCATAATTGGACATTTCTTTATTTAACAAAATCAGCACGTTAGCAACAAGGATTTTGTGTTTGTGGGGATAAACGACCATCATCTTTCAGCCTTTGTAAATAATGAAAAGAAATCTCAAATGGAGCTCTATGGGAGACTCTATCCTTGACCTTGGTACTGTTGACATCTCTCTTGGCCTGTCTCATACTTGCTGCTCTTGTTTTCCCCCATCTGAATGGTAAGAGTAAAAAGACCCCTGTGAACTAACGCCTGTATCAGTCAGATGAGAGAAAATAGGGTGTGTGTTTGTGTGAATGTGTGTCTCGTGTAGCCTGCGGCTGCAGATTAGCTGTTAGAGCCAGAGGATCGCCCCCGCTCTCTGACAAATGAGAAAAGCCACAGTGGCCCTGGCTAAAGTGACAGGCCAAATGGAAGCAATTCTTCCCGAGGCGGGGGAGAGCAGCTGTGACCAGGGCCTGCTATGCCACTCTAGACAGGACCGTACGTGCATGTGTGTGTGTGTTTGTATGGGTATGGGTGTGGGTGTTTGATGGCTATAGGGCCTTAACCCAACAGACAATTGGCATATCTCCCATGGCGGTCCACATGAAGCTGTGTGTGGTTGACCTATGGGAAATCCCATCAGTCGCAGTACCGTACACCTTTACCTGAGGGTGGGGGTGTGTCGTGTGTTTGTTTTACTTTGTCCTGTCCTGCTTTGTGCTCTGAACAAAAAAAGGCACAGCGTTTTTTAGCCGAATAGTGATTCACACCATGTTTGTGTTAATATTCTCTGTAAAGAAAATAAAAAATGGTTTTAACTTTCAATATGATTCCATTATTTGTGGGATTGAGTCGTTAGCATCAGCATTTTCACCTCTTGGTGCTACATGAACAGAGCCTGAATCTGTTGAAGACAGTGATGTGTTTTGCCTGTGATGGCTCTTTGGTTTTATAGGCAAGATAAAAATACGTATTTTTTTAGCATGGTGGGCAGAGAGAGTTGGCATGAAGGAGAGTTGCTTTGGTTTCCCTCAAGTTGAATGTCTTACCTCCTCAAGGTGTTGTTGGACTAATTGGATGAAACAGAGGAAAGGATATTCCTACTTGATTACCCAAGTGATGCTCTGGCTCTTGCTGAACATCCATCTACATAGTTTGGTCGAGAGGCCAACGAGGGGCCCTGTGGCAGGGTAGGTAGCATCAGCTTTGTCAGTAGCTGGAGTCTGCATGTATGTAGCCTGGGTCTGTCAAAGGTGGTGGTGCTGTGGAAACTAAGGACCATATGATATTTCTTTAGTAAGTTAAGTGCATCAGGAAATGATTGAGATTAGGGGTCTCTACACTAAGCACTTATTCTTATAAATGAACAAGTACAGTACCTTCTGTTTGTTTCAAAAACTAGAAAAAAAAATCATTTATTTTGCAATGCATATTGTACTGTTCTACGTTTTTGCACTTGGACACGGTTAATTTGTATAATAGTATAATTTTATAATATTAATTTATGTATTAATGAATTTGTCCTTCATTGTTCTGGCTTAAGTTGAGAAGAGTCTTTGTATTTATGTAACTATTTAAAAAAAAAAAAAAAGAAATGCGTTAAGTAACATAAACTGTATTTGATTTTGTATTTCCATTTCATATAAAAATGGCTGAACAAAAAAATACTAGAAAAATCAAGCGATTTTGATACCCGATTGATACCACAAAATTTGAAGTTGCAGACAACCAATATGAGCAGTTTGAGTTTAATTAACAAAACTTGTAACCCCACTCCCATATATGTAAGCGCATTGCATTTATTGAATAAAAAAAATTAGACACCTTATCTCTAATAAGTAATTATGAGATCCTGATCTCGTAATTACTCTGACCTCATAATTATGAGATAAGGGGCTCTAATTTCCTGGCGCAACTCAGGGTGGCGCAGGGTGGCGAAGCCTGGTGCACCCCGCGCAGTGGTAATTTCGTCCGGCGCACCGCCATGCACAGCCAAGTTGGCAATTTGGTGGACCGGCTGCGCCAAGATGGGTGTGACGGCGCACCAGGGGGAGGTGTTGACAGATTCAGCTTGGCGCAGTGACAATTTCGTGCCAAAAAACTGTGCGGAAGGTGCGCTGAAAGCCCCCCAACTCCAACCTGGTCTATTCTCGGCGCAGGAGGGGCGCACCCTGGGCAGTGCTAATTTGGCTGACAGGCGTGCTGTGCGCAAACGTCACCAAAACCTCACAGGCAGGTATCCAGAGTGTCTGGCACATTTCAATGCAATAAACAATCACAGCAACCACTATTTAATGTAACCGTCTGAACCAGTATATACATTTGTATCTATATTAATTGTCCCTGTCACATCTGATGTCAGATCAGAGACGTTTGTCATAACTAATGAGTTCACATCTCTCAAGCCAACCACAAACAGCCACATCATCCGATACGGAGTATCCGGCTTCTCTCATCTCATAAAATTAAATAGAAAAGAAAAAAGAGGGAGACGCTCGCTGAATAAATGTAAGTCACTCGGTGTCTTAAGGATTTACCTGTGATTGCCCGTATTTCTCTGTTTTAATCTTTATTCTTAACGTGATCTAAAAATATGGAGTACATTATTGCAAGGAGGATGAGGAGGAGATATATTTTCACCTAAGGCGCTGCTATTTGGTGAGGACAGACCAGGAATGCAGGTGGATCACAAGCATGATGAATGGATCACCCTGCTGCTGTGTTTAAATGTAATTATCACTTAATTTTGTACTCCTATTATGACACAGGAACAGATCACAAATGTCCCGCGAGGTGGTCCACACGGTGACGCGCATCGTGTCCTCCGATGCGCGGCCCGGTGGCCTCTGCACTCTCCCAGCTGCTGCAAAAGTGACAGCAGCTCTGACCTTCTTCGCCACCGAGGTGAAATTGTCACTGTGTCTCGCCCACGGCGCATTTAAAGGCGAGGAGAGGCATTCATTTGATTGGTGAAGATTACACTCGGCTGTGTTAAACCCACTCACCTCCCTCTCTGCAATTTGCGCCGGTGGGAGAGACGGAGGCGTGGTTGCGCCTCCCTGCGCCAGGCTGCACCCTGCACGAAACTTGCAAAATGCCCTGCACACACCCCGTTGGCGCGGCGCAGGTCAGGTGCGCCCCACCTGCGCCTGGCCTACGAAATTAGAGCCCATGGTGTCTAATTTTTTTTATTCAGTGAATGCAATGCGCTTCTGTACCCATACACTGTCTTACTTGTACAAAAAAATGACCTCATTTCTGTATAGTGTGATTGTCAAAAAAAACTCTTCTCTTTCGAATACCATTTGTTTGAAATGATAAAATCTTTGTTACTTTTGTTTTTGCTGTAACGAAGTACTTTCACTTTTGCCTATAGCAAGGCACGCGCTGCCAACATGGAGGAGACAAGCACCAATCTATCAGAGGACCTTGTAGCCAAGAAAAATGACGTCCCTGTTGTTTGGGCACATTTTGTATTCTGTGCAGAGGACATCGAACAGAAAGAAGTTAAGTGTAAATACTGTAGGAACACCGTTTCGACAACCGTCGGTAACACCACCAATTTGTTCCAGCATAGCATAAAATAATTGTTCATTAATCGTAATCGAGGTCAGAGCTTCAATTAATCGTGATACTGAGATTAGGTAATATCGCCCAGCCCTGTCCACACGTGGGGTCCAGGCTTTAAGGTACCAGAGGGTCTCATGGCTGACTCTGTCAGCTTTAAAGTTGTCAAAATTTGGTTTGCATATATTATCATGGACAAAAACAACACATTAAGGGCATACTTTCTGTAGAGGTCTCTGCACAGAATTTTTTTTTTTTTTTTTTTTTCAGAGCGCTGTATCAAATTTTTGCATATAGGGATAATATTTACATATAAGGAGGGGAAATAAGGTCATGAATAACTGATCTGCATGCTTAATTTTGACCAAAAAAAAGAATAAAACAGAGCACTCCACTTGTAATCTTTAATTAAAAAAATAATAAATAAAAAATCTATTTAAACACAATTGTGAAATAAAATGATGATTCACAACTAGTAAACTTTTCTACTAGATTATGATTGCATATTACTTTTGATGGCTCTGGTTGTAAAAACAATCTTTTTATGTTGTTTTGGCCTTAAATATTTATTTATTTATTTATTCTGGGGTCAGTTTCCTTTACATTGCTTTTCACTTATGGACATATGAAATCAAAAACATTAGCTGTGTTAAAAACCGTTCCCTATCACGGATATAGTGCACTATATAGTGTGTTCACCATTTTGTAGTGTTGTTCAAATTCTCAGCGGTTAATTTCATTCACTATATAGTGCACTATAAAATACCCACAATGCACAGCGAATGTGAATGTACATATGATATACCCTATATTGTACTCCCTCATACCACAATGCAATGCAGTCGTGTTTTTCCAGAGGAGAAGAAGAAGAAGAAGGAAAGAAAGAGGGCTGCTACGGCACAAATTGGCACTGCACTAACGTTAAAGTATCTTTAACACGTTCGTAGCGTAGCTTTTTTACGTCTTTTAACAGTTGTAAACAGCTGCAAAATTTGCTACTTATCCTCCCGAGTGCCTCCCGAGTGGTTTGTTTATGTGATGCTTGCACATCCACTTTCGTCACAGGAATATCCGGCGCAACTACTGACGCAGTTATGTTTGGAAAATTTCAGTGTAGTGGCCAAAATCTCGTTCGGTCATTCCCTATGTAGTTCACTATTTCATTAACACTATATAGGGAATAGTGAGTGAATGAATGAGTGAATGGTTTCGAACACAGCTATTGTATCATTTTGACACAACATAAATTATATTGATAGAGAGAATATTTGCTCATTTACTGTTTATGTGTTTCAGTGTATATCATAAAAAATGCAACATATTGCCCACCTCTACTTTCTAGTCTAAAATGTTTGCTGATTATGGTTGTTGTTTTGGATTTCTGACTTCTTAAAAATTAATTTAAGGCTTAAAGTATGGGGTCCCACACTAGAATAGTACACATGGATCTTTGCTCATTCCCTTGAAAGAGCAGTGCTTGGGCACATGAACCTATCCCTACTTCAGAGCCCTGTGGATGTGTGAGTAATTAACACTGAGCCCTGATGGATTAAATATTACCCTGCTGAGATTGCCTCTGCCTGCTGTCATTGGCATAGTGACCTGTTAGAAGCAAGAACCATTTAGGGGCAAGAGTTGCAAACAGAAGTTTATGAACAAGGGATGGAAAGAGAAGTACTGGCTATTCCTCCATAACCTTTTAAATAAACAAGACCAATGGATATAAAGGGCCCAAGGCCTAAAAATGAAGATATGAAGATGGATAGCTCAGGTTGAAAGCTATTCCCATCAGAGTATTGTAATCCGCCTTCAGGTCCTTCAGCCTGTCTGTCAGCAGACATATCCAAACCAGGCTCTTTGCAATGTTTCTCCTTCGTGTCTTCAAAATCTCTCTTTCCCCCCCTCTCTCACTCTTTCTCTCTCCCCCATCACCCAGGGCTTCACTTTGACACAGCCATCATAATTACTCCACGCCGGAAGAATCAATTACAGCCAAGCACCATTATTTCCAGAACGGAGCTAAACATTAAAGTTTAAAAACTCCAAATTATTAAAAAGTCATGCTCTCAGGGACACATACAGAATATTTACTGTTAACAAATAACTTAATAACTTCACTCCGAATTATTAATTCATGGCCCCCATTGGCTCAGCAGGACTCGTCTCATGGTTAATTCTCTGCCTTTATACATTGTTAAATATGCATTACTCCTCGATTCTAACATATGAGCACTTGGCAAATCTATCAGAGCTTTGAGGTTGTGTAAGGGAATCCGAGCTGCAGTTTTGTCTGTTGATAAACTGATTTAAATATTTGTGTTCAGATAAATGTTCTGTTTACAGCTGGAGACATGGATGCAGTTATTTCTGTGACTTATGCTAATTTGGAAATTGACGTTTTTGCTAATGAGCTGTTCTGATTGGGGCATATTACTATAGTTTCTTCATGATTTTGATGACTTTTGGTTAAAAATAAAAAAAGTTATTTTGATTGAAGTTATGGAACTTGAAAAGATGGCATGTACTTGAGAGAAAATCATGAAAGGCTAGATAAACAAGGTGTAGAGAATGTCACTGAGAAAGCTTTCCTTTCTTTTAAAAGAACCTGTCTTGAACTAAAAGTGGCCACTGGTTGGTAAATGAACTGATCATAACAACATTGGTGACTGGCCTAAATCTCCATACAAAGATTGTTTACAGTAAAAAACACCAACAGTAGTATGCTTTTCTTGAAGACTGATCATTTGGAACATTTAAGATTCTTAGGGAATAATCAGTTGTATAATTGTAGCCAAAATAAGCAGCATTTGTATTTTAATGAAAGTCAAACAGATTGCACCTGTTTAATGCCACAGCAACAAAATTAGAAGTCCATAACACTCAATTATGGGCCATTTATTGTTTGTCATTAATAACCAATGTAGAGGAAATCCTGTGCAATCCCCTAACTGCATAAAAATGTCAGCAACGAGTAAAAAATGGGTGGAGATGATAAGGAGTGAGGGTTTCCCTGGTGAAGAAACTGTTGACCACACTTAACACAATTGTCTAAATGTTGCCAAAGTACCTTTGCAAGTTAGGAAGTGTCTTGCTCTTTATGGTCAAAATAATGGCCAAGGAGTACTGAATTTCTGTGCTTATTGAGACCATCAATTAGGGATTCACTTTATCATTGGTTAATACTGGTATCGCCAGATAATGTCTTTAAAAATTAATTGTTGTAATTCGCACTTAAGATAATATTTGCAATCATCAACAGCATGTATTATTGTTGAATTTAAATCTAATTTGAAGCCCTAAACTCTTAAAGCCCTAATTACTGTTAGAAGAGGATTAACTTATGTATATCCAATATTAATATAAAAGAAATTCAAAATTGCTCATCTCTACCATCAATCATTAAAACATTAGAAACTGTATCATTTTCAAACACATTTTTGTGTATAGACACTTTGTCAGTCTTAATATATATTACAATGTTGTGTGTACTTAAGGCAGTTTAGATGAGTTTTTATGCTATTTTTAACCCTGTTGCTCGTTCTACCTTTCAAAAAATGTGTCCTTACTCTGTTGAAAAATTTCCCCAAATGATGCCATGATGGCATGTCGGGTGATGCCATCTTGCCATCAGACACTTTGTTCAGCCCACATCTGTATTCAGTGGAATGGGCCATGTTAAAGCATGTCTGTGCAGCCACAGTAAACAGTAAACATTAGAGCACAGAGCTGGAAAGCTGAAATTATCTTAACATCCTGAGAGGGGTGTAGTTATAAGGACTTACACAGAAACAGCCAGTTCTGAGGGCTTCACAGTCATTCAGAAATCCAAAATTTGAGATATATTTTTAGAAAAGAAACTTTCTGCATTTTTTTTGTTGAACAGGGGGACATCTGGGACAAGTGTAAACTTATGAAAAAGACTGAAATATGTCACCTTTGCAAAAAAGACCAATTTTGGGTGTGAATTCTGAGTTCATGTATTCCTAAGTCCATTTGCTATGATAGTGAAAGCATCTCAACATTCATTACCTGAGGGTATGCACACAAGATGTCGCTGGTGGGATTTATTTCCCTATTTGTGTTTTATTTCAAATTCATGCTGATAGGTGTCTTTAAGATGAATGTTGTTGCATTCACTTCTTCAATAGCTAGCGCAACAGGCTGCAAAACATTTTCTATTAAAAGATACTCTTGGATCAGTCTGGTGTTTGTTTGGCCTGCATCTGGCTTCAGTGGAAGGGGAATGCAAATACAATATACACCCTCCTTACTCAGGTGTGAATGGAATTGAAAAGACGGAGGTAAGACCGAGAAAAAGGAAAGAGAAGGTGCTTGCTGTTTTACCTTCTTCCAGCTGAGTGAATCAAAAACAATGTGGCAGAACCTGAAATAGTTCACAGCTTTGGAAAAAAGTCCCCAGGGGCTGTAAATTGGCTCTCAGAAGAGGGAAAGAGAAACAATTGCCCTTTACCTACGAGGTTGCATGTCATCTCTCTGAAACTCACTGCTGGGCAGATTAAGGTCAAGTAGACCTAACCCCCCTCCCTCCATAGCCCCCCCACCCCCCTTTTCTCCCTCTCCTCTCTGGAGGGAGCAGAGAGAGGGCGAATAAAATGATGACAGGGAGGGATTGAGAAATAGAGAGAGAGCGAGGGGAGAAACCAGGATTTTGAAGGTCTTTGAAAGGGGTTTTACACCCATCCCAGGTGGTTTTCCTCTTTCACTCTGAGAACTGTGTTGATAATGGCCACTTGTCAAGGGGGATGAGCTCACCTGCTCTTTGTAACTCAGTCCTGCTGGTTCAGCTTATAGGTTCAATATAAATATGAAAAGAACATGTTGGTGGATAGCAGGGACCCCACATTTGGGATGTCATTGGCTCCTTAAAGTACAGCACCTTTAATAGGTACAATATACCTCAGAGCTGAACAGCAACTGCCCAGTCTTTGCAGGTCTAGCTCCAGAGGTACATTTCCCACGTCATACAACCCCATTCCTTCATTCATTTATTCCATTGCCATACGCCTATGTTTTTTTTATGGGTTTCTGGATTATCACTTATAGTAAGCTCTGTGCAGAAGAACAGTATATTCCAGTCTGTCCATGTTCTGTTCAACATTCATAAGGCACTATGATCAATTGGCATTGTAACCATCACCAAGGCTTCCTTTTTTCACACTCTTTCGAGCTCTATTAAAGACTATTTTTAGTTTTTCAAGGATGTCAAAAATGGTGACATTTAAAGCTGCAGTATGTAGTTTATTTTTTGTGTCCCTGACCCCAAAAATATGATTACATGTCAACATCTTATTACTGAAGCCACATGAGAGATCACTAGACATCTGCCCTGTTGTTGCTCTGTATTAAGCCTTTAAAAAATATAGCAAGGGATACCCAGCCAATGAGTGCTCAGTTCAGGGACAGTGTTCTTATTGGATCCTCTCTTAAGGTATATGTGCTTGTTATGTCAAAATGAACTTTAATTGTAGCTTAAATCATACAGGTAATGTTAATTTTATGAAGGGACATGGTTTGTTGCTCTTTTGTGACTGCAAATACATGACATAGACATAATGCTAACAGCAGCTAAAGGCATTTAAACACGCTGGATTGGTTGTGCACAAAGAGAGGGGCTTGGCTAGGAGCACAACCATGGAACGAAGGGGGAGTAAAATTGATTCGACAGAAGTCTCATCCAAGTTAAACACCCCAGCTCTAATGATCCATCAACCTCTGTAGTTATAGTTAGTCACCTTTTTAAAGAAGTTTTTGGGCATTCTAGGCTTATAACTGTTGTGGAGAGATGGTAGACTCAGAAAGCGTGAAGAGATCAGGGGAGGGCACGCTGCAAGTGGGAATCAAACCTTGACCGACCTCACAAGGTATGAGCCTTCATATACAGTATGTGTATGGTTGCTAGCCACTCTACCAAACAGCGCCCCAGTTACCCTTTTTTTTTTTTTTACAAAATGTCTCTTGTAAGATACAAAGAATGCTTCAAAATTCACTTGAAGAATATTGACGGGTGTTCTTTGGTTTTTTTTTTTTTTTTTTTTTAAATCCCTTAAGCTGGTGTTTACCATACATTATGGGAGTTTTACCAAAAATGCTAAACTGGCTATTCATTTCCACATTGTAGCAGTCATTACTGCTCCACTCTTTATTGCTTACTTTTGTCCTTTTCACGGAGCATTTGTGCAAAACTACTGTATTGAAGCTTCACATACACACAAAGGCAGACACACACTTGCAGCACCACTCTCCAGCATTGAGTCTATAAACACTCCCTGGCCAAAAAATAAAAGTCACCGACAAAAAAAAGGTCACACACTCTAATATTTTGTTGGACCACTTTCAGCTTTGATTACAGCACTCATTTGCTGTGGCATTGTTTTGATAAGCTTCTGCAATGTCACAAGATTTATTTCCATCCAGTGTTGCATTAATTTTTCACCAAGATCTTGTATTGATGATTGGAGAGTCTCACCACTGCGCAAAGCCTTCTCCAGCACATCCAAAAGATTCTCAATGTGGTTAAGGTCTGGACTCTGTGGTGGCCAATCCATGTGTGAAAATGATGTCTCATGCTCCCTGAACCACTCTTTCACAATTTGAGCCCGATGAATCCTGGCAGTGTCATCTTGGAATATGCCCGTGCCATTAGGGAAGAAAAAATCCATTGATGCAATAACCTGGTCATGCAGTATATTCAGGTTGTCAGCTGACCTCATTCTTTGGGCACATAATGTTTCTTAACCTAGACCTTAGCAACTGCATCAACCCCAGATCATAGCACTGCCCCCACAGGCCTGTACAGTAGGCACTAGGCATGATGGGTGCATCACTTCACCTGCCTCTCTTCTTACCCTGATGTGCCCATCACTCTGGAACAGGGTAAATCTGGACTCATCAGACCACATGACCTTCTTCCAGTCCTCCAGAGTCCAATCTTTATGCTCCCTAGCAAACAGAAGGCTTTTTTCTGGTTAACCTCACTGATTAGTGGTTTTCTTAAGGCTACACAGCTGTTCAGTCCCAATCCTTTGAGTTCCCTTCACATTGTGTGGAAATGCTCTTACTTTCACGATTAAACATACTCCTAGGTTCTACTGTTGTATTTCTTTAATTTGATTTGGCCGAATGTTTAAGTTATCGCCGATCACGATCATTCAGGATTTTTTTCCGACCACATTTTTTCCTAAGATGATGGTTCTCCTCTATCCTTCCAGTTTTTTAATAATGCGTTGGACAGTTCTTAACCCAATTTGAGTAGTTTCTGCAATCTCCTTGGATGTTTTCTCTGCTTGAGCCATGCCAGGATTTGACCCTTCTTAAACAGACTAAAATCTTTCCACGACCACAGGATGTGACTTTCGACATGGCTAAGTAATGTGAAGCTACACATTACATTAGCTGGGCTTAAATAACTTGTTGCCAGCTGAAAGATAATCACCCACGCAGTAACTATCTAATAGGAGACTCGTACCTATGTACTTAGTGAAATACAGGTGGCGACTTATTTTTTTGGCCAGGCAGTGTGTATATATGCTTTCCTCTCACAAATATTACTCCTCTGATACTATCTCTGGAGACCGAGCAATTGGGGGGGGCAACTCGTCTCATCTCTGCGTCATTTGTGATCGCTGTAAACTGCAGTGTGAACAAGGCCGGTAAAACATTTGCCTCTGTGCAAAAACTGCATCAGAAATAGTGAATTCATTGGGTCCCAACCCTTTTTCCTTGGAGCCCAATCAGTTGTTAGAGGAGAGGGGTTAGAGGCCACACAGTGGACTTTCCAAACAGTAATGGCATCTGCATGTGACAAGGAGGACGCTGTATTACATTATAAACCCCTGGAAGAAAAACCTGAGCATACTTTTCAGAGAGGCTTCATAAAAATAATAACTTTATTTGTATAGCACTTTTAAACTCAGGTTTACAAAGTGCATAGCTCATTTCTTAGTGAACTGAGAGTGTTGTAAAAGATATGATTGTCTTCTGCCCCCACCTAGCCCCAGCAACAAAGCGAAGAAAGTTGATTTTGCAGGACATGGGACCTTTAAACGTTTAGGGTAGCTTGCACAAATGTGCCTCAGATGGAATGAAAGTATGATCAGCAATCATTTCAGCTATTGAGAAAATCATTTGGATCTTACTTCAGGATCCACACTCCTGAGCTCTGAGGAAGGAAAGTCAAATGGAGAAACACATTCTTGAGAGAAGACATGCCCAAAAACAGTCCATTCAGCGACCTTTAGGTCAGCTAGATTACAGTAAGTCAACCTCTTGTACCTCTCTCGTCCTAAATTTTAGAGTTAAAAATAGTCTACTATGACTCTGACAGCACATTATGTCATTAAATACTCACTCGTCACAGATGATAAATCAATAAAACTGAAGTGGCAAGCCTGCCAATCGTAATTACAGAATCAATTGACACACAATTAAGTCTTTTGTTTCAGTGGACTGTGCTGTCACTCAGGAAAAGAGCTCCTGCTTGTCCCTTAATGTGCAAGTGAACGGCATAACATTTTGCCTTCCGCTGTCAAGGGCACAGTTACCAAGTCCACCAGCAATTAAGCACTATAATGTGCTGAGTTGAGCACAGCAACAAAATAGGCGGCAGTTTCTCCTGCTCCTGGTGAAATTATGCTTATCAGGTACCTCGCCTCTGCAGAGGTGAAGGGTCGGCCCGAGCAGGCAGCCAGCATTTCTCCACATAATTGAGAGAAGTTTGGATTTAATTGTATAATTAATCTTGTCGAATTAAGTTACACAGAAGTCCGACCCCTAAATTAGGCAGTCTGGAATATTTTAAATTGCCTTAATGTGAAATCTGGCTCCAGAATGCACTTTGTTCCCTCCTGATGGTATGAGGTAAGTTTTCTGCCATGATGAACACGACTTGCTGTAATAACCTGTTAGCAGTTCTTATCACGCTGCTCCTTTATATGATTAATTTCCTCAGAAAGTAATTGCAATTTCAAAGAGAGGCTCATTTTATTGTATGGCTTATTGTGAGCCAGTGAAGGGAAAATGTAAAAAGAAATTCATTGTAATGCTCGTCACACTGCATCAAAATATAGGGAAATGTACATTTTTACTACTGTTTTTCTGGATGGTACATCATTACTGTACATGACTGTAATTCAATCTGAGACTTCTTTGTTCCCTCTGATATTAAGCAACGATCAGTTTTGACCTACTACGATTTCTTTGTAATACTGAGGTTGTCATCAGCTTTTGTACTACTTGGGGGGCTTGTCTTTTAACTATGGTCTCAGGTTTTTATAGTATGTAAATTAGCATCATGCACATGTGAGACAATAAGGGTATACCAGTATTTTTGTGTTTCAGGAATCAATCAAAAACCTTTCTGTGCCTTTGTATTGATAAATGTTTTTTTTTTATATCATGACTGTCAATTATCAGTCACTGTGTTCAGTGTATGCTGTGCTGTTGACATCCCACACTGAGAGTGTTACTGCCTAATGCCTTGTCCACACTGAAGAGAGTATTTATGGAAACAGAGCCTTTTTCAGTGTGTTTAATAGTTTAGGTCACTAAAAAAGCACATATTGGAAAACTCCTGTCAAAGTGAATATTTTCAGAAACTCTGTTTACAGCATTCACTTGTAGACAGAAAAACAGCATTGCACCAGTTTCACCTTTATTACCTCTCTTAAAATGAGTGTTGGGCTATTGTAGACATTGCTCAACTTTTGCTGGTTTAATGTTGCTAACTGGACCATTTTCAGTCTTACAAATTCATACAGTTGCTCCCACACTATGCTGCTATTTCATAAAATACTTATACAAAGCCAGCTGATGTTGTCAGAGACCTCATGCTCCTGTTTTAAGAGTGGCCATGGTAACCAGCAACATTCAGCTTTCTGTCTGTGGTTGGAATTGTTACAAAAGAAGTTAACACCAACAACAGCACTTATGGATTCTTTCAGTATTTTGTTATACCAGCGCTTCCCAAAGTATGGGCCAGGACCCTCTGGTGTGCTATAATGTGCTGAGTTGCGCACAGCAACAACACAGACATCAAATTCTCCTGCTCCTGATGAAATGTTTTTCAGGTACCTCGCCTTCGCAGGTATTTGCCAAACTAAACTGGATTCTGTCTTTGAGAACTGATCAAGGAAGGGAATAATCAGAATCTTCTGTTCTGATTATATGAGGGTATTGGTTGGCTTCAGATGTAAAAAAAAAAAATCTAAATGAGGAAACATTTGCAAAGAATGCCTGCAAACATCAGTTTCCATGGTCACAAGTTTAATTGTATCCCTCAGTTAGACTTTAATTTGATTGAATAAACTTGAAAATGGAACATTCATTGCAGAGGAGGGATTTGAATAAAACCAATTCCAGTTGAGAATTGATCATAGCTGGCTTAAATAATCAATATCACTGGTCTTTTGTCAAGAATTCCCTGATCAGTTCCTTCCACTTTGTTCTGCATGCCTTGCAAATCAAGGACATCATGCTCTCATAAGAGGCTGTCAGCAGAAATGACAACAAAATAGTCAAAGGTGAAGTCTTTGTAAGAAGTAACCCTTGAGGTGTGTCATCTTGTTTTCGAGGGGATGAGATCAAAGATGAACTCATGGCAGAAAGGAGGTAAAAGTAGTTAAGATTGTGGCTTAATTTTCTGACGACACTAACTGTACATTGTTTAGCGGGTAAAACACATGCAACTAGCAGAAGCATTCCTCTATGCAGCACAGCATTGTGTATCAAGAATGGCATGTGCTTGAAATTGTTGCCACTGAAAACTTCTGTAGGCAGAAAATCGGCAGGGAGGAAGAATACATCCATTTTCAAAATATCATTTTCGTGTGAACATTAATTTCAGTTAAAGAGAAACTGAAGGAAGGGTTACAAGTGGCAGTGTAACAACTGCGTGGTTAATTTGGCACTCTAGAGTGGCTTTGCCTCATAATTAAGGGTATATTTCGTTTTCATCTGGTCAACATCCATTGAGTTGGGATGGTGATTTTATTAAACTGATACTGACTGAGTTATGCCAATAAAAATAAGTTACTCTAAACTGAAGCAGAGATGCCCAGGGCTCACCGGTTGAACAAACAGATTCTGCAGTGCTCTTTTAAACATTATATTTGACCATGTGACCCGCTTTATTCTGAGCTGGGTTACAAAATAAATCAAAACTCTTTAAATTATTGTCTTTAAAAACATGTACAAAACTTTGTATCATAAATGAAAATAATAACTTATTTGCACTCCTTTCAAAGGGTCGAGGTTTTCTCTCAATAGAGTGAATGAGCTGCATTTTTTTACCATCAGATTGACAGAAATGTATTTGTAACCAGCAGTGAATGGAAATGTTTTCAAAAAACACTTACTCTGAATGTATGTTCTCTTTAGCAGATGAATCGCTTAAACTTTGAATAAATGCAAATTGATCAAAATGTCTCCAGAATCACTTTGTGACATCTGCATATGACTAATAACAGTTAAAAACCTGAAGTGGTTTTGAGAACATGAAGAGAGTTTTATGTTACACTGTGAACAACACTATCACTGCAGCTCAATGCCAAAAGCCCCTAATAAAAATATCCTCTTATCTGTCCTATAGAAATGTCGTAATTGGATTTTTATTGTAGCTATGCTGTTGTACGTTAGCATCACCTTGGCACAAATCTAAAAGCTCAAACTCGACTCTAAACAAATGAATGCATCTCACAGTATATCAGACAGATAATCTTGTTTCAAGTCACAGTCAAGAGTGCATCTCACAGCAGCGTCTCTCAACAGACTTTGCAGAGATTAGAAACACTTGAATGGAGATTGGTTTGGGAGGGGGAGGCTGGTTGAGGATGTCACAGGGGGAGGGATAAAAAATCCTTGAATGATCCAGCAATACTTTGAGGTGGTTTTGAATATAAACATCACTTGTAGGTTGAATGATATGGGAAAAAATGATACAATATTCTCCTTTCCCTTTTGAGGTAATAATAGATTAAATCTCTTCGAAAATTACATCAAATGAATTCAGTCTTTTGTTGTGCATCAATTTAAACCTCACTGTAAGACTTATCTGGAAATATAATTCATTTTTTTAAATCAAATTTATACCCTGTTCCACTTTTATCACAAGCTGTTGCCTGCTGACAGTGACTCTTACATACACACACAAGAAACAGAGGCAGCAAGTTAAAGGTCTTGCACTCCTTGTGGCTTACGAGGTGTGTCAGAAAAGTTCCAGGACTGGTGTCACAAAAGCTTTATTTCAAACCCAAACTTCAAACTAAGAGTTTTCCCCTTCAAAGTAAACTCCTATGTCCACAAAGAGATGCTGAGGCGTTTGCTTCGTTCAGTGCGCGAGAAGAGGTGAGAGTTGTGGCAGGACAAGTCGTGGCTGCTTCACCATGACAGCGCATCCGACAGCTCCTGGCCAAGAAGAACATTGCCTTGCTGGAGCAACATCCCTATTCACCTGACCTGGCTCCGTGTGATTTTCCTCTTCCCCAAGCTCAAGGGGGTCATCAAGGGGACCCGTTTTGAAGACGTGGACTACATCAAAAAGGCCGTGACAACGGAGTGGCGGAGGATCCCAGAAGAATCCTTCCAGGAGTGCATGAAAGCGTGGCAGAGAAGGATGGGAAAGTGCATTAGACTCCAGGGGGATTACTTCGAAGGGAATATTTGTAGTTTGTAGTTTGTATTCTAAATAAATCTTTTGTGACACCATTGTTAACCCTTCTAATCATGCGCTTCCCTAGTTTCTAACAAAAAATATTTAAAGTGGCAGCATGATGAGATTTGGTTTATGACTGATGTTGCTTGTCTTTGGATGTGTCATTTATGCACAAACGGTTGCTCTGTAGTAAAATTGTAAAACAATCAACTGTAACCATTAGTTATGTTTCTCATTATTATGTGGGTAATTCCTTTTCTTTAGTAATGCAGAGTTGTTTGGACATTTAATGAAATCTTAAAACTTTTCAATGGCAAAGTATAAATCAGTTGATGTGATTCAACTTAGCAGTTGTGGTGATAACTTGAACCTCCCAACCTAATAGGATCATCCACACCCCCAAGCAGTAGCACTTAAGTTGTTCACTTCTATATTCCTGTAGAATTTAGATCAGAACAGATCCTTATAGGGGCAAATGTGTTTGGAAGATCACAGTTTTGTCAGTTCAAAAATAGTTAACTATGTCCCTACCAAATTACTTTTGTTCTGCCTTCAGAAGTTTTATATTTGTTGGTTCAGAGCACAAATGCATGATTGGTGACTTTTTATCCCATTTTGTTTAATGAAAATGTAGCAGTGATGTTATTTGACTTCTGTTTTGAAGCGAAGAGAAAATGACAAATTCCTGTCAGTCTTATGGGCTAACCAGATGTACACATTTTTATCTCCCCCCTCGTCTTTACAGTAGTGTCCAGTCAGGAGCAGCCACAGGTCAACAAGAGAAAACTTCCTAAAATATTAAAGAAAGAGAGTGTAATTTTTGTGGCCCTATAAATCAGTAGAGACAGAAATTGCATCCAATAGTGGCACTTAAACCTCTTTGAGGTAAAAAAAAAAAAAAAATCATCTGGAAGAATAATTGTAGATATGTGAATAGTATTTGCTATGAGTCTCTTAGTATACTTTGTGTTTTGTTTCCCATAATGCCAAGGCTTGAGCGAACTTTGTTTGGATGTTAAAAGTCCTGTCCATGATAAATCTGTGTGTGAGTTGTATAACGTTCTGTAAAATTTAAACTAGTTTTTTGCTGCTGTTTTGTTTACTCATTGCTAATGACAACATTTCTGTTCACTGCGGTTTTGAGATATGAATGTTCATCCGATCATCCACAGCCTGGAAAGCAAAAGGCCCATGGGGTATTTGCCAGTATAACTCTTCTTAACACAACGACCTTACTCTGCTGCTGTTGTCAGATTTAGTAACAGCAGACGCATGAGAGGAGCTGGTAGGAAAAAGTCTCCTTCGGCTTGTTCGGATGCCAGCAGCGTGTTTGAGCTTTCATAGAGCTCTCTTTTATGTTTGTGACGTATGATTGTGTCTGTGTAGACGGCGTCTCAGAGAGAGAGGCGCCATCCCAGCACACACTGCTGTCACCCAGAATACCGATGGAGGATCTGCCCTTGTGCACCTCCCCTGAAGTATGTACTTACATAGATGGCTCTATTCAGCACTGGCGTGTGTGTTTTCCAAGCAGTGTACTTTCTGCTGCTGCAGTGGAGTATTCTGGAGCGAGATTATTTTTAGTGTGTGAGTTTCTGTCTGTCTCCGTCCCTTTCTGTTACCAAATTGAGGCAGGTACTTTTGTGGTGATCCCATTTCTGGTTCATAGCTGGAAATAAGACTCTCAACTATGGCTCAACAAGTTAGACCAAAAATAATATCTTAATATTCTTTTTGCCGAGGACAGATACACGATATTTAAATTTAACAAATGGTTACCACAGTACCAGAATTTTAAGCTTTAGTATGAATCTGGTCGATATAAAACCTGTCAAATAACATTTAAACTAAACAGATGTTATAAAATAGAGATCATGGAAACCCAGTATTGGTCATTTTTGTTTGTTTGCCTTTACTTCTTAAAAAATTCCAACACATTTTCTTTTCTTCTATTTTCTTAATACTGGCACCAAATGTATTTTTTATTAAAGATCTTCAGTATAATCTTCAGAAAAAAGAGATAAAACAGTGCCTAAACTGCACAAATACTGTCCAATGGCAGCATTTGGAAAAATTGCCATTGCATTTGTGCAATTTAGACAGTGTGGGAAGTTTGAGAGTAATTTTAGTCATAAAAACACTTTTCCAATAACTATGTGTGTAGGACCTCTGTTTTTGTTGCTGTTGTATTAAACAGGAATCTGTATTTCTACAAATGTTGCGACAGACAAGGCAGGAGGCATCATGTTTTCCAGTCAGCTCAACTGTATTAATTTATGAACTTGTAGATCTTTGTGAAAGCATGTCTGAGAAACTCTTTGGGGTTCCTTAAAATTTGACTTAATGTCCACTTGGATTAAGGGATGTAGTGCTTAGATTTTGGAGGTCAAAAGTCATGAAGTCATATCGTCATCCTGTGTTTGTGAATGTGATATCTCAAGAAGCTTGAAGGGATTTCCATCAAACTTGCACAAGGGTCCATTCTAACCTAAACATGAACAAATTAGATTTGAAAGGTTTGAGGTCAAGGTCACAGAGTCTCATGTGTGTCCTTTGTGGTGGCTGCATGACCTTCTGGGGAGTACTGTAACTGATTTTACTTCAAATTTGCACAAATGTCAACTTTGACTCATGAATTGACTGATTACATTTTGGAGGTCAAAGGTAAAGGTATAGCAGCTTTGCTATAACATTTTGCTCATCAATGCAGTATCTCATACAATCTTTAGTTTAGAGGATTTATTTATCTGTTTATATTTTACAAAGATGAGCTGGTAATTTTTTGTGAAACAAGGTCGAACAACCCCTGAGCTTTTTGGTCGTTCTATGCTTGTGAGCTTGAAACTTCAAGAATTCAGTGAGGAGTTTCTGTCAGACTTTGCTCCTATTTCCTCCTTAACTTGTTAATGATATGATTATATTAAGACGTACAAAGACATAGGTTAGATGTCATTAGATCTCAAGCTCATCCTTTTACAATAAGATATTTAAGAATTACTCTACTACAAAAAAGAAAATGTCCAGCTCTTCTTTTTCACCTTCCACTGCACTTTTATTGTCTGACAGTTGTTTACCTCATGGATGCATCAAACTGTCAGGCAGTATTTCTAGTTACTGCTAAAAGAACTCGAAGTTACCTTTTGAAAGCGTTAGGCCCGACATCTCTCTCCCTTTTTCAAATCAACATAAATTATATCTGTTTAAAAAAGGATATTTTTTAACCCTTTAACCCCATGTTTTAAAATACACCAATCTGTCCTAAAGACTCATTGTATCGTCCAGCCTTTCTCTCGAGAGCTCAGAGATGTGGTTTTTTTTTAGCTGTGTGGAATATCTGTGGTTGTGTTTTTAGTCCATAAACAGCATATCTTCATGTCCCTACAGAAAACAACATGATAGCATTAATGATGTATGGGAAAGTGGTCTAAAACTGCAATCCTGCCCACCGAGGCACAACATGTTTAACCTCTAACCTCAATACTCCTCTGATATTTTACAGAAAGGACTCCTCTCTCTGCAAAAACCCATTACAGCTCAGTGTTTTGAAATTGAATGGAGCTGCCTTTTTAGGACTTTCCTCGCCATACATGACATCTCTCTCTTTCCCCAGTCCGACTTTGATTGTTCAGGGAAATCTTGTGAAATGCAAATGGGACCAAACAGAATGTAATTGCTGCTGTGTGATGATTACAAGGGAGAACTAATGATGTCCCAACACTGGGGTCAGGTAGGGTTTAATTAGAGAAGGCACAATCAGTGTCACTCCACTCTCGCGCTCTCCTGTTCCCAGTTTCTGCCTGGTCCTGTGCCAGCTAAAGAAAACAGGCTGCTGATGTGAAAATAGGTTTGAGGAGGGGGCTGGGCAGAAATTAATGTAGCTAAGTTCTTTTGTTCAGAGCTGGTCTGTTTTGGAAATGGAACCTCTGTAAGAGGCATTGGCCTGTCTGCAGATAAAGGTGGAGGTTAATGAATGGGGCAGAATGGAAAAGGTTCCCATTTGAAACGTTGGTCCATTGTGAGAAAAGCCATGTGACGTGTTAAACCAAACCAACACACAGCAGCACATACCGTAATCTCATACTAACTCCAATAGAAAAATAACATATCTCCCCTGCCTTTCACTACAAGCCTGAATTATTGTTCAGCAGGACTATGTTGTGCAACTGAGCAGATTACTCAAAGACGGAGACCAGATTGGACAGATGAGTGAGACCAGCCAAGGAGAATAACTGTGGCCAACATTCCTGATTATCCAATCAGCGCTCCAAAAACATCAATTCCACCTCGTCAATAGATAATTAAGAGGGATAATTGGCCGACTGCGCTGTGGGCAGACAAGCACTGCTGGTAAAGTTCCATCCCTTACCTCAGCATCCAACACACACTCTCACACCCTGACATCAAGATAGACAGTTGAGACGTCTGGCCATTGAAGGTCAACAGTGTAACTTCTTTACTTTTAAAAAGCTCATGATGAAAAGTTAAGTTGCACCACACTAGGAGTAAGGGTGAGCAATATGAAAAAAAGTGGTATCACAATTTTTTAAGGCTGGATCATGATAATTTTATCACAGTTCTTTTTTTTCTCATTTCTTACACATAGCTGCAAATTTTCACCCAGAACCAAACATGAAACCAGAATTATTGTTTAGAATGCACAAATACTGAACTTAGAGTACAAGTTAAAGGCTCTACATTACACTCAATTAGAAGTGTACCTCACTGAAAAAGCTGAAAAACATACAATATCTAGTTTACTTTTTTAAAGTCTCAAAGTTGAGTTTACTCCGTTTTTTTTACGCGTTGGTTTGCATGGTTTTGTGTTAATAAGGTTTAATAATTGGGGTTTACAGTGTAAAAATACTACAGTGTCTTGGGATGTGAGAGGGTCCTAGGTCCAAATTCTGGATGAGGCTTTATGTGTCACAGCAAAGCTCCTGACTGACAAAAAAAGTTGATAGGGTTGATACTCAAATGTTTTTAAATGCAACAACTCCAGTGCTATAAATCAAGTGATAATTTGACAGACCAACTTTTACTTGAATTGGTGAAATATTTGACGACTTTATTTCAGCTAATATAATTGTTTACTTTTTTTACCACTAAAACTAGCCTATGGACCTTTCATTTGCTCTGCCCACCTCTTCTAGCCACTTGTTATCTTGAACAGTGAAGTCTTGAATCCTCTTCAGAGTTTATTAGCTTAACCATACATATTTCCTTTTTCTTGAATGCACAATAATGACCTAATAAGGGAGAAAAGCTGTTCAGAAGTGGCCCCAACCCCTGGCGATTTGGTCTGCATCACTTTAATTACTGTTATGTTAAATTGGTTAAGCAGCTGTACACATGCTTCACACATTGAATAGTAGTGATGAGTCATGGTGGTGGCTACACTCGAGGTTACGATGTGTGTGTCAGCATTTTTGACTGGTAAATAGTTTGCACCATAGTGGATGGATGCCCTGTTATAGTAAAAACGTAGTTGTATTAATGGCGTCCTAAACGCTGGTTATTATGGTTACTGTGTTAATTTCTCCCATTGAAGAGTTCTTTTATTGTCAAAGTGAGGATCTTTTCCACTTGGACTCCTTTTTTAAACTCTTTCAAGATGATCTTACTTAGCCCTCATTTAACAGGGCACCAGCCAATGCTTTGGAAAACCACAGACTGCTCTTTCCTTTTAGATCCATGTGTGTCTGTGAAGTACAGGCCAGCAGATTTAAGCAGACAGGGCCAGAGATTTAAAACATTGACCTGCCCGGTCGCAACAGCTGTGTGCTAATCCATTCCATTGCTCTGACTGTCCTCCTGCCTTTTTTCCTGCTCTGGTGAATAGCAAGGTCCTTAATGTGTGAGATCAAGAGGAAAATAAGGCTCTCCAAATGGAATCAAATCACACAGAGGGGCTGCCGGCTTGCAGCAACGGGCCTCAGCAGCATTAGGGCCAGAATAAGACGGAGCAATTGGACTGTAATTCCTTTTGCAGCTATTAGCCCGTCACAGCTTGCCGTTCTCTCTCGTTTGCTCGGTTCGCTTCTCTTCCCCCCCCCCCAACCAGTCGGTCTTTGATTAATTCATTAATTCGCAAACAGAAGCTGAATCACATCTCAGCACTCGGCTGACTCAAATTGGATGCAGGCTAACAATCAGTCCCTCCCACCCCGGACTGATCTGACAAATAAAAAAATACAACATTACTCAGTAAATAGATCTTTGTCCATTCGGCCTGATAATTTGTTGCATTTTCATGTTTTATGTATGCTCAGAGGAGCTGCCTGCCCTCGTATATCACAAACCCAACGAGGCAAGGCGGGTTGGGGTGTATTGATTTGGGTCGGCTGTGCACCCCTCTGCACAGCACTACCCTTACAGCCCCTGCTACGCCCTTCGCAGTTTGTATTCGTCTCCAGCTTTTAGCCCTCTAGCCCTTGTGCATTGGCTCTCATTCAGTGGTCCCCCTTCTTGGCTCACACAAGACCCAATCCCATTCCCATGCATTCAATATTCCCATTATAAGCTCATTAGTCTAGTCATTGTTTTGGGCTCATTAATAGGATATCCATCGCCTTAGACACCTCTGAATTACCATGTCACAGTGTGGCCCCTTTCAGAGCACTGACAGTGGGTGGATTTGCAAAGTTGTGCAAGCGTGTGCGCCTGTGTGCTTCTTATGTTTGTGTATGCCAACATCGACCTTGAGTTTGCTGACATGCCAGCCCTTCTAGAAACCTGCTGACACACTTCATGTAGATACACATGCACCCGCACATACACACACACGAAAGTCCTCCCTCTTCAGTTTTACTTCCCCGCCTACTCGCTCCCAGAGGCTTGTCCGTCAGTAATGCAGGAGACAGTGGAGCAGGCGAGCAGAGGAGGGGGAGGGCTGGGGCTGGATCAGGGGTTTTTAACATGCGAAGCAGGTCCTCCTGTGCGTACGTATTGATCCTCGGAGGGCTCCCAGGCCCCCTTTTTCCTTTCTTTCCCCGGCAGTGGAGGCCATTCATCACCGAGGCCATGACTGGAGAGCTCAAACAGCCGTCTCTGTCAAAAAATGGGCTGCAGCGGGCTGTGCCGTGCCACGTCGAACTGGCCTCCCTCATCAGGAGGGATGAAGTCTTGACACAGTGGCTTATGGCGTGATCTGTTCCTCTCACTCACCGGAGTCATCCATAGTGTGCTGGTCAATGCGCGGACATGCCTCTATAAAGCCAAGATACTCTTAACTGCTCTATTGGATTGCAGTGTTCCACTCTCACCTAACATGTTTTATTGATTTGCAAGGAATAAAAAAAGAAAAATCATAGAAAGAAGATACCAAGAAATCTGTGTTTTTTAGTGGAAGTAACTTGTATCAAGCAATGAAAAAAATCCCATTTTAAATTGCTTTTCCTCCAGAGGGTCATTTTTTAATCTGCGCTCTAAGTGGAAATATGAATCTAAATATCCAGGTCATGTTTATCTATGACATCCCTCCCCCAGGCTGGTGATTTATGCAAGGCTCCTGCAGTCCCTCTTCCTTCCTGCGTCCTGCCACACCTAGGTCCTCCCCTGCACCCTCATGTTTGATTGATAGTGACTTTCTACGCCACGGGGAGATGAGCATCCCAGCTGAGCTGCCAAGGCTGGAGCTCCAGCCTCAACCCAAGTTTGGGCCGCGACAAGGACGTTACAGGGAGAAAGACAGATGGTGGGAGGGAGCAGAGCGGAGCGTGGCCTCAGCATCAGATGTGTTTTAAATAACTTTGACAGAGGAGTTTGAGCCGTCTCTCTGGGCTGGAGCTAATCTGATGTGAGAGGATGCCACACTGAGGCTGATAGGACACAGAGATAGAGGGAAGGGAGGGGAGGGGATGGCTGAGGGAGGCATGGAGGGGGAGAGAGAAAGGGTAATAGAGGTGCTCACTCAGCTGGTGGGAAATCTGCCCTCTTCATCTTTTCATCTCTCCAGCCTCTCTCTTTCTCACTATGCCCCTTCCTCCCTCACCCAGTTATATCCATTTACCACCAAGCCCCAGCTCTCCTCTCCTCTCTCTTCTGTCTCTTTCACACTTTGCGTCACGCTCCCTCTGGCCTCCCTCCATCCTTTTCCCTGTCGTCCCCTTCGCCCACCATCTCCCCCACCACCTCTCCCTCCCTCTGTCTTTCACAGACGATTTAGGAAGTCACAGCCTCTCCCTTCCATTTATGAAATTGCTCATGTTATTTCCTGCCCCCTCTCATCCACCCCCCATGCCCAGTTCTCCCTCATAAGTCTTAGTGGATTCATCCTCTCTCTGCAGATACTCCCTGAACGGCCCAATCCTCCAGAAAACACACAGCTCAGCGGACAATGCTCTTAAAAAAACACAAAAATTCATCCTGGGGGTAATATTCTCAGACAGCAAGACTAGCCCCTGACACCACGACCCGGCCAAAACACTGAGCATCCATTCTTAATCCCCAACCAGTGGCCTCTTGTTTACTTCATGGCCCTCTGGCCACTGTGAAAAGGCACATGCTGCCCCATTTTTCCTGTAGCTGTGTCTTTTTTTATGGCTTATTGCTCACAGGCCATCGCTGTTATGAGTGTTGTCTGAGCGCTTGGGTAGACAGAGGGATTTACACAGCCTCAGAACATTGTATTTTCACATAATAGTGAACTACTGCACTTCTTTTAGGGTTTTGAGGAGGAGCAGCAGCAGCAATTTAAGAAGAGAACAGACACTGACCACGCAAATGGAAAAAAAAAATGAAATTGTTCTTAAAAAGGTCACATATGGATCAGGATTTGGCTCCAGTTTAGCTTAAAGTAAATGGGAGGGTGGGGCTTGGATTTTTAGGGCAGCAAAACAAGCTTTTGACACAAGGGACATCACATTTTAAAGTTAGAAAGAACATTCTGGCTGCAAACACTTTAGTCAGTCTACAAAAGCTGGAATATATCCACATCAACCTCAAATGCTTTAGAGAAAATATCGTCTGGATAGATGCTTTGGGAACTCTTCTCTCTTTTGGTTCCTGCATACCTGTGAAAAATATTTTATAACACCGATGCTGTGAAATGGTTTCGTTTTGTATAAGGGCTTAGTTAAACATTAAGTTTTAAAGATATTGTAAATGTGTTTAATAGCAAGATCTAGTGTAGATTGTTTAATTTTTTTTCATTGAAGTAATACTTAGGCACACCGTATTGGCTAGTTTCTTGCTTACATGCAGGCAAACCTGTGCACATTGTCTAAATCGCTCAAAGGCATTGGTAACATTAGGAACAATTGTCCAAATTTTGTATTCGTTCATTTTAGACCATGCTTACTTTCACTCCTTGGTCAAAAATACATCTTGAGATTGCTAAGCTTCTGTAATTTTAGGTTCCACCAAACAATGGGATCATGAAAATTTTACCGTTTGAAACACTTGGCATTTAGGGTCTGAATATGGGTGGGAGAGTGGTTCCCAAGGTATCACATGCACACCCCTTCTCATTTAATGCTGCCCTGAAGTTAAATTCAGATATCAAGAAATTGTAAAAAAAAAAAAAAAAAAAAGGAAAAAAAGAGTGATCAGCAGATTTTGTAAAACTGTATATATACAAAATATTTGCCTCACTAATTGCATTTGTAAAAATGAGGCTTTAATTCAGAATCAGAATCAGAATGGCCTTTATTGTCATTATACAAGATGTACAACGATTGTGGCTCATTAGATAATTTAATGTAGCATTTTTTTTAGTTTTTGGAAGAAGATATAGGCTAGTTGGCACATTTGATTTAAAGAGATCATGTGCTTTTTTGAGTTGTAAATGTTTTTTACTGTGTTGTACATGTCTTTTCTTCTGTGACAGAGAACTTCATCCTGTAAACAGTGCCAGTAGCTGACTGAAAAAGCCGATTCCCCCAGCCCCCTGAAAAGACCTACCAGTGTGACACCCTACCATTTTTTTTTTTTACCATTTTTATGTCAGCATAAAAATTTTTATGTCAGCAGTTCAAGCCCAAATTATCAGGGTCACAAGCCCAGTGCAGAGCACTTACCATAGAAAGAATGCACAGCTGCAGAAAATGGTGCTGAACCATACTCAGCAGATCACTTACCACATAGTAGATAACTGAACCAATCAGAGCAGACTGGGCCCTCACTGAAAAGAGGCAGTTTAAAGTGACTGGTGCCCCAAAAGAATGTCTTAGACAGAAGGAGAATAGAGGTGGATCAGGGATATTCAGTTTGTGAGGTGAAGGCTTGCAAATAACTAGCGATTGTTTCCTCTAGCAGTCATCAGAATTTGTTATGTCCTTGAAAATATGAATCCACATCACCCAGTCCCTCTTTGTATTAGCTGCGTGCCTTTTTATCAGCTCACACATAAAGTAGACATACAGATTTTGATGCTGTATTTACAACTGCCCATTACTCTAGCATTACAAACAGATTTCTCCAAAATGTAGCATGGATTATGTCATATGCAATAAGCAAACATTTGTGAAATCTGTGCTATACCAGAAATACCTGGATGATGCACTGATTCAAGAAAAATCCGCAGTATACATTCGACCAGTCTACCTTGTCTGCTACAATGTAAAGTATAAACAGCTCATAGGTTAAAATGGCAGATAGCAGCAGCATATATTCATGGGAGCAGTTAGCATTAGCATTAGCAGTAATTCTGTTATATTTACAGCATAGTGTTGTGAATCAAACCCTGGTAAATTTACTTTATTTGAAAACTATCAATATCAAAATAAATCACTTTCCAGATTTTTTTCAGTCCAAAAATGGATGATATTATCTAGCAGCGCAGCCATTTGCAGGGTTACCTTTTGCTTTCATATTTCTAGACCAGCTTAAGGCTACTACTACTACAGATAACATTCGACAAAAACTTGGGTGCCATGCATTAGCTCTGTGGTGGCTGTATTTGGCACCACACATTTGCAGGAGCTGGTTTTAACCTGTAGAGAGCAGTCGCAACAAATCTGTTTGACTCAATTGAACTTTAATTCTTTGGGCTGAAATGTCAAGACTTGGACCTTAACTGATTTGAAACACCATTAAATTTCCACTGATACGGCTTTGTATCTGGAAAAAATGAGTTTGTTGTTTCGTTGCTCTTTGAGTGCTCCTTCAGTCACAGCCAGTGAAAGTAGTTTGGTGTACATTTTGTGCATGAAATCTTATGTTATTTTAAGGATGTATGTCTAGTAAACTTCAGTGCTCGTACACACGCACATGCACTTAAATGTGTTTTTAAGTTCCAGAGTGATGAAGAGCAGAAGAGACAGAGAGCCAGACAGACGGAAGTGGGAATGAGTGTCAAGTGGTGAAGAAAAAAATCCAGGGGAGCCTTGATGGTGCTTGGCTTGCTGTCGGGGAGTGAGAGATGGCAGCGTAAGGGAAGGAGAGAGATTGAGTGAAGGGTGAGTGTGAGGTGGGAGGGGGGTAGAATGTGGCGGCCTGTCCTTGTGCCTCCTCCACTCCTCTCCTCTCAGCCTCTCCTCTCAGCCTGTTTCTGGCTCATTACCCCCTCCGCCAGCAGACTTCTCCCTGGGCGGCAGTGAAAAGAACTGTCCTCTCTCGCTCTCACCGACAGCCGCAGCCCGAGCACTGCCCTGCCCTCCTGATATTAATCAACACACACACACACACTCACACACACACACTCCTTCAGGCTCGCACTTACGCTTTCCCCAGTGAGCTCCTCTGACGGACAGGCTGGTGGGCAGGTTTCTCTTCTCCTGGCCCTCACTTGCAAATGAGACATCCAACCCCTCAGAGGAACAGGCGAGGGACGGGATATTAGAAAAGTTTTATTGGAGGAAACTTTGTTTTCATCATACGCTTTGTGTGACTGACTGTAGAGGATGGCCAGTGTGATTCTTCTGGTTCTGCTGAACAGTTCAAAATGTTTCTCACGTCATGAAATCTGTTAAAAAAAGAGCTCTTGTCTAAGTCAGAGAGATGCAACTATGATTTCAGAGAAACACATGTATTTCGTCCTCACTGTTAGTAGGCCAGTTTTTACAAGACTTGGGAATTTCTCAGTTTGACAGCCATATTTACTTAAAACTTCACAAAAGGAAAAAATACTTTTGAGAGGAATTCTTACAACATATAACATTATCAAACAATAACGCTTAACTTAATCAACCAAACAAAGCATAACATTATTTAAGCTAGTGATGCACCAGTCCTGAAAATCAGGACCAATAGCACTGTTTGAGATCACAGTATAGCCTTTGGCAGTTCTGAGTTTTTTTGCCAACATTTTCTTTCATGTTCAGAGTTTTCAACAGTTTATTTTGTCGGTCACACAGAAAACCTCTTCTCAGATTCAGCACTTGTGTGCTTGATGCAAACTTTCAATTGATGTGACACAACACATAAACATCTGCAGCTAACATCTGTTCCAGATACAAAAATTGTAAATAGCCAGTGTTTGTAAGAAGGGCCAGTAAGAGCCGATACTAGTTTTGAACAATGTATTTACACTTCCCCAATTTAAGCTTTCAATAAACAAAGCTATTCTACCTTTTTTTAGCTTCAAAAAGTTTAGAGCTGATTATTTGCACATTTTCCATGCTAAAGACAAAAATATATCAGCAGTGTTGTGCTCAGGAAATTCCCAAATGAAATGGTGACCCAAGTTTTTCTTTTTTCATCAGCAAACTGTTTTCAATCAGAGTCTCTGGGGAGGAAGCTTAATGTTTGTCATGTCAAACAACATAAGCAACACCAATGTTTTAGTGACACCAAATTAAACATGGCTGCACTTTAGAACAACAGCATGATGAGTTTATAATAAACTAGAGAGATCCAAAAAGAATCAAATTATTTACAGGGAGGGATGCAGAAAACAGTTTCTCAATGTGTTTGGCACATTTTGGGAGTGTGTATGTGTCTCTGTGGTGCATTGAACTAAAGCTGGAAAGTTCTGGTAGTAAGAATTTGTTTATTAATTGGCTGCACATCAAATATTACTCAGTTTTATCTTTTTAAGCTTTAGAAAACTGATGAACAAAATATTGTAAAAGTTTCATTTATTTTTCAGGTTTACATATAATTGGGTTTTATTTATTTATTTTTTGCTGGTTTGGCAACACAAGTTGAATTTTGCAGAGTTTGTCATGTTTTCTTCATGTTTACAACAAAAGCATGTTATGTTTTAGCTGGCATTTGTTTGTCTGTGTGTCTATTTTTGAGCAAGATGAGTCAAAAAGTTATGGGCAGATTTTGATGACATTTTCTGGGAATTTTGGTCATGGCTTATGGGAGAAGTGATTAAATTTTGGTGGTGACATAAATCCAGATCTTGATCGAGGCATTTTTAAAGCATTTGTTTACAATGCGAGATAGGACAGTTTTCGACATATTGAAAAAATATATGGGACTTGGGAAGAAACTTGCTCCTTGCCAGTTCTATCCATTTTTTTTTTCAAATTTAGCAAACATAATTGTACAATTATGTTGTTTTCATTAATCTTTCCTTCAATGAAACACTTATGTCTGCACATCATACACAATACCGCAGAGAAATGCATCACACTTTAGACATGTAACGTCCAGTTTTAAATGTTCTGATATTTGCCCATAATGGGTGATATGTGCTGTGATGGATGTTTGAGTACAAAGTATGGCTACCTTGGGCAAAAGTGGAGCTAATTTTAAAAGTTCATATAATCTTGTAGTGACACAGAAAATGCATAAAACAAGATTTACCCCAATGTTATCAGAATATATCCAAAAACTGAACTGAATATACCTCTTATGCTCAAAGTGCATGCTGTAATTTTGTCATCAAATGTTTATTTTGCAGTTCGGTCGTAGGCTGGCTTTTCTACACCGGAAAAAAAGTTTAAAACACTCTGAACTGCATTCACACGCTGACAGCCTTTTTGGGTCAAAACTCAAAATTTTGAGTTGAGAGAAAACCAACTTAAAACAGACAATCTTATGAAGTATCCAAGCCCAGGCCAGTTGCAGCATATCTTGGATATGTTGTGTTTGCACACCACTGTGCCAGCCTTGCACACCAAAATCTTTGTCTTTATTCAGACCCTGTGTTCAGAACTTGGCCTGACCATGCCTGACTACACCTGAGCTTAAACTACTTGTTTTTACATTTTGCTTACTTAAGTAGAGAAATTAGATGAACTTTGAATAAAAAAGACCTTAATAAGGATAGTTGAGATAACTCCTTTGATAAGCTCATAACACAACAAAAACATTTTGTTTTTGTTTACTGAAAAATGCATTTATTGCCAGCAATTTTAAGTTTTCATTGTAATAGTGTACATAAACAGTAGCCATGTTTACATGTGCATGTTTTCTTCAATCTGATTGAATCATTCTGATTAGAACGTTCCCACTCACTGTGTATATGGACATATTCTGATTATGCTGTGTGTGTGTACATGCATCCGAGACAGAGACAGCAGAGGGAGTGGCTGTTCTTTACTCTTAAAATAACAAAAAATCCTTTAACTTGTGAAAATTATTACTGGTCAGTATTTATTAACTGTAAAAACAGCAGAGTGGCAGCCGCCAACTATATGAAAAACCCATGTACGTGATTCTCTTTATGAGAGTATGTTGACAATGATTTTCTCCGTTATGAGAGCCAGATTAATTAGAAATGTGGTTCCATGGTGTAATTAACACTCTTAGTGTTCCAGTTTGTCTTTATATGAGCACACTACAGTCAACAGTACAACTCCTCTGTTGTTGTCCGTCACTCATTGTTCCTCATGGAGGGACAGAGAATTCATTCCCCTGCTGCTGTGGTTGGTGCGGGATGCCTTTATTTTCTGTCCTCAAAGAAATTTCATTCTGAATGCTCTTTCGGATCAAAATCTTCCAATTGACATGTTTATGTGACGTGTTTTTTTTTCTGATCAAGCACATATTCCGATTACTTGAGTTCATGTAAACATGGCTAGTGAGAGCTTGACTAATTTCACAGTATAAAACCAAAAATAAACAACTGCAAGCATAAAAATGTGCTTGTGCAAAACCTGACAGGGCCTACCATCATGAAAACAGTGTACATTTTCAGTATTTATATTTTCAAACATTGCCACAACTTACAAGTTGAGTAAGGATAAGTCGAGGATAAAAATCTTCATTTTTGATTATTAAAATCCTCTGAAAAAAATAATTAGTGCCCCATTAAAAATCTAAAAAGGAAATAAAAACTAGAAAAATAAAATGATTTCTCCCCAATTAGACTTAACATTTCAATGGACTATCTTCTGTTCAACAAACATAATTTTGTCTCTGTTCTTTTCTGTTAACAATCTTTGTACTGAGCTTTAGGGTTGCCATGTGTTTAAATTTTAGATATAAACTTTTGATAAAAGCAATACTGTTTTACCATACATCTCATTTTAAAGATATTTAGATATCTTAAAAACAGTACATAATTTCTTGCACTATAAGTCAGATTCAACAACTTGTCTGTCAAGTGTTAGCCACCAGAGCTCACCTTCATCATCTCTTCTATTTACGGTTGTCTGTGTGCAAGTAATTGTCACATTTTTGTCTTTATGTAAGCCACAACAAAAAAAGATACTTGATTTTCATCACAACTGCAAATTAAGTATACAAAGTTTCATTTAAGTCGCAGTTTCTTTTTCTTTGCAAAAACATACCATTACAGTTAGCATTTGCAGTGCGGAGTATGTGAAGCTTTTGTCTGTGTCTTGTCTGTTCAGAAATGTTTTGTAAACTGATTTGTGTTCCAAAGCACTCCATTGTGTTTATTACACATTGTCGTCTTGCCTAAAGATATCTCACAGCACCTGCCCCTTTCTCTCTTACCCACACTGCCCTCTCCTAAAAGCTGTGCCTGCTGACAGTGTGCCAGGTGTGCCCGTACCCAGGAGACATGCCCGATGTCACAGAGCGGAGCAGACTCACATTGGCCGTGAAGAGAGGCACGAAGCCAGCTCGGCCACAGAATAACTTTAGTGGGGGGAGACGTTGAAGATCCCTGAAGATGTGGGTATGTGTGACATTAGCTGGCTGCCTTCCCTCTCCTCTCTGCAAAGCTCACGGCTCCAGCTCTGTATTCACACGCTGACTGAGTATGTGACCCCGTGTCCACCTGACATATTCCCTGGCAGGGAGTCAGAATATGAAATGGTTGTATTATTCACGTCCTACCTTTGACATTGTCTGTTAGCTGTGCAGCAGGCACCACAGATAGAGCTGCAATCTGGCAGAACATCCACCTGAGGCAGTGCGTTAGAACACCAAGTCAAGACAAACCGGGAAAGCCAGTGCTAGAGTTAAAGGGATATTACAGTATTTTTTAGGAGAAGTTTTGTGAGATATGTTTCATTATTGAATATATTGCCCAAAAAAACTGTCCTGTGAGAAAGAAAGTAAGAGAAGAAAAAGGAGAGGAGCAACACATAAACTAGGCTGTGAATAGCTGCAGACAGGGCCAAGAGCTTTGACACATTTTGTTAATTTCAGGTATAAACAAACTGAAAAAACATTGTCATTATACATTGAACATTGTACAGGACACATCACAAGCAAGCATCTTTGTTTAGATAACACTTTGGTCCAGGAAGAAGAATAATAGATGCAAAACAATGTGCTGAAGTTTTACCAAATCACAGAGGCCCGTAAGTATGTTTTTATACTGAAAAATCACCCCTATGCTGCACTAAGACAAACAAAAAGAGATTTAGCTTGCATTAACCATCATGTGGAGCTGCAACACAGGCTTTTTAATTGTCATCTCTACAAAACCCATGTCCGCATCTCTTGAAAGCCACTGAAAACATCCAATATTTATGTAAGCTGAGAGTTTGAGGCCTTTTAGTCCCTTTTACAGCACTGGGAGCATTATTCAAGTCTCTCGAAACAGCAAATTCTTTACCAGTGCGTACCTTAATGTAAGGGCTGGGAGATATATCCAGTTTCAAACATGTCAGTACATTTTCAACTAAGATATAATTTTAGACGGTATTGTTTATATTAATGCTGTTGTTGATGCACTGAAATAGCATGAAGGGAGCCACTATTTTGGGTAATGCTCTTGACTGTGAATTGTTCTCCATGATTTATGTGAAAGATTTCAGATTAGCAGCAGAGTGATATTTTTTGTTTTGAGTGCTGAATAAAATTTGAAAAAAGTTTGTGAATGTTGTGGAGTAGGGCAATTAATGAAGTTTAATCTCCAATTATATTTACTGCATCCCACAGTTATGAAAACTGAATAACTGAGATTGAAAGATTACTGTGCCATTAGACATGCTCCCCCTTAGAAATCTATTGATATGTTTTTAATTTGTTTCCATTGGGGTTAGATTTATTTTTTTTTCTTTTTGTTGAGGAACAAAAGGCTCCTCATCCAAATATTATAGTTATAAACCTTCCTTAGCATTTCAATAACATCAATTTACTGATGATATCAGGTGCATTATTACCTGTCACTTTTGGTCAATGTTTTGGAGCAGAATTTTTTCTGAGAAGTTAATATTTTGATCAAGTTAACACAAATATTTCTGTCAGAATAACAAGCTTCTCTTCTCACAGTGGCAGAGCTGGCCATAATCATTGTGGATAATGTATTTACTATTCACTGAACCTCACACAACCCCACTTTGGAAACATTGAACTATCCCTTTATAGCATGTTTCTTTGGTGCTATAACATTGCATTGATCAAAACAAAGACTTTCCACCATTTCTCTCCTGATTGTGCTAATATCTGAGCCTCTTCTGTTGTAGTGTCCTCTCTGGGGTGTTCCTGGAATCTTCCTTTTCTGATGAGAGCAGCTGGACACCAGGGAGTCTTCGTCTCCTTCTCAGGAAGACTATGCAATTTAAACCTGCCTCAGGCATGTAGATATTACTCCCCGGCGAGATGGCTGAAAATTAATGGAAATTGTTTTAGAGGAATCATTATTAACATTCTCCTTTAGATGCCCTTTTGTCATTTCAACACTGTCGCCTCTCCTGTTTTATTCACACGCTAATTTATGCAGCCGTTGACATTCCTGTTGGTGTGTGAATGTGCTGGGAGATGTGAATAATCACACTAATAATTAGTAATTGCTCTGTCACTTCAGTAGGCATATATTTTGGCATTAGAAGAATATCAATCATGCATTTATTAGCTTTTGTTTTCCCTCTTATCCTCTCTGCCATCATTTCATCCATTAGCATCCAGTATGTGAGGCTTAGCATTTTCTGCCACTGCAGGCACCACTGAGGCACAGAGGAGTTTTTTTCTCTCTGTCTTCCCATGTTGAAGAAGACTCTGTTGTACTCTAGTATAATACAGCAAATGCACTCTTCTCTGGAACCAGGAAATCACATTCCCTCACACATACGACTCAATTTCACACCCCTAGCTGGATTAAGAGCACTCTTTACTCCGGACGGGCGCAGGAAAAAGGGTAAATATCGCCCTTGTTCCTGGTACCGGAAAATCCGCTATTTAAATGGGGAGTAATATAACTGACATTTTCCAGCTCATTATGCAGCCCCTGACCTTCACCATGTAGGACTCGGATACTTCTCTGGCAAAAGGCGAGGCCTGGTTCTCCCTAATGGGAGATGTTTGACCTTGTCAGGAACTAAGAGGAGGTCAGGGATGAAGGAGGCCGTAATCGGCCCACAAGAGAGGGAGATTGTAGCAGACCACTTGCAACAATAACTGATGGCGCATTATGTGACACAGACCCAACTTGACTCTCTTTATTTTGTTTTGGCACCATGCACTATACATACCCAGCATAGTGCCCACTCAATATTGGTAGGGTTGTTGTTGTGTGGCATACTGCCATTATGATGCAAAAAAACATCATCAGTAGAAGGGGCTGAGGAGATGATGTTGCTTCATTTTGATCTGTAGCTTTTGTCGGGGCGAGGAGGGCAGTTTTGTTCCAGAGATGGTTCCAAGGCCCAATAATACAAAAAAATAGGGATTATTAATCTTGGAAACAACTGACATTGCAATATGCTTCCTTTGTGATGTATGTTGTGATTTTTTTTAATTAAAAAGAAAGCTACACAAGATAAATGCAGTTTTAATTTGAATGTACACTTATTAGCTTTTGTATTAAACAACTACATTTGAATTTATTTTGAACACTTTTATTTCGGGCTCAATTAATTTGTATTTCAAATCTAAATCACCCTCCTTTTATTTTACATTGAATTCAGCGCCTTGTCTGTCACTTAGGGACACACATGGAGTAGGAGGAGAAAAGCTAGAGAGACAGAAATTTGGGATAATGTGTTTGTCTATAGTTATAACTTGACAAACTTGTTGCTTGTCACTGTATTATTTTGACCTCATTAACTATTCCTAACAAAATTAAAAGTTGCATTTTGTTGACATGATAACAACTTGAAATGAAACAACAGCTCTTCTTGTTGAGCTGCCCTCTATTCACACAAATCCAGCACACACCTTTAAGCTATGAAAAGTGAAATCACAGCAACTTGGTTATGTCATTAATGAACTGCAAATTTTGTCAGAGGTTGGTCAAATATGAGGATCAGGTGCTGTGGGCATACGGAGAACACTTTCTGAAAATCCACCTTGAATAACTGAGTGTCTGCCTCAGGCATCATGTTGGCGTGTCTGTGACTACAGCAGTATTGTCTGCAGCCTGAATGTACACTCTATACAGACTACTGAGGCTCATATTAGACAGACTTTCACTGATTACTTGTTATAAAAATGAGATTACTTGCAGTATTTGTTTCCACTTAACAACCCTGAAGTGTCAGCATCACATACCTCAGGACATATGATGAGCATTCACTTCCTGCAGTGTGACTGTGGACAATGTGCCCCTCCAGGGTCTAGTTAACTCCGCCAAGGAGGTTATGATTTTGCCAGCATTTGTTAGTTTGTTTGTTAGTTTATGAACAGAATAACTCAAAATGTTTCAAACAGATTTTGTTGAAATTTTCAGGGAATGACCGTCATGACAGAAGGAAGAAGTGCTTTGATTTTAGTGGTGATCCAAAGTCAAATGCAGAACCAGGAATTTTGTTATGGTTTTGTTAACATTGTGAGATTTGGCAGTTTTACACATTTTTGCTAATAGCTTGATAAATTCCCAGAAAATTTTGATGACATTTTCAGGGAATATAGGTCATGGAAATTTGGTTTATTATTACAGGGGCCATGCACAGCTCAACTGTTGTAGCCAAAGTAAGCTTTAATGCTCATTTGTATCCGTGGTCCCAAGGCAGGACATTTAAAACATTTAATACGTATGATTGAAACAATATCAAACAATACACACTCGACAACACCAGGTCACATAAAACAACACGTAACACATTCAATTTACATTAAATTCTTCTCAAAACTGTTGCAGCATTATGACTCACAGGCTGAGGTGGATAGGTAGATATTGCTAAGCATATTTTTACCAGCCAGAAAAGTTTTGTGTCACATACATATAAGTCAGTAAATTTAATTATGTCTTTGGATCATTTACCAGGTTGGGGAAAAATGATATGAAATTTGTTCAGTGTAATCTAATAAGGTACCCATTTTTTTTTGACACATAACCCAGAGTTAAAGTTGCCAAATGGAAAATTTACCTGCACTTGGGGCTTGTCGTGCAAATGTCAAACCTGGACCTTGTTCGTGTTGCAATTGTGTCAGAAAAACAATATATATTGTTTATTGCTAATCAGAAAGTGCATGCAAGTTCTAGAAGTCGTACAGCAACAAGAGCCTGTCAATGAGCAAGGTCTGATTCCTATGTTAAATATCCCACTCCAGTCGCTCAAAATAGTTCCCTCTGACCATTCAGCGGTTGGCATTGTCTTTGTGTCACATTTTTGAGCTGATACTAAAAAAAAAATACCAGGCATATCCATAAAGGAAAATTTAAAAAAAACAGTGGATAGAGCTGAGATAAGTTGTATGGTGGAAATGCCCCATTAGGAATATTACGCTCATAACAGCAGCTGAATTGATGAAAGATATCTCACTGAAAACTAAAAAAATCCAAGAATTTATAGACTCAAATGATTAAAAAATCTCTTTGTGTACTTAGAAAGAGATAATGCCTTTGATACATTTGGTCTAATTCTGATCCTGATCTTAAGGGATGATCTATAGCTCTCAAATGTGCATTACATCATCTGGACTTCAGATTTATGTTTATCTCTGTTTGTGGCCAAACTATTGAAGTTTATCACAGGCAGATTTGACTAATCTTCAACTGGCTCTTTGCCTTTATGTCCAACTGTACTTTAAAGACTCCTCAGGATCCCAGATGAATCCATCGCACTCAGTCACCAACGTAATAGAAAGTAATCATATCGGCAGTCTTTCACGGATTAGGCTGTTTTGAATGTGACTTATAATCTCCTCCATTTGTGTGAACTACAATGATGTGCACTGGGCGCCTGGCAGAGATAATCTTATTACCCAGTTGGCTTTTGTTTTCTGCTGCCTTGCTTTTATTCTTTATTAAAACATTTTGCTGCATTAAACATGCTAATTTGTGGCTGGGCATAATTGGGGTCTTGCTTTAAAACAACTCTCCCCTGTTTGGTAGAAGATTAGGAATTTCATCCACAGGATTATGTATAGAGAACAGTGAAAGCCCATGAAATAGTCTTGCTTTCCATTATGTTTAAAGCCACTCAGGCTTATTAATGTGAAAGAAAAGTGTATTATTCTCCACATAATGCCATTGTCTTTTGACAAAAAGATGTCAGATGGTAGCTTCTTTGATTGATGGGATTGGCTGGCTTGTATAATCCGTGTACTTTAAGGAATACAAATTCATCAAGACAGGCAGCTATCAAACAGACTGGTGTTTTGCACAGTTACTCTGGAGTTGGGGGGGGTTATATGGATTAGCCAACTAAAAGGTTAAAATTGTATAACTAAGTAGTTGGCAGCAGATTAACATGGGGGCTAAACAGTTTCATCATAAAATTTTATCAGTTTTGGCCTGCAATCCCAGTCAAATGTTCTGTCCTGACTTAAACATATCAACTACTAGTAGAGGCCAAAGCAACAGCACAGGCATGTAGTTGTTAATTAGTAATGTGTAGGCAGGAGGAACTGGCAATGCTAATGTTAGCCACACCAATTTTACATTATTTACCGACCTATGCTGCCGTTGCTATTTTTTTAAATTGCTCAATTCGGACTCCGTGTGTTGTTACAAACATTGGACAAGCACACTAAGTTAAAAAAAATCATTTGATGGATTTTAATTTATTTTGTTGGTAACATCCTTACTTTAGTTTTTTCAGAAACAACTCTTATCTGCACCTCTCACATCCGTTTCATTGTCTTTTGTCTGCTGGTAACTTTTAGATACGGAGACCTGGAGGACACAAAGAGCTCAGGAACTCTGCTGTCACCACTGGCTTTTTATTTCCATCTCCTCAAAGCAACTTGTCTGCATCCCATGAAAACCACAGAAAACAGAGGTATTTTATTGTCAGCTAAAGGTTTTAGGTACTTTTGACCCTTAAACGGGACTTGGGATATAACTAGACTACTAAAACACAAAAGTCTTTACCAGAACATCAAACTCTTAAGAGATGTAAACATACAGTAAAAGTGGAAAATACTTCTCCTTACACAATCACCAGGATGAAGCTATAAAGATATAGACAGTTTTATGTATTTGTATTCAATAATTAGCTAAACATAGGTAAGGGCTAAAAAGCTAACATTACCTTGTTTAAGTTATTTAATGATGGCATCACAAAAGCTGCAGACAAGGTTATGGGTCAGTTGTATCAGTTCAAATGTAGTCATAGTTAGATTGAGTAAAAAAATATATATTAGAGCAGAATAAGGAGAAGTCTGTTTGATGCTATTGTCTTACTATAACCTACTATGACAGTGGATCGTTTGACAGCATCGATCCACTATCTGCTCCGTTGTGGGTTTTCTCTCTGGAGCTGGGCTTTGTACAAGTACAAACTGGACTTTTCTCCTGAAGGATTGGTGAATTGGTGAAATTGAAATACAGCTTTCTTTTATCCAAGAAAGTAAAGATTAAACAGGTTAACAGGTTAATTAAACATGACTTAAATCTTCTCAATAGTGTACAGTACACTAGATGGAGGTTTTTCTTGTCTAAAGGGAATAGTCCTATCAGCATGCAACGTCATGTGAAAGCCATAGATTTACAGATGTGAGCATGATTGCACATGCTTTGCTCCGTTGACTATATTTATTAGCAGAACGTTAAAGACACTCAAATGAAATTACCCACATTTTGCTCAATATTCTGCTACTCGTAAGGCTTGTTGATGATGAGTAGTATCACAACAATCATCCAAAACAACAAGTGCTAACCAACAAGTACTTGTTGTTTCTTGGCATTTCTTCTACGAGTCTCTAGCAACCCCTTGCAAAAGCAATCACATCATACAAAAAGTTTGATTATAATACCTCAGCAGATGTAAATATACCATGTGTGTTAACGTCAACGTGAAAGTTAACACTGGATTCAAAACAGTTGTTAATTATTTCAAGGTGTGTTTTTAGGAATGTTAGGAAATAGCCCAGGTTTTGTTCTCAGAGCTGTTGCAGGAAAGCTGTCAAACCTTCATTCTACTGTTATCAGAAAAAGAACAGCAGCAAACCAAGCTTTGGACACCAGAAGAGAGACTGTGAGGCAGATAAAACCCAGCAACTCACACAGGAATCCTCATTGATCACCAGTGGCTTTTCATGAGCCTCAGATGTGGAGAGATCAGAGCCTCAATCTCACTATGAAATGATATCTCACAATGTGAAACTATTCCCAGATCTGCTAAAGAAATGTCAAAGAAAGTGCAAAGAGAATATTCAGGTGTCAGTATTTCTGCCACATTCACCTAGGGGTCTAATAAGCGATCACACAGCAAACGGGGGGAATCTCTCCCCCATAATGGTGAGCAACTTTTGATTCTGTGTCAAAACATATTTAAAATTTGAACACTGCCGTCACCACTTTGGCGTGCTGCTCTCTCCATGGGGCTTGTCGCGAGAGGCGTCACGGCGTGCAGCTCCGACACACGAGGCTTCTTTCATTCCTCTGTCTGACACGTTAAGTGTGATGCTACAAAGAGGTTCCTTTTTAATTGTTTGGACAGATCACTCAAGGGAGAGGTGGGGGGGTTGATTTTGAGTTTTGACAGAATAGGCACAAGGAGTTGCTTTGGTGTCTGTCTCTGCAATTCTGGCCCAACATTGTATTGAATCTGATTGGCTGTTTACCTCGAGAAGCACTTAGGCTAAAGGCCAAGTAGTGTCCCTCCTTTCGAATTAGCTACTGCCTAGGGAATAATCTTTGATTGCTGCACCCATTTGGATTGTAAGCAAAAATCTACTCAATCAAATCATGTCCTCTGAGTCGATTTTTATTGGATAATCTTTCTGGTGGATATGAGGAAAGTTACAGAATGCAGGAGGCTTAGTGACAAATAGGCCAATGATCTATAAGCATAGGTCAGCTGGATGTGTCATACCTGTATTAAATGAGATGAATCGGCTCTTGAGCTGTGCAGAGCAGGCACTCTATGAAATAAGAAAATACTTTGATAAAGCCCATGCGAGTGGTGAGAAATCACCTGTTGATGGCCCATAATATAATAAAACACTTCTTTTGAATGGGCGGGAACCATAATGTCATACAGTCCATTAATATTCTCCTGCTGTGCCCACGTCTTGGCTCTGCGCTCGGGGGAATGATTAGGGTGACGGACGACAGGGCGATGACACAAGAAAACAACTTCCCCCACCTCCCTTCCTCTCCTCTCCTCACTCACCCCCTCCTTTTTTTCTTCGCTTCCCCTCAACCCTTCAACACAACAGCCACAAATTACCCACTTTGCTTGCAATATTATCAGGGGCTGATCGTCGGTGTCCGTAATTAGAGTCTTAGTGTCGTCTAGCCTCCATTAGGGTAACAATAGAGCCCGGGAATAAGGCCACTTTGGGCAAATAACATGTTGAGAACACTTGACTTTTGTGAAGAGATAGTGGAAAGCATCTGAGGCCATTATGATTCAAACAGCCCTGGATGGTTGTGTAGTGGGCGTCTCTCCAAGAGCCGCAGATAGGCAGACTATGAGATCATATCCACTGCAGAAGACACGCCAGACATGACTAGGGTTGGGTATTGTTGGGGTTATGAATTGATACTTTTGAAATGGTGCCCGTGCCTGAAAAGTTCCTGACCTTTTAGGCGGAAAAAGGAGCAGCAACAAGTTTTTTCTTGTGGTGGCTCATGTCATGTGATAATCCTTAATCCTCATTTTTGGCTCTAGGATTTTGTGAATGGTGTAGAAATTAGGCTCTGAAATCTGTGTTGTGATTTGTTTTGGAAGGTATCAGATATGTTGGTATGATACCAATACCACATGCGGTATGTGCAAAATTTCAGTACCCATCCAAGGACATGTCAACAGGATATTTTTTCTACAGGCACTAAAAGGACCTAGAAAGTATTTGATTTTTTTTTTTTTTGCAAATATTCACTGATGTTGAATTTGATGCCAGCAACATGTTCCAAAAATGCTGAGACAGGGGAAACTCGAGAGAGGAGTTCCCAAAACACTTGTCTGGAACTTTCAGGATAGAAACAGGATAGTGTACTTGGTTATAAAAGGAGCATCCTCAAAAGGCTCAGTCTATCACAACCGAGGATGGGGCAACGTTCACCACTCTGTGAACACTGTATGAGCGAATAGTCCAACAGTTGAAGAACAATGTTTTTCAACGTACAATTGCAAGGAATTTAGGGATGTCATCATCTGAGATCAATAATATCATTAAAAGATTCTGAGAATCCAGAGAAATCTCTGCATGTAAGTGGCAAGACCAAAAACCAACATTGAATGCCCATGACCTTCAGTCCCTTAGGCAGCACTGATTAATACTTGTCATCATTCTCTAAATGATATTACCATGTGGGCTCAGAAACACTTCAGAAAACCATTGTCAGGTAACTCAGTTCATCGGCATACCTACAAGTGCAAGTTAAAACTCTACCATGCAGACCAAAAAAACATGTATCAACAATGCCCAGAAATGTTGTTGACTTCTTTGGTCCCGAACTCATCTGAGATGGACTGATGCTAAGTGGAAAAGTGTGCTGTGGGCTGAAAAGTCCACATTTGAAAATATTTTTGGAAATCATGGATGGACCATCCAGATTTTTATCAGTGCAAGTCCAAAAGACAGCAGCTATGATTGTATGAGGTGTGTTAGTGCCCATGGCATGTTTAACGTGCACATCTGTGAGGGCACCATTGATGCTAAAAGAAGCATACAGGTTGTGGAGCAACATCAGCCACCATCCAATAAACGTTGTTTTCAGGGTTGGTCCTGATTATTTCAGCAAGAAAATTCTAATACCCCTTTCAGACTGGCCAAAAAACCCGTGTAAATCCGCCAACAGTCGGCTCCTGTCCGCAGTTTGAAAGGGTCTAATCGGCATTTCGACCCGGGTCGACTTACCCTGCAAGGGACATGGGCTTTTATCGGCTTGTCTCCGACTGGCTTCAGTGAGAACATCACACCCAGGTCAAGCTGCAAAGTTACAGATGACGTCGGCGTTACATGCTCACGGCATAACATTGCGCCCGTCCCCTCTGTCTGTAACGTACGTGACTCTTTGCCATCTCAGCAACTCCATCCGCCTTTGTATCATCAGCGCCAAGTTTGTACATGTTTAAAGAGGGATACAAAGTACAGAAAACCGTGTCCACGGCGTCCATGCTCCTTTCCATTGTTTATGTGGTCGTGTTTCGTTGCGCCGATGACGTCATCAACGTGATGACATGAGCTTGTTGCGCCAGAGGAAAAAAAAACAGCCACACAGCTCATCTGCTGCCGATTAGACCCGGGTCTGCTGGCAGTGGTAAAGGAGTGACTCGCAGGTTAACCAGCGTTGAAAAAACCAGAGTTGACCCACGGATTTTAGTGTGAAAGACACATTGTGCATGTGTCACAACAGCGTGGTTTTGTAGTAAAATAATGCAGGTACTAGACTGACCTGCCCCCAGTCTAGACCTGTCTCCCACTGAAAATATGTGGTGCATCATACTAAACACAACAATGGAAACCCAACAAAATATGTATGTACAAAATATTGGCTGTAAATATGACCAAAAAATGTATATCTGCAGAAACAATTAATCAGTATTTTAAACTAACACTTCCAATGCCAATATTGTGCTGATAACGTTGTGCATGTAGTATTATTTGAATATGTACAGATATTTAAATAATAATGGATTACCAAGCAAAAAATCAAAAAACAATCACAATTAAAATGCACTGTTTAGTTTGCAATAGACACTCTGGCACACCAATACAAAGGCCCAAGATGTTGCAGGGCACCACAACATAAGTACAGAATAGATCTTAGGTGATGAAGTATAACCCAGGCTTAAATCCAGACATAACATTTTTTGTCATTTATTGAAGAAACACATGTATGTGATTCTATATTTTGTGAAACTGCAGCATAGCATAAAGTATAAAAAAATAGTGAACAGAAAATAAGGCATCCTCGAAAGATGAAAACTTCTAGACTCATTATTCTTGGCAATACTGCAAGCTGACTAGCTCTCACTTTTCTAAATTCAAATGTGGAAGTCAAATATGGTAGTTATCCTATCCCTCCACCTCCCTATTAGAAGATAACAAATATCATTCGCATAATCACATAGTGTCAAAGGCAACAATGATAGGAATACTTTTGAAGGAGTGATTACTTCAAGCTTTGCCTAAAAATTCATAAATTTAATATATTTTTTTGTTTGTTTTTAAAGTTGTAAATTTCAGCATCATAAATTCCAAATCTACATTACTTGCAACCAGTGTGCTGTAGTTCTTAATGGATAAAATCATCTCATCCAAGTATGTGTGTTGCTTAGTTAAGACAATGTCTCTTTAAAGTGCGCAATCCATTTATAATGTGATGATTTTGGACTAAAACCCACATGTTCCTCCTTATTTATTATCATTTATAGCTCAATTTAATTTAATTTAACTTAAATAAAACTGCAAAGCATTTCAAGAAAATCTAGATTTTATTTTTCAAAATCATTGTTTCTCCAAAAATGGTAAGTTGATTAAATTATTCAAAACTGACTTCCAGGATACACTGGTGTAACAGGAGCAATGAAGTTATTTTTGAAGGGACTATACCTACCCCTAGTCCCAGTGTCGAGCCACCCTTGACACACGCATATGTACACATATGCAAAAATGCATAGGCTGCCATGACAAGCAGAGCGCCTATGCGCTCAAACAGTGACAGTGTTTTCCTTTGCCGTGCCCACATTCTTTTGACAGAGACACAAATACAAATATCATCACCCTGCATGCCGCAGCCTACTGGAGCTTGTATTTCAATCACACAGCGTTAGATAGCTTGCTGCCGAGTTTTCCTCCCAGGCTTCGAAGAGAGAGCGCCCGCTCTGTATTCTGAGCCCAGGCCCCCGTTTGATCTCCGTCATCGGCCCTCTAAGACATCATTGTGTAACACTGTAAAAGCGGACGGCTTCATGGAGCGAAGGAAATATCAAGGAAGTTATTCATAAATATTAGATAAGATCAAAACAGCCAGTTGCTCTCAGACTCTGAGCTCCTGGGTCAAACCATCCACATCCCTTTGATTTTTCTCCTTCTATTCAGGCTGAGCAGGGAGGATTGCACATGCATTGAAATTGAAGCCCCCCCCCCCCAACACACACCCACACCCACCCACACACACACACACACCCACCCACACACACTTTAAAGAGCTAAAAAAAACAGGAATCACATAGTCAAATCCTGTTACTAATAAGCTCCTAATAAATCACAAATCTGCTGTTTTGTTTCATTTCTGATCAACACTTTTCATTATTCATAATTTTCTTGTTTTGATTACCGTCCCTAATGCATAGTGCTCCAAACCTGGGGAGATTAATAGGCAGCATTCTCCCAACTCTTCCTCCTCTCCTTTGGAGCTGACACAAATTGGTGAAATATCACTTTGATCATGCCTCCTGAACAACAAACAAAACACAAACCTAATTAGCCTAATTCAAAATCGTTCCAAATGCCTCGTTTTTTTATGAGAGTCTCCTTTCTCCCTGTTGACAAAACTAAGTTACTTGGACAGGCGTCCCTACACAAAGTGTGCTTGTGTGTATGTTAGTGGGAAACAGCAAAAAAGATCAACAGGTCTTTACGTTAAGATTGTCAAACTTTTCTTCACTCTGTGTGTTCATAAATTATACAATCTTCATAATTTTAATTGTGTATAGTATCAACAAGTACACATACTTTTGGATTTTGAGTCACATGTTAGGGGATAGACACATGTTAATTGAATAGACATGCTGGTACCATCGGAAAATGGGTGGAACTGTCAAAAAGAAGGCAAAAGCCTTTATGTGCTTTTTAAATTGTTGCCAAATGTACTCATATGTACGTATATATATACACATAAATACACACACACACACACATATATGTGTGTGTATATATATATATGTATGTGTATGTGTATATATCTATATCTATATCTATCTATCTATCTATATATATATATATATATATATATATATATATGCATTTGGGACAATGTGAAGGCAAATTTTCATTATTGGGAAGTATATATCACCCAATATTTGTTTTGAAAAACCTCAACTTTGTTTCTGTAATATCAAATAAAGTGCTGCATCATTTGATTTTGAAAATATAATAAATGCTGCCAAAAAAAGAGAGATAATTACCCGTTTAGGCTTCATGTTTCTAAAATTGCTCCATTTAACCATTTGATTATGCACTCATAAATGGCTGTTTTAAAGTCAAAAGAACTTTATAATGCTATTTCAATGCAACATAATCCAGGTGAATTTAAACATATTATCTTACCCACTCTCACTGAAAAAAATGTATTGTTATATATTAAGGACTTTTGTCGATGATATATTGCATATAGGGGATGAAGGATACTCTCAGCACAATATTGGTCGACAGATTATGACTTAAATTGTCACATTCCCTGGTTAGGTCCCCTTTTTGTTTCTTCCCCATGTGTCATATCTTGTCTTTCCTGTTTTATTTTGAAAGTACTCACCCTTGTCTCTGGTTTCAGGTTTTGTTTCCTGCCCTCCCCTCTCTGTGTCTCCCTGATTGTTGATTCCCTACATCTGTGTTCCCTCCTGCATCACCTGTGTCTGGTTACCTCATGTGTGTATTTAAACAATGCTTCATCTGGTTCGTGGCCAGATTGTCTTTGCATCTTGTGTCATAACTTTCCAGCATTCCTCTTTGTGTGTCCCTTCGTGTTTCTGATCTGGTTAAATATATTTTTTTATCTCCCTTTTGCCTGCTGATTCTGATACCTCTGCCTGATTTTTGGCTGCTCTTTGTGTGTCTGTGGTCTGATTAACAGTTTTTCAGATCTTGGACTTCGTCAAGCCATGCATTTGAGGCCTTCTCGGTTCAGTATTGTGACTTAAATGATTGATTATCAGTATCAGGAGATTTGAAAGTTCTGCCATACATATTGGTCATACTGCTTATAAAGCTGATTTTGGCTAATGTTAACCCTGGCCATAACTCTTTGTAATACCCTTACATATGCTTTGCACCTTTAATTTAGGCTTTAAAAACAGCTTTAAAAAGATATATTCTTATTGACTTTTGATTGCTAGATTAGCACATTTGTTCTATTCCTAGTTTTTTTCAGGTCAGTTGTTTTCACTTTTATTGCCTCCACCAAGGAGATTGTGTTTTTGCTGGCATTTGTCTTTTTGTTTGTCGTTACATTTGTGAGCAAGATCAAAAGGCTTTTTACAGATTTTGATTAAGTGTTTTGGGAATCATGGGTCAGGTCAAAAAGAAGTAGTGATTTGATTTCAGAGGTGATCCAAGTCTAGATCCAAATGCAGGAATTTTTATAGTATTTGGTAATATTGTGGGACAGGGCAGTGTTCAACATTTTCGTTAACAACTCGGCTAATAATAAATGCCTTGGCAGAGGTTTGCGCTCTTACATGTTCACTGTAACTTAAAGATACAGATTTGAATGGATTTGCTGTCGTTATTTTTTGGGGGGCAATAATAATTTCTCTTTTGTCTTTGTTCAGTTTTATAAGACGGAGGATTAGGGCCATGTAAAAAAAAAAAGTATGTAAAAAAAAAAAGTTAATTTACGAGAATAAAGTCATAAAGTTACGAGAATAAAGTCATAAATTTATTGAAATTAAGCTAGAAAACAAACTTTATTCTGAAAGGTTGTACCAGAAGAGCAGTCATCCACCTACGCAAAGAGGATTAAATGAGAGCGTCTTCCTGATTAAGGTATGCTTATATTGATCTAAAGTTTTGACAAATAGCCTTCTTAATGAGTTTATTCTCGTAACTTTATGACTTTATTCTCATAACTTTATGATTTTTTTCTCGTAACTTCCATGGCTTAATTCTTGTAACTTTACTTTTTTTTTCTACGTGGCCCTAATCCTCCATCGTAGTTTTAAAAGTTGGTTGAAGTCCAGTTTTTGATTTCTTGTATGCAGTTCAGTAGTTTGTCAATAGTGCTGACATTGCTGATTAAAGTCAATGTAAGGTTGAGTGTCATCAGCATATGAATGATATAATGTGTTTTTTTACAATGACATTATAAAGAGGTAGCATGTACAGACTGAACAGTAACAGCCAAAGAATTGACCCCTGTGGAACCCCACACAAAACCTTTATCTGCTGGCCTGAAATTGACTCTTTGTTGGCTTTCTGGCCAACCAATCAGAATTAGATACTGTATTACCTTAACAAAGCATCAAAGTAGCCGGTGTCGGGTTACACAGTCAAACACTTTCTGTGTAGGCAGAGTCTAAATTAATTTTTTTTAAATACACCCTACTGTAGTTTTACCTTTATTCTTTCACTAGGGCAAAAATTGAAAAAAGAATCAAATGAATTAAATATGAATAAAATCAGGTCAAAAAGTGAGTAATTTTTAATTGTTTCAAATAGGATAGAGTCCAGCAACAACAGATTTTTGTCTAAACTAGTAACAGTAACCAAGGACAGCATGTCTTAACAGAGGATCACTTCCTGGAAATGGAGGAGCTTGACAAAGGGTCAATTATCAGTGGATACATAAAACCTTCTGTTTGTATGCTTAAAAAAAACCAAGCATGGACCAAACCACATGAGCCAATGAAGTCATGCAGATTTTGAATAAGATTTGAACAAGATTCATTTGTGCATGTGCATCCTGTTGTGAAAGGCGTTGGATCAAAAAAATGTACTTAGTTACTTAATTATTGCGTCTTTCAGCAGCCTATGGGGTTGTGGCATGAAATTGATTGTGGGAGAGCTTTATCTTCTGACTCCTTTGTTTGTGTTAGTCATCCTATCTATCTGGGTTAAATTGTCAAGTGGCAGGGGCATGAAGAAGTCCTCTGTTATAATGCATCACTTTACAAAAAGTCGTCAGAGAGGGGGATGTAAAACCTGCTGATGTGCTCACTTTCAACCGGATAAGTAATCATGTCATTGGTTTTATGTTTTTGCACATGGTATGGCGTTTCACTGAACTGTGGATAATCACATCAACAGACTTCTATAGAAACTCATGAATATGCTAAATCTTATATGAAACAAACAAACTGCTCCCCGTTCTGCCACTAATTTGCCTGCAAAAGTTGACGCAATGTGTCAGTGTCTATCTGCCTGCCAAAGGGGACTTTTCCAAGGGCAGCAATGCACCAAAGCTATACACGGCATTTGAAGTGCTCACTGCAAGCAGCATGAAGTCTACCTTGCAATGCTAGCGGATTAGCTCGCGTTGCCTCGCTAACATATGCAATGACTGCCGGCGAGCTCTTCCCCATTAGGTTTGCACATCAAAGGCGGAGGGAGAAGTTCTTCACAGGCAGTTAAAAGTGGGCTCAGTGTGGATCTTGTAAATACCGTCTTTGAGTCTGTGCCTCTCGGGGGACACTTCACACACTCCTCTAGTCAGGAGAAAGGAGGGAGGGAGGGGAGAGGAGCAGTGACAGGCATCAGAGAGGGCGGAGGGGATGGAGGTATTGGAGATGGGGAGGAAGGGGGGGTTGTTTCTGAGAGCCCAGTCCCCTGTCACCATCAGGATAGGATCTGTGGATGAAGAAAATCACTCTCCTCCACTCCGCTCTCATCCTCTTCCTCCTCTTCGCACTTCACATGATAGCTGACAGTAAAAGTGGAGCATTGCTGTTTTCCGTTTTTCTTTCGAGTCATATTTTTCATAACACATAAATAGAACGCGTGGCGTCCTGGGAATTCTGTGATTCTCTGTTTCAGTATACAGGCGGACACAATAGCATCCACTCTTCTCAAGTGTTGTTGAGAACATTTTATCCATCACAGCCGTTTGTAGTGCTCTGGTGAGGCCCTCGACTCCGCAAGGAGCAGAAAGGAATAAGATGCGCAGATACGCTCCCAGGCCTGTCTTTGCCTGGTTTTGCAGACTGATCAATGCAAATGCTGTTATTTACCCAAGCCTGAAATGAAAAGACTATGGATCAATTTGATGCACTTCCATAGGGTGTGCTCACAATGGCTGGCTGGCTGGCTTTTTTGTCTCAGCTGCACTCCTCCTCCTTATCCATCCACCCTTCATCTTAAACAAGACCCCCCCACACTCCACCCTCCTCCACCTCCTCATTCTCTAATGCAAAATACACCACCATGCCTCCTCTCACGTACACAAACCATCATCCAGGCTCTTCTTCTCTCTTTTTCTTTCAAACACACCCACAGTGTGACACCGGGGCTGCATCCGTCTGAGCTGTGTGTATCTCTGCCTGCGTGTGTGTGTGTGTGTTTGTGTGTGTTTTAGGCTGACCCACTTTCTGTGCTTGGCCAGGCTTGTGCTGCTGCCTCTGCCGCTGTCTGCTGTGCTGTTCTGTGCTGTGCTGCTAGGGGGAGATCCCTGCAGACTCGCTCAGAACAGACTCCAGCTCTCTTCCTGACAGACACTCACCGTGGCATGTTATCCCCCCGCGGATTGGAGACCTCTGCCTCTCTGTCTCTGCGTGTATGCATGTTTTCAGATCCACCTTGATGCAGATGCATGCACCAAAATGCATGCACATGGATGCACACGTATTAGCAGCACCTTTTACCCCGCACACACATATGCTCAGCACATAACATCCCAGATCTGTATATTTTTAATTCCATCCACCCTCCTCCAGCTCCTCCTCCTCTCTTCTCTCTGTTTGTCTGGAGTTATTGTTTCAATCTTGCTGCATCAGGGGGCCCCTGAAGGTTATAAATTAAACATAAATGCAAATGCGCTGAGCCATTGCCCTCCTCCACCTCCCTCCTCCTGCACACTCTCAAACATACACACACATCCTCGCCATTCAAACAGATCAGTGTGTCTGCGAATTAATAGGAGAACAGTGGGCTTTTTTTAATGAGCGAGAGAGGGAAATTAGAGTTGCAAAGCCACAGCACGCACACCCAGAGCTGCAGCCGAGGCAACGGCTTGAAAAGCCAGGCGCCATCATAGAATATGCTAATGCTCCAGGTCCCCTCACTGTCAGCCTTGGTGTTGCTCTAGATGAGATCAGAGCTGAGGCTTTGATCTGGGATGCTGATGGGAGGCAGAATCGTCATGTGCACAAAGTACAGAGAGTGGCAAGGGTGTGTATAAGGCTTGTTCTAATCAAGTGAGGTGCACACACTCAGTGATGAATCCCTACATGAAGAAATTCTGCCCATGTTATTTTAGCTATATACATTAGGCTGGGTGATTTGGAGTAAAAATCTGCGTAGCACTCTTTGTAACTCTTTTTGTAATCAGTTGTAACCTGTTATGAGCATATTTATGGTACATTTTAATGTGCTTAAAGTATGGCTATTGCTTTTTTTGCTGATATCGCCAATACTGATGCCAGTACTTTTTGTCAAGAGCACAAAGCTTCCACTTAACTTGATCAAAGAAGCAGATGTGAAGTAAGAAAAAAAGACTTTAATAAATAATACATTTAATTTATAAATGATGAGGTAAACCACTGTAGTACATTTGTACCGTCTCCCAATATTTCAGCCAATTTATGGGACAGTGTCTGTGTATATTTTCATATCTGCCAATTAAAGTGTCAGATGTTTCTGGTAAGATGGGAGACATATTTAGTGATACAAAAATATGTCTCCAAATGGGGCTGCTTAGGGTGTGAAATTTTGATCACCAAAAGTTTGAATCAATATAAAATAAAATTTTGCTGCATTTTTGGCTACTTGCCTTGCATAACTGCATCTTATTTAAACAGGTTTCCACTTATAGCAAAACCATGGCCTTTGGACCGACTGTGGCCCTAAGTCCACTTTTAATTTGCCAGCAGACTTGGCCAATGTCAGAAAATGAATCTTGTTCTTGACAGGTGAATAAAGATTAATTTATTATGCATTAAATAGCAGCGCAAATTGAACTGACTTCCCTTGCTTTTGTACCACGTCAAGGTCTGATTCATCAAGAATATTGTAAAACTTAAACTTAAAAAGTGTAACAGTTTTTTTCAGTTTACTCTTGTTCTTTCTTTTTTTATGATTCATAGTTTATTCATTTTGAATTAACAAGACCAATAGGCTTGAACAGTGACAACACACTGCAACACACCAACACACACACAACAAAGAAAACAAAACAGACAAAAAACAACAAAAAAAATCATGACATATTAAGGCATGAATAATCTAACAAAAAGTATATAAGAGGGGGATATCTTGACTACAACTTAACAGTGATGCACAGACAGCTTAAAAATGCTCCTTCTTTCACAAGAAAGTGCTACACTACAATGTATCTTAGTTATTACAACTTATGCAGTTCTCGATTGATTATTACATGATGTTAACATCAGATGACGTGAAAGAAGAGTGGTAATGCCCCCATTTTGAAATATAGTCCTCCACCCTGTCCAAGAGTCTATAGGATACCCGTTCCAAGGCAGCCAGATGGCCTCTCTTGTTCTTTCTTTTAAATGTGAAGATAAGCTGTCGGTGTCTCTTTACTCTGCTGCATGGATCATCGAGTGCTCAGGGAACCTGAAATCTGATTAGCCATCCTAAGTTCTTTTTTTTTGTCTCAAATTGGGTTCATATATTCAACTTTGACGATTGTTGAGTATATTCACAACCACTAATGAGCAGGAAACCTAGTATTCATATGCTGAGTACTCCTGATCCAGCTGTATTCTCAGTCTGTCTGAGAGGCTCTGTTTGAGCTCCTGCCCCTTTAAGGCCCTCCTCTCCATGGAGCCCAGTCCGCTCTGATTGGTTAACCAGTCTACTCTGTGGACTCGCTTCTGCATGCCATTGGGCTTAATCTGCTGACTAAACAATGGTAGGACATCACACTGCTTGGCCTGGCCCAAAGGAACAAGCTGTTTTAGGCAGCAAGGAGGGCTTGAAGGAGAGGAAGGGACAACTCCTGATGTTGCAGACTTTTTTTTTCTTGTCATAGAAATACTCTATCACATGGAGGAGATGTGTTAAACACACTAAAATGCATACAATAAGCTCTTTAGCAATTTCCGGATATTTCCCTTGTTGAGACATTAATAAAAAGCTTTGACGTAGACTTTTTTTCCTTTCATTGACTATGTCTTAACTTAAATCAGATTGGTTTGTACTGAATTAGAATGCAACAGTATTTTAGGTATCAAGGTGGCCAAGGCATCCCTATATCTTTTTATATTTGGCCCTCTGTGGGAAAAGTCCTGACACCCCTTAATTACAGTGACTTATAACCAACTTTTAATGAATTACATCTGCTTAGAACGGAGAGTTTTTATTTCTTACTAAGAGCACCTACTAACCACCAATAGTGGCTTATAATCACATTATGATGCATTAATCAATATTATATTATTCAATATTCTGTATAATGATTATAAAGTATTACAAGAATGTCAATATTAATACAGTTTGATCTATGCAGTAAACAGCAAAGATGTACTAAAACCTCACCCCAGAAGTCATAAAAACACTCACAGTTTGTCACGTTTATATTTATAAAGCATTTTAGAAATGTTATGATTATATAGAGCTACATGCATAATATGACACACCATAGAAAGTATTTATTTTAAATGTTTTCTGGACATAATTGCCTTATTAAAAGGGGAGAAACACAGTTAATAGAGTTAGAAAAGGGATGAGATGTTTGGGAAAGACACGCAGGCTGAAATCAAACCTGGTCTGTTCACATGAGACAACAGCCTCAATACATGTTAAGTACATAGCCCGCTCTGCTACCTCATAGATACCTCAATAATTTTCTATAGTCAGTGGCACCATGATGAGTTATGATAATTGCTGTAACCACATTCTTAACAACTGTGGGTGCTTACAGCTATGATTACACAGCACCATAAGCACATCATGCTTTAGTGGGTTTTAGAGACAGACTTCATAAAAATATTAACATAATCATATCTTGGTGTCTTTCAGCAGAATGACAGCACACAACATGTTGATTTGTTGTTGTTGTTTTCTGGAGTGAAATAGCAAATACTTGCCTACAATACCAGAATTTTCAACTCTTATAAAAGTCTCATAAGAGAAAAAAGAACGATGTGGATACCTATGTTGGACTCCATTGTCCAACACTGGACTGTTTTTGTTATCAGATATTGAAAAAAACTCATACTTTTGAACTTTAATTACCATGTGTTTTCAAAATGATAAAGTATACATCATGTTGATATTAGAATAGAATAAAAAAAAGAATAAAATTGATCTGTACTTTCAGTGTCAGAAGCAACTCAAGGTAATTTAGCAGCTCAACGTCACTGGCAGTATAAAAATAGCAGAGAATCATTAAATGCAGCATAAAAACAGAGACTTTACAACAGTGCATAAAACGATAATAGTTCTTTGCTTCAATGAGCCGTTTTGATCTGCTATACTGCATATCAGTGTCTGCCACCACAATGAGGTGACATAAATACAAATAAACACAAATAAAACACCTAAGCTATCACAAAACCATGAGAGGTCGAAAGGGCAGAAATGCAATCATCTTCAGCCATTTTTAAACCAAATGAGAGGGAGTTCTGTGTAAGCTGCACAAATATGTTAGCAACATTTGGAAATATTGAACTTGCTGGTAGAAATCCAGAATTTTTGACAGTTCTACCCACTTTTTCAAATGTTGCCAATGTTTTTGAACCATTTTGAATTGACGTGTGAGTCCGTCTGCATATTATTGGTGGAAGAAACCATAAATCAACCAAAATTAGCTGTTTAAGCCTTCTATTTAACTTGCTGTTGTGTAAGTATCATTTGATGTTTACTGTTAATTTAAAGGCATTTTACGTGAAATAGAATTGAAGAGAAGTCCCCTATAGTCGAAACATTCACATAACATCTTGTTGTCAGTTAGAACATTGTTTTTTTCACCGTAATCCTGTTACTGAGCATTTGGCAACTATGTGGCAACTGGAATAGTGGCAAATATGTGGCAACTATTGTGTTTTTGTGTCAACAGTAACTCAGACTATTAATAAAAACACTGTCTTGCCCTGTATCTTGTTTGGGAATATATTAAAATATCTAAATAGCTTAGTACATTACCAGGCCTTAAGAGACAGAGCTACAACCTCATTCCTGTTACCTACACTTCTTTCTTTCTCTCGTCTTCTCAATGAGTCTCGTAGACAAATAACCATCTGTTCCTCTTGATGCTATAGGCTGAGCCTGAGTTTACTTAAAAGTGAACACTGTAGAGGTTTTGTTGTTGAACCATAAAAATGCTCTAGCTTTTATTCTCTGCCATATGGGCTCATAAAGCCAAACATCTAGAAAAGGTTTCTGGGGATGTTCCTTGCTTTTTCTTGCTTGTTTTTGTCTTCAAACACCAAAACTCCCAGTTGGAAAGTGAAATCAAGCCTTGTTGGTTTCTCGAGATAACGTGAACATGAGGTGCATTGTTTTTGTATGTTAAAGGTGATGTTAAGGGCTTTTTTTTGGGGGAAATATCAAAATAATTTCAACAGGAACAGAGGATAAAACTGTGTTGTATTTAGACTTGATATGATTTTGTGTCTGCAGATAATTGCCTCAAAAATGTACGCTCTTTTCTGCAGATATGAAGTATCTACTGGTATTTCCTGGATGTATTACAGCAAAGTCATCATTACAGTTGTTGTATTTGTGCAAACATTTTGTGAAATTGGGAAAATAAAACTAATTGAAAAAAAGCTCCATTCAAACAAGGCCAATTTTCAGTTGGCTGGTTGTTTACCTACAGTTTGTAGCTCTCACAGGAGCAGATAAGGCTTGATTGTATAGTTTCTGTTAATGGCATACTTTGAAGGTATTAAAAAAACTGCTTTTAGTCATCTTGGTATATTTCTATTGTTAACTTTAAATGTGTTTCTAATTGTAGTCATACTGGGTATTGACAAATTCAAAAGTGCATCTGTAAAAATGTTTTTTAAGTGTGGGAATCATTATTATATTAATTTTATCTTATTGAATGAGCATTTGTAATTTCAACAGAACACCAGCCATACAGTCCTTAAAGTGACTAAAGTGACTAAAAGTCATGTTCAAAAATATCCAATAATATTTAATTTCTCTCTGTTATTCACCAAAACTTGCATAAAAACTCCCGCACATCTTTCCGTACTGCATTAATGCATTTGCATACTTTGTTCTTTGCCAGCTCCAACCAATTTTCCAAATGTTTCACTGTGCAGTTAAGACTGCGCCCCTTAACTCTCTTTTGGAAAATCAATAGGTCATTAAGTTTTCATATGCTCTGATATTACCAATCATCAAAGTAGGTTTAATTATAATGAAAAACATGGTGTTTAAGTGTATGGAAATTTTTGACAAAGTTAATTTACAGAAATGTTGCCAATGTTTTTGTACAATTTAGACCAGTGATTCTGAAGCTGTCAAGCCTCAAGATTCATCACAGCCTCCTTGATGATAAATCACAACCCAAATTTTCTTCCAAAATTGTACAACCACTCAAATTTATGTAGTGAAAATGAGCATGAGCTCAGGGAGGACATGCACCCAGTTGTATTTTTTCAGTCTGTTTATCATTTTAACATGTAGATTTTGAATATTTTTTAGAGATCTCAAGCCATAAACACATTATCATGGAAAAAACAGCAGTGTTATCCCAAATAAGTGAAGTAAATAAATTGAGATCTCCAAAACAAACAAAATTTGCTCATTATTATGTTAGATGTAGGCTTGGAGCATCTGTTTATCATACATTTTCTCCCACAACTTTTTTTCCTGGAGTCCTTTGGAGACCTTGTGAAAACAGCTACCCACTTTTGGGTCCTGACCCACCAGTTGAGATCCACTGATTTGGACTATGTAATGTAAATTTTCTCATTATCTTAATCGGCAGAAAATTTGTTTTCCAATATTTGCTGTCTAGAACATTTTTTAGGGGCGCACAATATTATCAGCAGCTTCAGTCCACTTTGGCGAAGATGGTCCTATCTGGCAATGTTAAAGAATCCTTTAAAAAACTCCTGGATCCAGACGGTGATCCGGATCACCCCCAAAATTTAATCAGTTCTTCCATATCCCATTTCCGACAATTCCTGAAAATTTCATCCAAATCCGTTCATAACTTTTCAAGTTATTTTGAACACAGACAAACAAACAGACAATGAAACAGACAGATAAACGCTGGCAAAAACATAACCTCCTTGGCGAAGAAAGAAGTTGAGTAGTGCTTTTTGCTCATATGAAAATTTCTGCTGATATTTACAGCTGATGTATTCGACATCCTGTTAATGAACAGTCATCGAGAATCAAACCAATTCCATTCAAGTTTCAAGAACTACTTCAGTATTGAGTGTTGTGATATTAGATTTCATGTTGGTGTCAAAGTTAAAATTTTGGTATCTTGACAATGCCAGTTGATATAAACTTGGATAAGTTGAAAATTTCTTTTTTTACTCAGTACTCAAGGCATGAGAAATGTAACTAAATGCAATACATCCTAAGAATGTACTGTAGAAAAAGTCAAAGTAATTCAAAAAACTACTTGAAAAGATACAAGTACACAAAAATTGTACTTAATATCAGTTACTTGGTTGCATGAAATTAGTTACTTTCCACCCTGACAGTATCATTTATTATATTCAAATATTGGTTGGCTTTGTTACATCTTACCAAGGTTCTGATTTTTTGCCAGTGTTTGTTGGTGTCATTATGTGAACAGGACAACTCAAAAGCTAATGAGTGGATTTGGATGAAATTTTCAGGGAATGCTAACCATGGCACAAGAAAGAAATGGATAGATAGATAGATACATAGATAGATAGATAGATAGATAGATAGATAGATAGATAGATAGATACTTTAATAATCCTTCACAGGAAATTACATTTGTTACAGCAGCTGTGCATTCAATTCATTTCAATTCATTCACTCATTGTAACAACATAAACAATAAAAGCAACAGATCAAATACCAAAAACATGTAAGAAAGTGCATAATAAGATAAGAGTCAGAAAAACTAAAAAGCTACGACTGGATTGGAAAAGCGCTGGAGTATTGCACATGAAATAGGACAGGGTAATTGAGCTATTGCTCATTAAAGAGCTTGATAGCGGCCGGGAGGAAGGACTTCCTCCCGGCCGATGATTCTGTTTTAGTTGTGATCCGAATCCAGATGCAGATCCAGCCATTTTTAATAGGTTATTGTTATTGGCAGATTTTCACAATTCTTTCATGGAATTTTGGTCACGGTACAAAGAAAAAGTGGTACAATTTTGGTAGTGATCTGAATTTAGATGGAGATCCAGGATTTTTACAAGATTTCTCAACAGTGCAAAATAGTGCAGTTTAACACATTTTTGTCAATAACTCACCAAGAGGCAGAAAAGCGTTGGTGGAAGTACTTGCTCTCTGAGTTAACATCTGTTTCTAGCACAAATAGACTGTCAAAATGAAAAGGTCAGTATGAGACATGCTATTCTGTACAAAAAATGTGTTTGTATATGTTTTTTATTCACATTGAGGATAATGCCTTTGGAAATATCTGCATATCAAATAATGCCAAAAAAGTAATAATGTGCATCCCTACTATTCTGTTTTTTGGCATCAAACATGAATCAATATATGATTAAATTTAATATTTTGAAGTAAATGCAGTATATTTTAATCAGAATTACATCACTGCAAGTGTATACTTCTATTCTGACAACAATTTGCCATCTCATCACAGAAAAAAATCAAGGAGGGAAATACACTGATCATCACCATATAGAAGAAATAAAGTTATGATTACTGGTTCCCAGGTCTAAAGGGATGGATTTTACAGTTTGCATCTTTTTTGACATTGTTTTAAAAAGGCCTTTTTCTAAACCTCCATACTCCAGTGCTCTGTCTGTTCCCTCATCTGTGTTTTGAAGCTCTCACTTGTACTAACACAGCTTCTCCAGCAGGGGTCTTCCCATTGTCACAGACCTGGCTTCATGCTTCCACCTCGCACACTCTACAAGGCAGAGTCATTTACTCTAACTTATTTCTCAAATATGTACATATATAATCTTAATCAACATCAAAGTACAAGTATAATATGTTAAACTATTCCAGGTTTCTTTAACCTCCACTGGCATCTTCCTTATCCCCACCATCATCTCATTTTTTCCCACCACCACCACCAGTCATTATCATTATCATGGCCATCTTCAGCACAACTCTCATCCCCAAATCCTTCTCTTCCCACTCCCCCTTCCTCCCCTCCACCCCTCTTTCATCCGCAGCTCCCTCTGTTGATCAAATGCATCTGATCTCATCAAAGCGGACCCTCTGCTTATTCAAGTCCCAACAGACACCCTCTTTACTAAGCACTATTTTACATTCATGTTTGAATACCACAGATAGGATAGCGTATCTTGTAGACTTTGGTTTTTGTGTGGTCCTTCACTGCAGCCTGGGGTTGATATTTTTTAACTGTCTTTTTAAAAAATTCATTATCATTACAGACAGGTTCTCGTCTGATGAAGTCAGTCCAATGAAGGAAATTAAGAATGTAGCCTTTTTATTTAAAGAAGACCCTGAAATATTAAAAGCAGCCTATTCATATCACATTCCTATGGAGCCTATATACTGACTTAATGCTGCTTAATGGTATTTTTATCTGCTATCTTTGTATTAGTCTTGCAGAATATTTTATAGTTTATACTTCCCATGCTCCCCCTCTTATTAGCCTTCATGATTGCTGTGGTTCTTTGTTGAAGGGGAACATTAGTCCTTTTCAGACTGAATGTAAGTGATTGGAGCACGCGTAGGGGGCATGAGCTCTGTGGCACAGATATTAAAACATTATAGCTGCCATAAAGTGTGGTTACATTCTTATTCTGATGGCAACATTATTGCGCACAGCTTGTGGTTGCGTGTCCGACTCCTGTCAGAGCTGCAGAGAACTGGCTCGAGCCGAGGGACAGAGAGGCTGGGAAGAGGGAAAATCAGATCTGGATAAGTGCGCGGAAAGTCGCTCGGGGAAAGTTCACAGCTGCTGGTGTGTTTATTTTAAGGCGACGTGAGGGGCGCGGAGGAAATGTCCGTGCGTAAAATGGAAATACGTTAATGTCCTTGTGAGAAAATGCGCTTTATACTCCACAGAGAGGGTGATTTATTCCATTGATCGCCTATACGGTGGAATAATCAAAAGAAATATTTGTTTTTTTAATGACATTATTTAGATCTTTATAGTCTTAAGATACTTCCACATTAGTATATGTTCTACTTTATTGTAAATCAAACTGCAAAACGTGGTAAAAACACACATAGAGAGGCATACAGCGTGCGTAATGGCTCCATACTCCAGTCCGGATTTTCCATGTGAGTCGCGCCGGAGCCCTGGAGGTGGATAAGCTGGTAGAGCCCGCTCTCTCTCATGCCATGCTGGGCCACAAGGGCTCCGTGAGACGCTGCTACATATTACCAAGAACCGGGATGGAGGAGAGGCGGAGGGGGGACGCAGAAAAGTTTCTTTTAAACCTGACAGAGAAACTTTCAACATGAAGCCTCACTGACGCACCGTTCCAGCACCACCACAGCAGCAGCAGCGTTACAACAGAGCTTTCTTTTTCCTCTCTCTGAATACATTTTTCACCTCCCAGCTTGTGTTTTTCTTCCCCTCTTGTCTTATTCTGTGCGCAAGGCTGGTCGGGGCTTGCTGTCACTGCGCGCTGAGATGTTGGAGTGACCATGGCTGCGCAAGTTGCATCGGCTCCGACCAGAACTAATAACAAAAACAAGAAATTATCCAGCGGTTTGGGTCCGGAGCTCAATTCGGGGAAATCCGGAGGAGGAGGGAGCGTTCAGCGGAGTGGACCGATGCTGGGTGCCGGAGATGGGACTCTGAATAATGTAGAGCATCACTGCCGAAACGAGCTCAACATGGTCCATTCAACTTCCACGGCTCATAACGCTCCGGACGGCCACGAGAAGGATGGGAATAACCTCACGTCCGCTCCATCTTCGACTCATTCAAACACTTCCTCCATGGACGCGGGTTTGATCGCGAACCACAAGCTGAAATGTGTGGGGAGCGGAGATCCCCCTCAGCCTCAGCCGCCTCAGCAGCAGCAGCAGCCTCCGCAGTTTGGCCAATTTGCGCCACATCAGCAGCGACAGATCCAAAGTAACAACAGCACCAGTAACAACGGCCAGGGGCCCCGCGGGGACAGAGGGATGGAACATCAACACCACGGAGGCAAGGAGAACCTGTTGGGGGGCCAGGGGGAGCCACTGCAGCATATGCAAGGCAAAGGTGAGGGGGAGCTCACCTGTAAACCCACAGAGAGGATGATGGGCAGCAGGTATGAGCACTCAAACTTGGGGCCAATTAGTAACAACTCTGAGTTTAATAACAACTATTACACTCCGCGGCCCTGCTATGACCAACATGGCGGGCAGCAGCAACAAAGCAGCGGGATGGGGATAACGCACTCCTCGGCACATAACAGCATGGAGAACTCCCACGAAGCTGGCTACCACAACAGCCAGTACAACCAGTACCCGGCGTACCGCGCGGGCTACGGCGGAGGGGCCTACGGGATGATGGGCCCCTCAGGATGCAGGCAGCCTGGAAACATGATGATGAGCAGTAACTCCTCAGCAAGCCACGGCAAGTCTCCCTTGGGTGCTGGCTTTCAGAGGTTCCCAGGACAGAACCAACAGCAGCAGCATCCCTCAGGGGCCACGCCGACCCTCAACCAGCTGCTGACGTCCCCCAGCCCCATGATGCGCGGGTACGGCGGCGCCTATCAAGACTACGGCGGCTCCACGGCGCAGCAGCAGCAGCAGCAAGCAGGCATGGGCCTGGGGAAGGACGTGGGGCCCCAGTATGGAGCCACATCGGCGCACGGATGGGGTGGACAGCAGAGGGGCCATCCACACTCCATGAGTCCGGGAAATGGAGGGCAAGGCCTCGGAAGGTCACAGGTGAGTTTGTGGAAACTTTGGAGTAAGGCGCTCTGGCAGTGAACTTCGAGTTGATCTGTCACTCATCAGGGGGGCAGGCGTTGTGTGTCTGTGCTTGTGTCTTGACAGCAAATAGGCTTTTTGTTACATTTAACTCATCAAATTAATTCAAGATATGGATTTGGGGTACACTTGAACCGACTTATTTAGACAGTATGGCGCCTTAAGACGGTAAACACCAATGTATTGAAAATGTTAGACCATAGAATTTGAGTAATAATCACTCATTAAATATAAACACACTTCTTGGGCAAATTCATTAAAACGTGGGATTAAAACACACACCATTTTGGCCACTCTTTGTCTTTTTGACATGGGCTATGAGAGAAACAAGTGGTACTTTGTGCGTATTTACGCACAGTAACGTTGATTATCAGTTGGTTTTTATCAGCCTAAAATACTAATTTGAACTTGCATTATCTCGGCGACTGTAAACAATGAAGACCCACCAGAGCTTGAATTACAATAAGGGACATGAAGTCATTTTTTTTAAAAGGGCATCTTATTTAGACTGCATTAATGAGTAACAACAATATGGTATCAAAGGCGCCTCGTTTCCATTTTCATAGGCGTTATAATATAATTTTACATCTCCCTGTTCGTTACACGCTGATTTTTTATGTACATATTTATGTTTTAACTGTGAATTTGATCAGAAATAAAACCATTGTCCGTGTTCACTCCTCTGTCGACGTGGTGTCAGACACGTTGCCAAACGCCCCGCACAGAGGACACGCTGTGTTCGAGGGGCTCATTGAACAAATTAAACAGCTCCTTAAGACTTTTTAAAATGAGAGATCATTTCAAACTCGGGGTTGAATTATCCGTCTATGTCTGTTTCACCTGGAAAGTAACACCGACACCGCGGCAGATGAGAGCCCGTCTGTCAGTCCGTGTCCGCGCGCTCCCTGTGTGTGCGCCCTCGCTCCGTCTCGTGCTGCTCTGTCAGGATTTGAATAGTGGAGGTTAACAGGCTCAAAGCTCTCCCCTCTCACTGTTGACACCCAGTCTGCCATCTGATTGGCTCCCCGTGGCCCCCGCTGGGCAGACTGCACTAAAAAAAAAGAAAAAGAAAAGAAAATCATGCAGGGATGTAGTGATGCTGCGTTCAGGTCTTATGGGAATTCTTCACACTTGGAGGCCGTCCAATTTGATAATTGAAGTTTTATGAAGGTTCAGGCTGCTCCTGATTATTATTCTCTGAGATTTTTGGCTCCAGCATAACAACACTAGATAATAAAAAATATGTTTTCAGTTTAAAAAATTGGAGTTAAATTCAGTAATTCTAGGAGTAGAGGCAGTAGTATTTGTTATTTACTTTAAATTCAAAATCCAATAATAATCACAGTGTGAGCAGTTTAAATAAAGTGAAGAGGCACAGAAATTATACAAGACATGATCAGTCTTTTACAAGTGTTAAAAACAGACCATTCAAAGTTAAATGTCTCAAATAAAGCATTAAAAACATTTTTAAAAGCAAATTACATGTTTGATTTACTGACCAATATCAATCCTTATACAAAGTTTTAGTTTAACAATGGAGTCCTCCTTAAAACGTGTTTTGTAGCATTTGTTCTGTAAACTAACATAAACGTTTTTTGACTTTCCTGAATACAAAATAAGTTTTGAACAGAGACTGAGAGTGTCTTTAGTATTCCTCTAAAAAGTATTTGCTCTATTTTGCAGTAAAAAAAAAAGTTATTAGATTCCTAATATTAGGGTGTTTACTGAAAGATACCACGTATCCTCTTTTATTTGTCATAAATTCATGAATTTAACGAAATTAAGAGAAATTGTCCAACACAGAAATCAATGCACAGTGAGTCCACTCTTTTTATTCTAAGTGTTTGTGTATAATTTTCTAGAAATAATGATAGATTTTTTCCCTCATATATCATCTATCAGTGATTTACAGTCAGATAAAAAAAAAAAACAGCACCTCCAAACTAAATGCCCCTTCCCACTGCTGCCATGGTTTGGACTTTATGTCAATTTGGTCTAAACAATTGAAAGATAGAAGAAAGAATTACACTTATTTTATGCATCAATTATCCTGTTTTTAGGACAGCATTAAATAATCTCTTGATGTAAACAATGAGGATAAAAGTATCTGCAACAAAAACAACCACTAAATAAAGCAAAATTCCTTCAGATCAGCCGTTATTCTGTTGTTTTCTAAATGCACAGACTCACTCTCATGGCACATCTGGGCGGCTGGAGGGCAAGGTGGTTCATCGCAGCTTATACAGCGTGCCTTTAAAAAAAACAAAAGCACTTCATTAGCCTACATTGTTTCAATCAAAGGCAATTTGTGTTGGATGCTGTGGAAATAAAGTGAGTGTTTTAGCGTGGGAGGGTTTTGCTGTGGTATTGATTGAATCAAATTATTCACCGGTCACTAAAAAGCTGAAGAAATCTCACTCTCTATCATCGTTGTTTTTACTAATTTTATGCAGATTGAGTCAGAGGAATATATTTATTTGATACACTCAACAGCAGTCACAGCATACTGCTATGATCCAGATGCTAAACTACTCATATTCATTTTTGTACATATGAATGTTTTAACAAGACATTTTAAATTGAGGCAATTGATGAGGGAATGTTACTCATATATACAGTTTATATTTGAAAAAAAAAAATAGATGCCAGGCCTAATGGTCCTTTAAATGTTGCTTACACTTAAGACCTATGTACATATTAACTTAAAGATAATGTAACTGAAACATTTAGGGTGGAGGGAATTTTCATTTTCACACTCTTTTTATCAAAGAAGCATTTACAGAGCAAGAAAAAAAATACACGATATTGATACCTTATTGATACCGCAGCAAAAAAGCAGAGGTCTTAAACACCCAATATTGATTAATCTTGTGTTTTTAATTAGCAAAAATTTCCAGGCAAACTCCTACATACTGTCATAACTTTCTCACATTTTGCCAGTATACTTGTACAATTTGTGGTTAGAAAAATGACAGGAGATGATGAATAATCATCAAAGATGTATCATTTTTTAACCTTCCAACCTCAATGCACAATTATCTCTACAATTTAGACTGTGTAAGGGAGTTTGTCTGCAATTTTGCCCCAAAATTCTGACTAAATATTTTCTTCTCTACAGAAAATATAATTATTTTTCTTCCTTTGAGACTTTTTGATTAGGGCATGTGCTACTGTGTTTCTTCTCCACTGTATCAACACTTCAGCAGCAGTATATTCACGCTACAAAAGCCCTATGTTTAATTCATACCGGAGCAGCAGCGTGGCTCTCCTGTGCACTGACAGGCCGTGTGAGAAAGGCGAGCAGTGTAGAGCATAATACTGCCTCCAAATTGGCCCCGTGATATGACTGCGCTTCACTTCTGAGTGCGTTTGGTCGGAGCACGCCTCTGTCACCTGTTGGCACAGTTTCCCCTCTTTCAAATTCAATTTCCCTCCCCACTGCCTCTCTTCAGGAGCGCACCGAGAGCGAAACGAGTGCACCTCATTTACACCGCTGTCTCCCACCTCACCCCACCCCACGCTCACTTGTCTGGCCACTCACCAGAATGAAGACTGTGTGTGTGTGTGCTTGTGTGTGTTTTGGCGACATAGGTTATTTAGAGGTGTGTGTTATGTTTGCTCTCTTCATGAAAATTACATTGTCCTAGTTTTTTTTTTTTTTAAATTACCATGGCCTTTAACCATTTGATTTAAGGGAAACTAGAAACCATAATCACCGTTCACTTTGTGACTCTCTGCTTGAATGTTTGTCTGCAGATCAAGTAGGGCTGCACAATGAAATTGAGCCAGTTTTTCACCCTGAGATTTAAGATTTTAACTCTTTCACATAAATCTTATTTTTGCAAGAAATAAAATGTGTTGCACTCAAATAAAAAGATGTGCCATTTAGGCCGTTCAACAGATGGACTTAAAGTTAAGATAAATAAATACATGACCACTTTTCGCTGTTATGTTCTTTGGATAATGAGTTGGTTTCTGAGGTTTGCTTGGTTTTGTGGCTAAGGTCTTTCAGTACTGGAGTGATGCCAAAGCAGTGCATGCTACATACTGACTCCTTGTACATTGTGAGGTTTAAACCAAGAAGCAACCCCTTGTGATCCAAATTAAGTCAGTGCTGAAGTGCAAAAAAGCTGCAGTCCCTCAAACATCCACATGAAGCTGGCTACAGAAACATTGGAAGTCACACGCGCAACCTGTGCTAAAATGGCCATTTTTACAGCAGAAATGTTGCCGTGCTGCACACCATAGCTCTGCCTCTTTGCCTTTAATTAAGTTCACTAAGTTAAGATTTTTGAGACAGTGTTTAATACACAACAGCCAATACAGACTATCATCAGAAGCCCCCCTCAGTAACCAGGCAACTGATGCCACTTAGCCTTTGTTTAATATGAGGCCCTGTGTTTTGGTGCCAGTATAGCATCCCTCTTACTGTCACCACCTTATCTTTCCTTTGTGTCTCTCTCTTTATTTTGCCTTGTCAACACTGCAACTCAAGCTCAGCCACATTAACTTTCTGCTTACTTCCTGCTTGTCTACACAAGACACCGCAGACCCCATATTATAGTAATGTCTGACTGACATTGAGTTTTCCAGGGAAATCGTAGGCTGGTCTTTAGGCAGATTAATAAATTAACATGTTTACTTTCCACCGTTTTGGTGTGACTGATAAAGCAAATTGGATTGTTGTGAAGCAGATGAGTGAACACATGAGTGTAGCTTGTTCTGCATAAGGAGACACAAATAAGTTAATAGCCATAGCTTAGAGACAAGATTTAAAGTATTGATCATAGGGGCTGCATGGATTTGTCAACTTTGCTTGTTTGTGAGGACCTGTTTTTTTCATCATGTCACCAGCAACTAGTTGAGGTTGATTTTACTTTGCTGCATTAAAATCTACTTTAAAGATTCTGAAGTCATGTATATTGCAAGCTAAAACTATAACTAAAAATGTGTGTCAGATACCTTTTTCCACGACAAAGTAACAAGTAACAAGCTAAAAAAAAATTTGATCTTAAAATCTTGGACCAAAGCGTTCAAAGTGAGCTGTAAGACTTTTGACTTTTTTGGATTTTTGTTGTTTTAAGGAGATATATCTTTGTTTTTCATCAATAACAAAACTTCTGTACAAATGAATCTATTTGGTACTGATTTTGCCAATAAACAATAAGAAAATACTCCATTACAACTTAAGCAATGCCCTTAATTAAAGTTATGAGTGTGTCCATCTGTTTATTTTGACTCACTTCAAGTATTGTTAGCGCGGTAACATGAGCAAAAAATACAGTTATATTAATTTTTCCATTTGTTTCAAGTTTGAAGAGAGAAAATGTGTCCACACATAAGCAACGTAAGGAAGTTTTATTAACCTAAACCTTGGTTGGCAAAAAATCTTAAATGTGTCAAAATGTATACATTTATTCCTCATAAAACTAATACTGATACTGAAATAGCTGCCAAAATGAACACTGCAATTTATCATGCAGCTCTAATATCAGCTGTTTTCACACAGCAGTTTTTTTCTTGCTTTTACACTCTCTGAACCCAAAGCAATACCAGCATATGTTCTGTCATAATGACTTCCACGTCAGAGATGAAGCAGCATTTTCTGTACAAACTCATATGTAACAAAGATATGTCTGTTTCTTCTAATCAGAGCACCCACAACACAAACACAGAACAATAAAATTAATTAGTATAGATAATAATGAGGGCTTCGGAAGTTAGAAACAGTGTTGTTACTTGGATAATTACAGCAGCAACTCATTTAAAATCTGACCTAATAAAACAAGAATGAATGGATATGTACTGTTTCCACTAATTTATCACCATTATGCTCCATGTTTGCCTTTTTTTGTTTTATTTTTCTTACAATTGAAATCAAAGCTCAGTATTTCTACATATCAAAGACCAGACCGAGTCCCATCCTTGGTAATGTGCTTACCTTGAAATGATTCCCGCTCGGCAGTGCTCTCCTGTGCATACTGTTTACATTTCTCTCTTATGAATTATTAGTGTGATACGAACAAAGACTTTATAATAGGAGCCATGCATCAATGTCACATTGTATTATGCGGCTATCTTGGGGAGCCTTGTGCATAGTGATGGGCTTGACTGTGGCTGCTGGAATTTAATTTATGGTTCATGTTCTGCATCGGACGGACAGCCCATGGGGGTCTGGTCAGGAAATGGGCATGCAGGTGTGAGTGTGTGTTTGTGTGGGTGAGTGTGTGTGTGTGTTTGGGTGCTTGTTTTTTATTCCAGGTCAGGAGTGGGCAACTTGGTGACCAGCCAGCAAAGTGAAAGGGCCAAATTGTTCCAGAATGTAGGATACTCTAATTTAGACAAAACATACTTAAATGCATGAGGTTTGATTTTTGCCGATATCTGATATACTGATATTTCTGAACTCATTCCAATTATTTATTATTTGTTTATTCGATGTGGACATCACAGTTACGTTGGACAAACCAGATGCGTTGTTTGAGTGTTTTAGCACAGTTGCTAATTCGCAACACTTGTCCACAGGAGGCTTTTGAGATGATAAAATAATAAAAGTAATAAGAGAAGAGAGTAAAGTACAGTGTACAATTACATCCCAACAATAAAAAGGCAGTAGTTTTTCCAGAATAAATATATACATAAGCTGTAAAACCAAGGCAACATGGTCAAGCAATCAACCAGTTAAAATTATTCATGTGAGCACTGTTGTTTTGATTTTAGCCATTGTTTGAGTGAGTTGAGTGTGATGATATATATATTATTTTGGTCAAGACAATGCAGTGCTTTATTTAAAATTTGACCTTATCCCTTCACTGTGAGAGTTTATTTATGCTCGAAACAGATGTGAAAGAAAAAAAACATTTAATTCCTTCATAAATCATACTATTGTTTTTCAAATGTTGTCACTCAGTTATATTAAGGTGAGGCATCATGTTACATTTTGACAATATCTCACTCACTATACACAGGATATACATGGCTGATATGTATTAACAATACATTGGTTGTAACTATTGGCAGAAAATTATACATCTGCTGATACCAGCATTGTGTCGCTAATATTGTGCATCCCTTGTCAGAATGCTTTGCAAATAGCTCACAGCAAAAACCAGGAGGTCCACTTTCTACACCTTCAAATTCACCCACAGGACAGAAACATTTGTTTTCTACACACTGTATGGAGTGCCATGTTTATTGACGAGAGTTCTTAATTAAGTAAGCAGCGGCATTGGGCAGAGTTGACATGGCCTGTCTCTTCTTGTCATTGTGTGTGAATGTGTTGATTTAGAGACTCCTGGTGGCAAAATTTACAAGCTGTAGGTTCAAAAAGTAAAATAGTCAAATATAGCCACGTATACCACTCTTGCAAAGGACAAAACATACCATAGAAGTCATTGATCAATATAGACATTTTTCAGTTGTCTGCATGACAGCAGCTGATAACAAACCAGAACATGTCAACATGTTGTTTTTTCTCTGAAGTTGGTTTTTGTCCAGCACTTTGCCCATAGCTTTCAGGAAACACTCAATCACACCTGATTTTTGGTTTAAATTATTTAGAGTTGTTATAGTAGACTGGATTACTATTAAAGAAAAACCTGTCCTTGATCATTTCAAAGTTTTTTAGTCTATAGGTTAAATGAATTGTCAAAATAAGAGCATCACCACCAAAGGCCCATGATAGCATATGTTTTTATGAGTGGGACTTTAGAATTATCCCCCCCATGGTGTTTGCTCACATCCAGTGATAACTGGATAACTCTCCAGTATTTGGTATGTGTGGATGATGCCTCATTAGTTTATTTAATTTTGACTCTGGTTTTCATGTTTATAACCTGTTGATACTTGGGATTGAGGCCTCTCTGGTTCAGGACGTGCGCCGCAGAGGGCCCCAAGGCCACCAGTTGCCAATCCCCACTCTGGACTGTTCATTCATATTTTCTTTGTCCTTGAGTTTACATCTCTTCTCTCTGTTCTTATTTGTCTATGTGTGTGTGCAGGCACAAGAAGGATAAATCTCCTCCGTCAGCACTAAGCAGTCCAACCTCACTCCCTCCCGCATCCCTCTGCCTATGTCTCCCCCCCCTCCATTTCTCGCTCTCTGCCCCCTCCCGTCACTCGTTTGTTTATGTTGTTTTGTTTACATCTCTGTCTTGGCCAGCCAGCGCTGCGCTGATTAGCAACACCAGAGTGAAATTTTAATTTGCTCTGTTGCGTCCGATAAGAGCCCGGCGCAGCATTTTTCATCTTCTTGGATGAAACACAGAGCCTGCTTAGGTAATTGGCAGGCCGGGGTTATCCCTGGTCTGCATGCAGTTTCCACAAAACGCCAATTAATTCAGATAAAAAAAAAATAATACCAATAAAACATAATAAAAATTGTCCATTTGCATCACTGGACATAAGCTCATGTATTATTAGCCAGCTAATAAAATAATTGTAGTTTCTCTCTCTGGCCTCACAACATACCCTGGAGTCAAAGGTTGATGTGTAAATGCCCCGAAGAAAGGATTTAATTACTGCAAGCGGCGGTGATTTGGTGTCAGCTGTTTTCACAGCTCCGTCTTATCCGAACAGCCGGTGTCAGGAGGGAGCAGGAAAATCAAAACCAAAGCAGTTTTGGGGAAGAAAGTTAATTGTGCGTAGGGGAGAGTTTAGCTTCTCTCGTGTGGACGCAGAAGTCTGAGGCTTTGGGTTTGATTTGATAGTCATGTTGAAATTCAGTTCACAACCTTATTTAGTCTGTATCAGCAGGAGTGTATTGAATTCATGATGGCAGTGTTTGGAATCGGATTGCCGTTCCCAGGCATTCTGGGATTTGTTGGATTTATCAGGTGTGAAAAGGAGGTACATGCTATAGATTTTTCTACTTACCTTTTTAAAAGAGTCTTTACAACCTCAGTGTAAAGACTCTTTTAAATGTGGAGAAAACAAATATATTCAAGTTATAGTTCTTTTATTAGCTGAACAAAAGATTATAAGTTAGACCATTAATGGTTAATAGGGTTGCAGCCACCCTCCTGTACTGCAGGGCTGCACCTATCGGGTTAAGTAATAGTTATTTCATTGTGTCAACAACTGATTAAATAATCTTAAACATTTAAAGTCTGAAGTGGCATTATTATATCTATCTGTCAAACCAGCAGCAAACACTTGTTCAGACTTAAGAGTAGAAAAAGCAGATAATAATCATATTAAAAGACTATTTTTTTGCTTGAAAATTGACCAGATTTTCCCCTTCCATCCAGGCTTCAGAAAAATGTTGGAGCATCAACATATCAATCTCAGGTTATAACATGTGACATCACACTTTGATCAGTGCATTTACAAGAGTGATGTATTAGTGGATGTCTCTCTTGTGCATGTAGCTGATGAATATATACATAAAATATAGAAAAGAAACATGGCTGGCAAATGTACTTGCAAAAACATATCTCACACCATGCTGGTTTAAGCACCCTTGCTTTTAAGGCACTAAGTATTATATTGTTGTTATTATTATTATTATTATTTCATTATTTTTGATGTAAACTGCATATCTGTCTTTAACTTTTGGAATTTCGTTATCCAAATGACAAAAAAAGAAACTGTGTGCTGTGCTGGTGGAGCCCACACTGATATCTATTCATGGGGCGTACAACTTCTGTGCACACCAGGGCTTCAGGTCTCATGCTGTAGATAAAAGCATGAACATGTTGCATCAGTTTTAAATGACTCAAATATTAAAATTAACCCAATACTGGTGTAAATGAACTCTATTGTTGTTCCTCTTGTTTCAAACAGGTATTATATTGATCAACTTCTGCTAGAATCACATTAAAAGCTATAGATTTGTGTTTTTTCAGAAACAAATCCTGAAATATATTGTTTATCAATTCAGCCAAGAGCTATTTAAATATGATATTTTCTCCGTATTGCCCAGCTCTATGAACTGTTATGAGATGTTGTTGTAGCTTCTTTATGGGGAGGTTTTTGGCATTTTACTACTCATCCATATTATACACCCCCATTGACATAAATTATCATTATTTCCTCCTTCCGAAACAATCTACAGTCAGGCAACATTTCATCAGCTTCAGGTACATTTAGTCGATGATTTATTGAGTTTGAATTCGTCTTTTGCCTTTCCAATAGGTCGTGATTTGCATAAACTTGCTTGCATTGAGACTGAGGCGCTGACTTCTCTGCGTAAACAGAGACAGAGGGAGTATAGGAGAGTCAGAGATGTAGAAATGTAGGCGATCATTTGAAGTGAGTCACATGGAGGGCTGCTGACTTCTGAGGAATGGGCCCAGCCGAGTTCATAGCGAGTGAGCGAGAGGGGGAGAGAGAGAGAGAATCAGTATCTGAACTCTGGCAAATGTCAGCATAGTTAAAATCCTCTCCCTCTGGATCTCACCCTGCTTCAGCTCTGTAAGCGATGTGAGGAAAAAGAAGTATTTACGAGTCGTTGGCTGCACACACGCGCACACACATACACATAAATATATTAGGTTTCCTTCCCTCTGTGGTGTGTGTCTGTGTTTGTGTGCCGCTGGCGGGGCGCCAGGTCTCAAGGCAGTGGGTGCTGCAGCGGCACCCAACACCTCCCCTCACCAGCCCTCCACCGCCACCACCCTGACCTTCACATATGGTAATTAGCCACGTGGAGAGGCTGAATGGACGGACCCCCCTCTTTCCCTCTTACCCCTGAGGAGGGGGATTTTCTGTTTTTTCTTTCTTTTTGTTTTTGTCTTTCTTTTCTTGTTTGTCTTCATCCAATTCTCTGACTTTGTTCCATTTTTTCTTTTGTGTCTCTTGTACTCTTGTAGTTTTTTTGTTATGATCTTTTCTCTGTTCATTTCTTTCTGACTCAGGTTATGAACAGCAATGACTTTCAGCTGGTTGAGGGTTAGTTTATCCTTTGCTGTATGGACTTTTGGTTCAGAATGGATTTCAGAAAACACAAGTGGATAATTGGTTAATGTTTGAAAACTGTATAATGAAATACAAAAGGATTTTCTTTTCATGGCCAAAAAACAAGGAGCAAAGTAGAAAGATTATTTATTTTCATTTTAAATAAGAAAAAACAATAGTAACTTAGACGTAAGAAATGATGAGATCTTTTTGACATGTTTTAAGCCTGAATGTTATCATTGAAAGCACTACACAGATTGCTTTGCATCTTCTTTCCTCCAAACTAGTAGGCTTTAGTGACATTGTTAGAAATAAACCTTTATATTAAGTTTAGATGTTTTTAAGTGTTTTTATTTTGTGAAGCAACATCAGGAAGTGTTGCATTCAGCATGAGCAACATTAACAGGTCAGCAAAAAGTTTATTTCTGACTCGCCATGTATCCTCAACACCCAATACCATTTTTTTTTATATTTCTCAGTATACCAGATTTATTTGATAAAAACTGATGCAGATTTTCACAGCAACTTGTTCAAAATATATGTCAGAACAAAGATACAGAACAAAACGACCATTTTTCAAAGGCACCCCTTGGATTTTCTTTTTTAAATTGTTTTTGCTAGGCACACATTCAAGACCTTTTAAAAAAATAATCTGTGACCATCTTTTGGGTACCAACCCATTAGCTCAGAATGAGTGATGTAGAATATGTGGGTAGATATGCATTAAACAGATGGTCCCTCCATGCTATGCATTTTAGTTTCACTTTTGCAGCCATTTCTTTTGTTCCCGATGTGTTTTCTCCATAAATACACTCTCCTCTTTTATCTGCCTCATGTCGCTGGCTCTCAGCAGCTCGTACACATCCCCATGGGACCTACAGTCAGTTCAGAGGTATTTAGACAGCCAGCACAGCCTATCGAATATTTATACACTATACTGAACAGATCTGTGGGCTACTACTGAAACAGTGTCCTGCATATAGTCACTTCTAGCTCTGTTTCTCTCCTTTTTGGGCTAAAGAGGTAGAAAAAGAAAAAAACAGAAGGCAGTCTTTGTTGGAATTAGTAATTTTGTGATTTCAGTAATTAAAGAGTCAGCATGACATTTTAAAAATTCAACGCAGTTCTGCATCACCTTGCTCTTTTTGTGAAAACACTAATGGTCTGATTGTTCAGCTGTTCAACAAAAATGAATAATTGTCTTATTACCCTTGGAGGCTCATTTGTGAAAAAATTCCAAGATCTTGGCACACACTATTTTAATTATTACTTGAATCACTTTACCTTGAGCTGATTAAAAAATAATTCAATGAAGAGGTAGATGTGAAGCCATTTTGAAGCATGGATTCCATTTTATAATGTTGTACTCAGAAAATAGTTATTTACAACTAAAAGACATGTTTGTTGGAGAACATTTTTGTTCATTGAGTGTTGTTACTTGTCACATGAGTAATAGTGCAGCTAAGCAGAATTTGAGTGTACAGCAGTGGTTCAGTGGAAGAGTCAGTTGTCTCTCAACCTTTGGTGCGGTTGTTTCAATGCCCCCCAGCTCCTGCAGCCGCATGTCTTGACTTTTGCTAAGACAGAGTTTCTCTCACTGCTGCTTGTATGAATGTGATTAGCAAATACTGATAAACCCTTAAGCGGCTCCATGTAATGAATGAGTCCTTGCCCCAAGTGAAGGAGTTCTAGTATCTTGGGGTCTTATTGATGAGTGCGTGTAAAATGGACCAAGAGATGGAAAAGCAAACTGTTGTGGTGAAGAGGGAGTTGAGCCCAAACTCTCAATTTACCGCACCATCCTTGTTCCAACCCTAACCTATGTTCATGAGCTCTGGGTAATGACCGAAAGAATAAGATCATAGATACAAACGGTTGAAATGAGATTCCTCAGGAGGGTGGCCTTAGAGAAAGGGTGAGGAGATTAGACATCCGGAGGGAACTCAAAGTAGAGCTGCTGCCACGTCACATCGAGAGGAACCAGTTGATGTGGTTCGGGCATCTAATTAGGATGCTTCCTAGTGGTCCTCCTGTGGAGGTTTTCCAGGCATGCCAAACTGGGAGGAGACCACAGGGCAGACCCAGAACTCGCTGGAGGGATTATATATCCATCTGGCCTGGGAATGCCTTTAACCCCCCGGCTCCCAGGAGGAATTGGATAAAGTTGGGAGGGAGAGTGACATCGAGGTTGGACTGCTTTGCCTGCTACCTCTGCGACCTTTGGACAAACAGAAGAAATGGATGTATGTATGGACTTGAGCATTGTCCACTCTTTCAAGTGGTGTGAATGATCTGACTACCGAGTGCCTTCGGTTGTCAGGTAACTGGCATAAGTGATACTGATAAGGGAAATTCATCTCTTTACGATGCCTAAATTAAGCCAGCACCCCCAACCCCTTTCTGGATGAAAACACCCCATCTAAATCAGGGATGGGCAACTTTGAAAACCAGCATGTCTGCATTAATTTAATCCTCAGGGCCAGAGGGCCATTCAGTGATGTAGTCATGACTTTATGAATATTGATAATTAAAGTAAGCTTTACCGTAGTGCAACTTTTAGTTAAACACTTAGATTTTAATACACAGCAGGAGGTTATGCAGAAACAATTTCTACAGATTATATTTCATTTTTTGGGGGAAAATGTACTGTTTTTAATATTTACATGGTAGATTTTGTCATGTTTTCTTCATTTATAGACATTTTTTAAAGTGAGGGGGCCACATTGATGAAGAAGAAGGGTCGCCTCGAGTTGCCTACCCCTGATCTGAGTGTGGAAGCAATTTAAATGAATAAGAGGACTGAAAAATTGAAAAGCTTTAGGGACCTCCAAATTTTGAAACAAAGACAGAGATTTCAATGCTATTAAATAAACAAAGTTGCAGGAATTCAAGTGTCTTTCCAGTCTTTGCGTTAAACTGGACAAACAACCATGCTGAGTTGAAATTTTACCTGTAATAAGTTATTTGTATGTTTATGAAAAAGTGAGGAATCAGTCAACAGGCAGACAGCCTCCTGCTGTCAGAGCTGTTGGCCCACAGGATTACACCACAGCTCCATATCTGACCACTTTACTTCTCTCTAGTATGGACCAAAAGATACAGAGCTCTCCCTTTACTCCTCCAGGTCTTTTGAAGATGAAAAGCATATTGAGCATTTGATTTTTTATTTAGTTTGAAGCACTAAACCCTACATTATTACATTTAATCATGATGCTACCAGTGTTTTTCAGTATACTGCCAAAACACTGTCAAGGCTTGATTTCACACGAAAGGCAGAGATGAGTGTTCAAGTATCACTCCATTAATCTACTTAAATAAAAGTAAAAAGAAGTATACTCAAAGCACTGAGTGATTAACGTACACTGTCCTTTGTCATGTACAGTAAAAAAAACAACAGCTGGAGTGTGATGAGTCAGCTAGTTATATTCCCCTGTATGTACTCAAAAGCCACTTTATTAGGTACAATTTCCTCTTACCAGATTGGACCCCCCTTACCTTCACAACAGCCTTAATTACTGGTGGCATAGGTGCTGGAAACACTCATCAGATATTTTGGTCCATATTCACATGAACACATCACACAGTTGCAGCAGATTTGTGGGCTGCACAAAAAATATTCTCCACACTGTTACACCGCCATAAGCCTGAACAGTCGATACCAGGCAGGATAGATCAATGCTTTCATGTTGTTTCTGCCAAATTCTAGAGCTGTGCATCTTCATTAGTGTCATGATTCTAATAAGATTATTAAGTTAATGATTCAATTCGATTCAATATCATGATGCATCACAATGCATTATGATGCAACAAAGTTAGTTGAATCCTTGATTTTCCATATCAATGCATTAGGTTACTTTTTATATTAAAAAAATTAAAGCAGTCAGATAAATTTGAACCATTTTTATCAATTAGAAAAGACTTTGAAATCAACTGCAGAAAACATATCTTTTCATTGTCAACCAACAAGAATACATTTCATATGTCTCTTCTCTTATAAACTTGTTTTTTTCGTCATCGGAAACAAAACTGTTACTGCAGTTTAACAGAAGCCTGCAAGATTAAACAATTATTGGTTGTCTCCGCAATGATCTATCCTCATCTACTTCTGGATCATGATACACCAGGTAAAAGGTTATTTTTGACACCCCCACCAAATTCTGATCCTACCATATGAATGTCACAGAGTCATCAGAACATTTTTCCACTTATCTTATATCTAATTTTGGCTAGCCTGTTGACTTGTAGCCTCAGTTTCCTTTGAGATTTATTTGAGAAAATGTTGTTTTATACCTTGAACCATTCTGGCCATCCTCCTTGGACTTCTGGCATCAATAAGGCATTATGGCATTTTCCACTAAATCGATATTTTCATTCTCTGTCAACCCCAGAGATGGTTGTGTGTAAAGATTCCAGTATATCATCAGTTTCTCACTCAGATCTGGCACCAAAAACCATGCCTTATTCAAATTCCCTTAAACCACTTCTCTTCCCCTTTGTGATTCCTAAACCACTGAGTTGCTGTCATGTGATTTCCCAATTAGTACTTGCATTAACATGTAACTGAACAAGTGTACCTAGTAAAGTTGCCATTGAATGTAAGCAAAATTGTCTCTCCGTATAATTCAATTCAAAATTCCCCACTGTATAGCAAATCTTGATGTATTTCCCAGTCCTAGTTCATACTTGAATTTCCATCTTCCACCATCTCTTCTGTTTCCTACCAGCAAGTGAGAAAATCATCATCAACATCATCTCTGTCATCCATCACTTTCCACATCAAAGCGTCTGCTCCCTCCTCTCTGTTTCTCCACCGTAGACTCTGCTCTCTAGTCTCACGTCTCGCTGTTTGGTTTGAGTTGATCCTAATCAGTGCTGGCACGGTGGGACCATTTAGCTCAGATTCAAGGAAAAAAGTACAACCAAACAGCACCAGCCAGGCGCTGTGTTTTGTCTTTGAAGCACAGAGGGACAAAAATAGAAAAACGATGGGACATGGACCACGCAGCAGCTTTCTGTTGATGAGTTTTGTCTACTTCTCTGGATTGTTTCATTTTCCACTTTCTTTCATGTATTAACACACAGGTTTATGTGCTACTTAAGGGTCAGGCAGATAAAAGGTAAAAAGAAAGAAGGCAAGTGGTGTGTTGATAAAAAAAATGTCAAAATATTCCTTGGTATGTTGGGAATAAGTCAAAATGCTGAGGAGAAAAGCAGAAGAACTGGATGTTAAAAAATGTGAAATTAGGATAAATGTCAACGGTACAAGTTGAGATCCAAAGTCTGAAAAAACTACAAATGCTTTAAGAACAAAAAGTCAGAATGAGAAGAAAATAAATCAGTATGTTTGGAAAAAAGTTACATGTTGATTTAAAAAAATATATATATATATATATATATATTTTTTAGAAGAACAAATCATAATGTTGAAAAAGTCAAATGTTGATAAATACAGAAGGTTGAGGATATATATAAAATTGCTTGAAAATCACCTTGGAGTGTTGAGGACAAAAACAATTTTGGGCAAATATGACTAAAACCGAAATCAGAAAAGAAAAAAAGAAAAACATTTTTGTAAAGAATGAAGCCTTAATGAGCAGAACTTTAAGTTGAACACATGTTGAAAGTAGGGCAGAAAATCAAATTTGAAATTCAATGTGAGCAGAAAAACATTTAAATGTCTAAAAAAAAAAGTCACATTAATAGAAAGAAAAGTCAAATATTGTGAAATAAGCCATACTGGCAAGAATGATGTGAGACTTGTGTGAAAAAAAGTCAAAATGTAAGGAACGCAGTTGCAATTCTGGGAAAAAGTTTAAATTTTGAAGGAAATAAAATAATAGTAAAAATGCCTGTAAAATATTAGATTATGTTTTATAAAGAAAAGGCTAAATATTTAGAACAAATTGTGTGCCTCAGTGTGCTTATTACTCCCAGAAACAAGAAAAAACACACAGGATTAAAGGCGTTCTTGAGACTTAGAGCTATATTTCTAATATTTATTGACAAACTAATGAATCTCACACATACTTATGCTCACAGGTAATAATAAAGGCTGTGGAGTGTGTTTTATGCATGCAATCGAGAACACAGTCAGGTATTCCTGCAGGATCAATGAAAAAAATAAACTTGCCAACATGTATTTTCTGTTTTCTTAATAGGTCCAACATAAACATTAACCTGCCTGGTCCTGACAGTGTTAACTGGAGACTGAGATTATGAAGGGGGTTTGGTTTTTATGTTTATGTGGAAGTGTCTGACTCGTCTTTTGGATTGTTTCTTATGCTCTGGATGCTTTAGTGAAAAAATAAAGCACTTCAGTCTGAGCATTAACATACACACCATGTTCTGTGTGTGTTCTTTGAGTTAAGTGGCACAGTGAAAGGAGAGGAAATGAGGAATTAAATAATCCATCAGAAATTCAGATGGTTTTGAGTTGTGTTTTTCCAATTACCAGCTGTCTGACTCACACTGATTTACAGAGAATCAGAGCTGACACCCTGATTGGTTTGGTCTATGTTAGACCCAAAACCCACCCATGTACAACCAGGGCACATAATCCCACCTCTTTGTGTCCTGCACCTGGCTTTGTGCCTGACAGAGTACTTCCACTTTGGGGCTTTTCCCTCTTCTCATGTGAAGATCCCCGTGGAAAAGACCTACTGCGAAGTCCTACCATTGTTTTGTCAGCAGTTCTAGTTGATTAGCTCAGGGTGGCAAGCACATTGCTAAGCAGTGTTTATAGAAAGAATGAAGAGTTGAACTGCACTGAACAGACCAATTACCAGTCGACAGCAGATCTGTGCGCCAATCAGAGCAGACTGGGTCCACGTGGGGAAGGGGGCGTTGAAGTATCAGGAGAGGTGGATCGGGGGTACACAGTATGTTATAACTGGATGATTTTTGAAACATTAGTGATTGTAAATATGCGCGAGAATTTATAAAAACTGAATGTATTAACCCGTGTTTTGGCAAAAATATGTCTTTTTAGGCATGTCAGTAAAGGTATTTCTCCTTCCTTTTTCTGTTTTAAATTTAAAATTGTGTGTTTGTGTGTGTGAACAGAGCTGAAATGCAAATATGTCAGTGATTTATGGACACCAGTCACCGCAGGACACTCATGGTCACTCCTGGCTGAACCCTGCTCAATTTAGATTAATTTTATCTCGCCAATTTGGGAAGTTGCTCCACACCACATCCCATACAAGGACAGCTGCAAAGTGAAAAAACACACACAGACCGTGCTAACTTGAGATACATGGGAGAGCATTTTATGCTAGAAAAATGCAAGTAATGTTTTTGAGTGGGTGTGTCACACTTATTTGGTATTTCAACTTATCCTTGCATAACATATGGATATAGAGCATGATCGCAGTTAGGCCACTCTTTTTACACCTACACAGAATGAACTGGATAAAATACCAAATGACATGCACCAAAGTTATTAAAGCTTTGTGCTTTTTAGCTGAATTGCAATACACAGAATATATTGTTATATATTTCTCTCTTAAATAAAGTCAATTTTAAGTCAAATCCTCGTGGACCAAATGGCAAATGTTACACAAGGTCTCCCAATAATAATAAATGTCAACATGTTCAGTGCATGAAAATAAAACATAGTTTATTACCCAACTGTGAAGAATAATACATTATTATGTACCATTATATCATGACAGCAAAAATACAAGCCCAGACACCCAAAATTAGCTTTTTTGAAATCAGAAAATGGCCAACAGATTCCTACACACTGTCTAAACTGAACAAAAACTTGGCAACATTTCTGTGTATTGAGGTTGACAAAGTCTGTATACTCTTACCATGTGTTTTAATCAGCATAATTGTAACTGATGGTACCAAAATTTACAAAAGCTCAATGATTGTTTGCCATATTTTTGACCAAAAGAGACAAAGAGTGCAGTCTTAATTGGGTTGAGCTGGTTAGGAGCAACCTGTCCCACTCACTTCTCCTGGTGTTGGCAGTGTATTTGTGCAGTTAAATCAGTCAGAAGGATTTTGACTGCATTTTTATTTAATGATTATCAATACATAGAAGTGCTCAGAACACAAACCGTCCTAAAGGCATTTTTGACATCATTACCTAAGTTTTTAGCAAAAATGTGGAAAACTGCCCTATTGCAGTGTTAACAAATCCTTTAAGAATTTCTGGATCCTGGATCACTGCAATCTAACCACTTCTTCCTTGTGCCCTGACCAACATTTCATTAAATTGTCATCATTTAATTGAGTTATGCTCACGAACAGACAGGCAAACAAACAAATGGTGGCAAAAACATAACCTCCTTGGTGGAGGTTATACAATTTCCCATTATAGGATGCTTTGGACTTGTAGTTTTGAGGACTGACACTCTCCAGCCTAAGTCTCGGACCTTATTGGTCGAGCAGTCACACCTGTGACTTTAATTGGAAAACAACATCACCAATTGCAAAAAAATAAATATTGAATAAATGCTCATTAAATATTGTGTTACCTAAAGGATGTTTTGCAGAGAGTATATCAATATTTACTCAACTGTCGGTTAATCGTCTGCTGTAAAAATGCAGCACGCACGTGTACAGACATTCCTTCAGCTCTTTTCTCTCACTGTCTCCCTCTTTCCCTCACACAGCAGCTTCACCTTAAACACCATGTTGTGCTCCCTTTTGGATTTTATCCATGGAACTTGAAAGACTGAGGTCAGAATTTTTACTTACAACTGAGTACAGCAAAAAAAAAGAAACTGCAAAGATGCATTTTCTCCCTTCAGCAGGCTGTTGAAGGGAGAAACACGTGCAAGATTTTTCAAATAACCAAAATATAGGAAGGGCTCCGTCTCACACCTGCCACACGCTGACCTTATAGAAACAGTCACAGCTTTCCCCAAACACTGCTGCCCCAGTCTTTTAAGGATGCTGCTGTGACCTGAGCTACATCCAGAGTCTACTGTTGAATTCTTGTGTAATCACATACACACACTCACTCATTCTATAACAAAAAAAAAAACTAAACAAGATCAATCATAACTATATGTATGACTAAAAATTACGATTTTATTTCCCTTCTTAAGTGACACTTTTTACTGAAAAAAACTTTTCAGTTGTCAACAAGTGGATGGCTGAAACTATCCACTTGCTGAAACCAAACTGACATGCACTTTCTCTCCCTACATGAGCCTGTAATAGTTCTAATGTTTGTTTTGGTGGAGTAAGACACGCATTTTTTTATGGCTGTATCCAAATTCTGGGAACTGCCAGTCAATTATTTATTTTTTTAATGAAGACTAAACAACTGGTCGGTGTGTGGGTGCGGTTGACAAATTTTTTCTTTGGGCAACTGGGCTGGATAGTTTTTTTTGCTGTAGTTTCAAGCAGAAATCAATACAGTTTTCATACATTATTTTTCAAGTAAATGCTAATGAGCAAAATGTTACTTGTAAGGATTGTGCATTTGTGGAAAAAGCAACACAGCTTAACATTTTGGCCAATGTGCCAAAATCCCCTGCAACTAGCAACTTGTTTTCCGTGGCAGCATTATTTTGTGTCAGCCGTGGTTCCTTTTCCAAACTCGAGAGCGAAAGTTCTGTGAGACTGATGAAGTCAAAGACAGACCACGTGTGCGTCCCAGGGAGACAACGCCCTGAGAAAATTGTTCCTCACACTTCTTTCACTGGGGAATTGTAGGCCTTCTTCAAGGGGAAGAGGGGATTTTTGGACTTTTGATGGGGTACTGCTCATGCATTTTGTTGTGTTGCTCATTTTGAAAATCCACGATCCTTACAAATTGTATCTTATTGGGAAGGTGACTAATCGGGCTTTCCAACAATTTGAAATACAATACCAATTGAAATTATTAAATGGGAGAAATGGTCTACCAAATTAATGTTTCCAGACTTTTATTGAGGAGTGTCTAAGAAATTGAATTAGAATTCCTTATTCAGAACCAACATTTAAGAAGGAGTATCTTGTTTTAAATAAAGTTATTGCTATTAGTGGTTCTGACTCTTTACTGTTTATTACAATTGGTTAATTTTTTAAATCAGTATCCACATTTTATCAATATGAGGATACTGTTTAATCTAAACCTAATTTAAAACTGTGTTTGTATAACTTGTAGAGTGGATATACTAGCCAGTGCTACCAACAACACAAGTGAACTTTATTTCAAAGTTTAACTCTCTTATTTTCTAAAAATTGTAACTCCTCTAAAGGATATCAATACTGTTCATGATGTTTTTAGTGCACAGTTAATCTTCCTTCACAGTCTGTGTGCATCTGTGTGTGTATCTGTCTGTGTTTTAGTGCATCGTTGTGTCTGCGTCTGCCTGCTCAATGAACATCCATAGTTACTGTTGGCTAAACATGCAAAGGTTACTGTAATGTCAGACACATGCCAGAGGGGAGTGTGGAATACCACATTACCATAATCCATAGACAAGTGTCCCATTTACAAACATTGGCGTGCTGGGCTGATCACCACAACGCTGCAGGAGCACATGACTGCTCTTTCTGCTTTGCTGCGTGAGACTGAATGAGGGAAACTTCAAATACAAGGGCACTTCTCTGGCTGAAAGCGGAAATAACCCCCCAGCAAAATGACCAGGTGTCAGATTTTTTGGCGGGACAAATTATGATGACTGAATGGGACACATTCCTCTGCTGCTCCTGAGGCAAAGACAGACAGCTAACATTGCTCACAGTTGTATCAGGTTGGTGTTGTCATGTCTGACCTGCTGCCCCCGGGTGTCTGTTTCAAATGTCTGTTGTCTGCTGTGAAATCTTCCAATAACGCTGTGGACAGAGTGAAGCTGGGCAATGTTGGAAAAAACTGACTGCAGGATATTACACCTAAAAAAAAATACAGCATCCTTGATGCAATTATACAATTATACTTTCATTTTTTATCTCTTGCTAATTTAATTTTTATTTCCTAATTTAAGCCCCTCCTAAACTTTTATCACACATGGGGTCTGGCCCACTAAATAAATCATAACACACAATGGAGTTGAGTCAACGTCCTAAAGGAACAGCAGATGTAGCAGTGTATCTACATAATCTTTACAACAAAACTTTTTGCTTTTGATGGCACCACTTTCTGGAAGCGCCTGTGGAGCGGGGACTGCATCCCCATCAGTGTGACCAGATTGAATTAGTTAAATCGGGAGAGACAAAATTTGAGTGAACAATTATTTATTTTACAAGTTTGGATGAAATGAAAATGAGCAATGTCTTTGAGATTAGCATGTCTTTGGCAATAGACTCACTTGTGATGCTTCTTGATAAAAGGGCCCTGCCTTTTTTTTTCAGTATTTTATAGGATTAAATGATTTGACTGTTTTTTTGTATTGCTTGTTTCTATGTTTCTTTCTTGATTTCATCCCCTTTGTCACTGTAAGGTACTAATTTCAGATAGGAAGAAAAAGTTTAGTGTTCGATTTTAAGGAGAGAGAGTGGAGGAATGACATGCAGGAAAGGGGCCACGGGCCAGACTCAAACTTGGACAACAGCCACATGGAAAACACAGACATAATCACTAGGCTATTGGCTCTTATGGTTGGCCCCTTTCTACACTTTATGTAACATTTATCCTAAATGACCAGTGCAGTGATTTACTTTTAGTTGAAGCCTCCTGGAACATGACTTGAATTTTAATAGAATATCAAAGTTCAGTTTTTCATCAAGCATCCTTGACAATTTGAGAGAGAAGGACCATCTCTAAGTGTTACAAAATCTTGTTCTAAAACAGTGTATTTTATGGATTAGATGATTTCTCAGGACTGCGTGGGCGTGGTCAATATTGTTTTGACGTGAAGAGGCTGACGTGGTGGGAGTAAAGTAGATTTGTTGCATTTGAGTGAGACGGTGAGACTTGATGTTTACTTTTTTATTAGCCAAGTTATTTTTCAAAACGTTGAAAAGATCACTTATAAGGTGTTAAGAGCATGTATATATGATCATATATATCATAAAGATTTTTTTTTTAATTTGTGCTTCAGGGGCTTTAGGTAAAAACGTATTTTTTTGAGCTACCTGTGACTCACACTACACTTCACTATGAGGTGTTAATAGAAGTAAACAATCAGTAACAAACTGCTCTACTGAAGTCCATATAGGGCACAGCATGAACCAGCATAGGGTTTAGGTGGTCCTCTGAATTCTTCCATTTCAAATCAGCTGCTACGTGTCTGCCACAAGTGTGATGACATTATTATGGTTTATAAGTGACTATATCTTCTGGTCTGCTTTCAGTGTTTTTGTTGTTGCAATTGAGTTTGTTTTTAAAAGGAAAGTGTCTTGACCAATGGCTCTTTGTATTAACTTTTTATCAAAGGCACATTTTTTGGGAAAAAATAAACAGAGAAATTTAGTAGCAGGTGCAAAGTTAGCATGGTCACTCTTTAAACCACAACTCTGGTGTATCTGTAACAGCAGGAGTCTTTTCTTGATGTCCAGATCTCTGACAACTAATGAGACATAATTAATTGTATAGTTCAGTCAAAGAACAAAAAAAGTGGTTTCTGTTTGCATCAAACTCAACAACTGGCAGCTTAATGCACTTCAGGTCTTGTGGCTGATGCTAAGTTGGCTATCTCACATGCACACACGTCATTTATGATGATGAAATGATGCATTGTTCAACCTCAGAGCAGAGACAAGAATGGTCTTAACTTTTGTGCAGAACCCAGTGCAGTGCTGGTATCTGGATTCAGAGATAATAGATATGGCTTTTTATGCAGAAAACATGCACATTATTAAGAACTTTTGCAATTTTTCAGCAATGGAGATATATATCCAGGCAATTAAAGAACAGACATTAAAAAAACAGATTCAAAGCAGAAGCTGGGCAACTATATTTAAAGCATTCAGTGTTAATTAGATGTTTTATGGGTGAGGCGGCTAACATGTTGCCCTCTCACCCGCTGGGGCTGGAGTCTGTGCCGACTGTTGGAGTGATTGTTTTGATAATTATGTGTGCATAAGCCAAAGAGGAGGCTCTCACTGCATTAAAAGAAATACATTTTCATATCTTACTGCTCAGTTTGACTGTGTGAGTCTGTGCTTTCAGTGTTGTTTTGAGCGGCCCATTGTTTTCACTCGTACAACGGGTATTTTAATTAGCCTGTCTTTGGAAATTCCCCACGTGTGATGTGGTTTGCGTTGGACACTGCAGACTTGCACGGCTCCAAGACATTTCTCAACTTTCTTTTTTTTTACAAATTGGCCACTTTCCAGAAAGCAGAGTCATGTGTGGAAACTGCTAGTTCACATTTTCTTCTCTGTGTTTAAAACATAAACAAAAACATCGACATCCATCTCTACTGCTCCCTCCTCTCTTTTCCTCCCAGTTGTTTCAGAGTCTGTGTCTTTCTGTCTTTTTGATGTTAGTTGCGGGTGACCTTGGCTGGTGACTACAGTGCCTACTCATTAAGTAGTAAAGATGAATGGTTCCATTATAGCAGGAGAAAAAAAATGAGCGGGGCCAATTAGTGGTAATTAACAGCAGAGAGGGCGAGATGCTCTGGAGGGCACCCTGACCCAACTCTGGAGGGGGCAGAGGAGAGCAGTGGGCTGCATGTGTGGATCATATTTAGGTTTTTATTTGCAAGAAATGAGTATCATAGGTGTCAGTATCAATGTTATATAGAAGGGTGCACTTGTGTGTTTGCTATGTGTGCACCACAGGATGTAACTCATTTAACTTAAAGGACATCATGCTGCCAGTTTGACTTATAAAAACATTCAGGCCAAAAACCCTCTGGCAAACAATTCATCCACCTGCCATCCAAAATTGGTCAGTCACAGTCAATTTCATGCCTTGCCAAGCATGCAATTATGTATTCATGTTTTGTTTATATGGTTATCATTAGTGCATAAGTGTTGATTGAATTCTGACAGATTTACAGTCTGTCTCAAATGGAAATTCAAGGAACTGCAGCTTCTTTCCCTTTGCTGCCTGTTGATTACACATGCCAATTTAATATATACAACCTGCATTTAAGAGTCCATCCTTACAATGTACTCGTTTACATCTGGGCAGTAGAGCAAGGGAAGCAGAACCATAAACTGGGGTTAAAGCCCAGACTAGTGGTGGTTTCTATTCATTTAACATTGTGACAATTGGTTGAATCAACCTGAGAGTGAAAGATGAGGGTTGTTATTTTTTTTTAACAATTTACATACTCTTAGAAATATTCTTTAATGATTCAAGTCCTTATAAATACCACTTTAATACTATTCTGATATTTGATGGATCAGCAGAAAGCCCAAGTTAAGAAGTTAAATCAGTAAATCAGTCAGTCAGTCAATCCTTATTTGTATAACAGTAATTCATGTCAATTGTTATCTTGAAAAGTTTTTCTAAAAAGTAGGTCTAGACCAGGGGTGGGCAACTGCTGGCCTAGGGGCTACATGCAGCCCTTCTAGTTCCTCACTGTGGCCGCCAGTCCGTTCAAAATATCAACAAAAATGGATCTGCATAATAAAAAGATAGAAAATCTGTCATTGAAAGATCAACTATTGCAATATTTTCAAATCAGTATAACTGCCTCTGTTAAACTCCTATTTATTGGGTGCTGGTTTGGCAAAGTGGCAACCAGGCATGACTCATTTCCATACTTCTGTCAGCCCGGATTTGAATCCAGCCTGTCTCAAGTTTGCAGTGTCCTCCCGTACTCTCTCTCACCCCCCTTCACAAACCTATCCACTGTCTCTCTCTCTCTCCTATCAATAAAGGTTCAAAATGCCCCAAAAATAATCTAAAAAAAAATCTCTCCTGTTTATGCATTTCTAAAGGCATTTGTTTAAATAAAAATACATTTTAGTAAAATCAAACTTAATAAACGCTCTGAAGATTCAAAAGCAAGGCAACTGGACTGTGTAGAGTTTGTTGGGAAGACGTTTCACTTCTCATCCAAGAAGCTTCTTCAGTTCCAAATGGCTGGTGCTGGAAGCAGATATTTATCTTGCTAGAGGAAAAAACAACAACAAAGGAAGGGAGGAGTTGGAGAACGACTCATAGAAACTTATCCCAGGTTGATGTAACCCCTGAGAGTCGTTACCCTGAATGGGTCATTAACTCCCTCTGTCATGTGAGGTGTTATGGTCACCTCAACTTGCATTATAAAAGGATGCAGTGAATTCTGTTAGCTGAGTAGATTAAGCATTACTAGTTGTATTGAGTTTCAATATGTAAAGTTGATAAATCTACGTTATAGCTGTTAATCTGTTCCTTATGTTATGTTGTTAGTAGAAACAGCTAAGTTGATGCAAAAACTCGCCACTTTGACTTTGAGATCAAATTAATGTGGCCATCATGGAAAGTGAAGAAGCCATCCCTGGTCTAGACCATGCACTTCATTTATTTTTAGTATTATTTTTTGGTTCATATTTATTTGGTGGATGCAGACAGAGGCAGGAGATCTTGTGAAGAATCAGACTCATGTTGAACAGCCACCTGTTGAGACTGTGTTTGAGTTTGAGTGTTCAGAGTGAGATTCAGAGAGAGAGAGAGAGATGAGCAGGGACAAACAGAAAAACAAAGAAATAAAAAAAGAGGAAGTTCATGGCTGGCTTGGCTATCAATTTTGCCTAATCATTTTATCTATATGTGGTTATAATGGTATGTTATGTTTGAATTATGTGTGTTATCTGGAGCAGTGACCTTTGATGGACGGCTTGTTCTAGCATTAACATTAACAAGTTAGCATATACATTTTAACAGAATCCGTACAGATGTAAGTATTCATAATATCTGTTGTTAATGGGCTTGTGAATTAAGTTTAATAGCTATTATACTGAAAATGGAAGTTGAATGATGTTGCTGATGTTGGTTGATGATGGATGAAGAAGTCTTGTGAAAAGTTGTCAGGTCCATTGCACAAATTTATGATAACAGTAATATGTGGGTCATATTTGCTGGAAGTACCATGTCCTGTCTTCGTGGATATTGATATTACAAAGAGAAAAAATAAGCATCTCCAAATAGCTGTTACTTGAATATTTTATCATTATATTTGAATACAGCATGACATTTTATTGACATTTGCTTATTGGTTATTTAAGTGAGCTGATATTAACATAGTAAAATGTTACTGCAATTGTTTGTTTTGCTAAGTAGCTATTATCCTGCTGATTTAAACATTGAATTACCATTACTACTCAACTGATGGGACTATTTACAATGTTTGGCTGTACTTTTCATGGCTAAATTGAGTAAATATGGGGGATAACTGTTACACAGTAGCAGAGGCTAATGTCATGGACTTGCATTTTCATTGCAGCCACAGCCAAGGTTGGCTGAGCCCTTTTAGTTTTTCCCGAATGCAGTCAGTTGCATGGAGCTTGTGTTCCACCTCGCACGATCTGATGTTTATGCATCAGTTATATTATAAAATGACGTGACTTGAATTGAAGTAAGATGCTAGGTCTCAAGACCCAAGAGACTTGATGGCAATATTAATAAACACACATTTAATTTGGCATCTTGTAAAGTTTGATCCTTGCAAAACCATGTTCAAATCTCTTGGTAGTGATAATGTTAAAATCATGTCTTTGCACTCGTCTTGGCAATAAATGCTATGTAAAAGTGCTAATATGTGTGTGAATGTAAGTTTTAAAGTTACAAACTGGTGCTAATGGGGTAGGTTAATATGAGCATGGGCCATATATAAAAAGCTGTAGGTGTCCTTCGAGACATTCCTGCGTGTTAACAGATGGGAAATCACAGCAGCAATGGGCACGTTTGAGCATTTAGAGGAGACCGAGGTCAACAGCCAGCAACACCTCTCTTTGACTTTTGACTCCCAATGCGATGTCACTCCCCCTCCCACAGTCCTTTGCAGTGGCCTGGGAGCTCGTTAGGCAAAAGGTCTGAGCATAAAAGGCCCCCGAAATGCCAAACCAATATACCATCAGCGCTAATGAACATTTTGTGATGATTTTAGGTCTTAATTGGGGGGATTTTTTTGTGCTGATTAGCAGTATTTTAACACCTCAGCATCAAGGAGAAACTCAAGGTTGTTCGCTCGTAGACTCACTCCCTCTCCCTCTGTGTCTCTCTTTTCTTTTTCTCAGCGGCTGCACCTGATTTATTCACCCCGCCTACCTCCCGTTTTTATCAGTTCTTTGGCGAAATTGTCACAGTCGTGTAATCCTCTGGGTGCCGCTAGCCAGGGGAGGACTCGCACGTGAGAACGCACGCGGAGAGAGAGAAAGAGAGAGAGAGAGAGGGACGTTTGTGTTATTGGCTGTGTTAGCGCCAGGTAGCAGCAGGTCTTGTGTCCAACATGGACATCCTGGCAAGTCGATAAAGCAATGCTCAATATACCAGGGAGCAAGGCTGTGTTGTCATTTAACTGACATGCTTGGCAGTAAGTGAGAGAGAGCGTTCGTAGACGCTGGAGATTTTTTAAGGTATTTTGTAAAGTGCTTGCAAAGTGCTTCTTTCAGGGCCCCTGGAATTGCAATGCCTGGTAAATGGATGGTTTGAGGGGTATACAATGTATTAGAAGTCAATTGTGCATGGGAGGGCCTATTTTCCATATTGCTAGCCAAACAAGTGTAACGCAATGTCTGTGTGTGTGTGTGCATGTGTGTGGCTGTTGCATCCACATGCAGACTGTACATGCCCCCTCCTAGTCTATTCCCCTGTTGCTTCATGTGCCGCGGCCCCATCATGTGCTGGTTTTCTGTTCGGTGGGGCTGAGGGGGAGGTTATGCTGAGGGGGCAGCAATGTACATCAGAAACCATTACCCATAATGGCCTCTTTCCCCACACCGAGCATATCCATTCCCTTTCCCTCTTCTGACATTTATTTTATGACTGCTTACATATCAAATATTTAAATAAACAGAATTGGGGGCTTCGGCTGAGGTTTGCCCAGGGGGTGACAGGGGAGGGAGGGAAAAAAATGGGATGGATGATGACATTCATCTCCGAAACGAGGAAAGCTGAAAAAAAAAAAAAAAATCAGCAGCATCGGGTGGAAGGGGGAGAAAAATGCTTCACTTGGCTCCAATCAAAGCAGGCGGAGGAGGACGACGTGTTTTTCGCTTACGCCTGGCAGCAGCAGTGACAGACTGTTGTGTGTGCGCACGTGCGGGTACGGCTTCATTGTTTATGTGCGTGTGTGCGCGTGATGTTGCCGCACGCATCCGTCAGCATTTCCTGGGGACGCGAGAGGACGTGGGAGAAGGCCCTCGTGGCTCGTAAAAAGCAGCCCGGCATAGTGAGAAATATCAATTGGGAGGAAACCGCCAAGCAGATCAGAGTAAGACGCAAATAACAAAGGGGGGAGAAACAACAACAGGAGAAGAAACAAAGTGTAAAACGGTGATGAATAAAGGGAGGGGAGGACAAAGGGAATGTATGAAGGTGAGAAGGAGGAAGATTTATCTCTTTTTCTCAGGAGAGAAAAGATAGAGAGAACGCAGGCAGAAAGTGTGAAGGGTAGAAGTATGGAGAACGAAGGTGTGTATAATATATATGTATATGTGGAGAGAGTGGTCCTGTGGAGCAGGCGGCCAGTCGTGCACTGGCTGGCGTCAGTGGGAGGCCCATTACTGTCAAGCTAATCTTAAAATAATTAATTGCGAAGTCGACGCTTTTTAAAGAGTATTGTAATTGAATCCTAAATTAGGCTTGGGAAAGGGGACGCGTCCTGCTTTGCTGCAAGTCTGTTCCCATTCTGTGATCGTGCACACACTCACATGCACACATACACACACATCAGTGAGTTTGAGCGCACAGGCGTGTAGCAGGAAAAAAAAAAGACAACAGGCGAAGGAAATGCTAATGAAATGCATATTTGGGGAGAAAGGGGCCATCTATAATTTAGCTGTGCTCTTTGAATGTGAATGATGTGTGTGCAAGCGCTGTGATTTATTTTTGTTGTGCAGAGGGATAATTCTGTCAGAGTAGGCTTTTATTCTTGTAAACAAATGTGGGGAAAAGAGCAGAATAAAAGTGGAGTAATAAAGTAAACAGAATGGTATGAATACATTTAGCTACTGGCATGAATAATTTGTATAGGGGATGGAGGGGCTTGATGAAGGAGAGATGACGGATATGAGAGCTGTAATATTGCCTGATGAAATTTTAGGTCAGCTTCCAATCACTTGTTCCTGGTGCTTGTTTTCATTTTGTTTGTGATTTTTCTTTGTCATACATTACTGCAGGGTCCATTTTTGGATCAGAAGTCTGGCATTGATTTAAGTACACAGAACAACAAAATTCATTTTCTATAATGTGAGAGGGTTTTTTTTCATCAAGAACAAAAGCAAAATGTAAAACCTTTAGTTTTACATCAAGTTGACCCTTTTTGTAAAGGAATGTGCTGCTTTTGCCAACATATTCTTTTTAAAAATACCCCCCCAAAAAAAAAAAAAAAAAAAAAAAAAAAACTAAAATATGTAAATTCATTGCAAAAACAACTAATCCCGTGTCCAATATGTCTATACTTTTTTGGTTAAGTACACATTTTACCTTAAATAACTTAAGTTTACATATCATTTATATTTAAATTGTTGTTACAGGATATGTCTTGATGTGGCAACTGTATGGACTGAGCCACCATAACAGACACAAAATGGTTACTGTTGGTATGGAAATGTCATAGACTGTGGTAAAGGGAAGGAGAACCTGCAGCTGGAAGCTGCTGTTCTCTTTCTGTACCTCATTCTAGTCCTGTGATCATCTCTTGTGATCAACTGTGTTTATTTTTTTCACTACATGTCTACATTTAAAAATCAAGTTTATCATTTACTGTAGACTTAAATGTTGTTTTGTGGTTTTCGAGCTGTTTCCAACACAAATAAACTTAAACAATTAAAGGAAAAGACCAGTTTCAGTAAAGTGTAGACTTTTTAGTCTTGCCACTAATACCAATAAGGATACTGATATTGGTTTTAGTGTTAATGAATTGAGAAATATCAGACTAACTGGAAGCCTGCCACATATACTAACAAAAATCTAATATCGTTCAGCATTGTATTTTTACCATCAGCTGCATGTTCTGCCACCCATCTCCCCTCAACTCATAACTTCCCAGCCCACTTTAAAGGGGTGGTTCTGGTTTTTTGAAGTGGGGTTGCTCAAGGCCCATTGGAAAAAGAAATATGATTGCCTCCAAAGAACCCAGCTACATTTGTCCTTGATGGGAGAAAACTGACTAGCAAAGCTAGGCAATATGTAGCAGTCAGTGGTGTCACAAACATATTTAGTAGTAATAAAGGCCTCGAGCAGCCCCACTTTGACAAAAACAATTATCCTTATAATGGTGTGGCCCAACAGACAAACAGAGACTTGCTGAAAGTAGACTCTAGTATTCAAAGTGCTATTGGATTGCTGAACAGTTTTTTTCTCTTACCCTTTGAAATTCATACTTGAAATAGCAACATTGGTCCACATTCAAGCAAATTCTTCAATAAAGTTCAGTTAAACAGAGTCCTCAATTCAAAACAATAAGTATGAAGTGAAAGTGGGTGGAGCAAACAGCATGTCACTCTCTGCCTATCATTTTTTGTTGTTTTTTTTTCTGGTGAAAGTCTCCTTAATGCATACCACTTGTTTAAATTATTGTTTGCACATTAATCTTTAGAGTTCATATTATGCTTGCTTCGTTTTAAAAACCTTTTAATGCCTTTCCTCCACGCGATGGAGTACTTTTAAGTACAAGACAAAAGAGACTGCGACTTCTCTCACTCCTCCTATCAGCAGTTCCAGAAGCTGATTCCTCTGGCCTCCCAAATAGATCATTGTGACGTGCTGTTATTGTTACTTTACTTGTTCACACCCATTGGCTCGGGATGGCAAGCCCAGTGTGAAGCATATACCGCACAAAGAATGTAGTGTCACCAAAAACATGGCACTTAAATGAACCAATCACAACAGAGAAGATCAGTCCACCAATCAGAATAGACTTGGGCTACTTGGAAAGGAGGACTTAAAGTGGCAGGAGCTCCTACATAATGTCTCAGACTGAGAATAAAATATAATCATGATTATTCTAATTATTTTTTATTTATATTTTGTGTGAACACTTCAAATTATTAAATACATATTTTGAGTTACCTTGAGGGAAAGCCACGACTGTGTAGCAACTTCTTCCATATGACTTAGATCATTTTACTTTTTGTTTACTAGCAGCTGCCAGTTTGTCGTCTTCTGTGCCTCTCTCTTTTTAACCTCACTGAAGCACATGCCGTGGCTCTCCAAATTTTCTAAATATGGTTGGATATGTCCCCCTGTTGTGGTGATACAGGGGTGCTGAGATAAAATGAAGGGTACACCTAAAAGGGATCTATTACCTCCCCATTGGAGCTACTGTAGTGCAGTTAGGTAGAGCGTAGCCTGGGCAGACAGTTGCACACACCCAACATGCACCTTATGACCCCTCAGGTCCTCTGAGGCCCTTTCTGCACGAGCCTCAGCACCAGGGCTTGGCTTAATATGAGCAGCTCAATGTGCTTTCATTTACACACACTGCTGCCCACATGGCTCCTCTTGGATGACCCCTGCAAAACTATAGGCTATAGAACTCTCTGGATCAAAGCTTCGGCAAAAAGGTCTGCCCTCCATAAACGTCGGCCCTGCGCCATAACTCTGGCAGGAGCTGGGGAAGAAAGATGGTACAGGGTGTGAGGTCAGGCTGAGGGATCTGTGAGGCAATAATGAACAGTCAACAGATTCCTAAAGCAAAATCTGAAAAAGAACAGAGTGCAGTCTGCTTTAGTATTGATAGACATGCTTGTTTGAGTATATATAGTGTTTTTATTTGATAAATATAGTGATGACGCACAGAGACTTTTGGATTTAATACAGAGAGGAGTTGCAGTCTGTCAGGTATTTTCTGTTCTGCTTCACTGTGACTCAATCTCACCTCAGCAAACACACAGGAACTAGTCCAACCACTCTGTCAACATGTTGGCCCTTGCCGCCGTTCACCCTAAAGCACCCGGCTGTGTGGTGTGCACTTCAGGTTCAGCTTCATTATCGTGTGTATTATGCTCCTTGTCAGAATTGAAATACAATGAAATTCCTCAGCGCTGGCACAACAATCTGGCTGCATCTGTATGACAAATCAAACGTTCCTCGTGCTGTTTTCCAAATGTTTGAAACCTATTCAACTCCTATTTGGCCCAGATCTGACAGCTATAAACTTGGCCCAGAACATCCCATTTTCTCCTGGCTGACTGGGATGAATAACAGCAGAGAGGACAAAATTGTGGTCGAGCAGAGCACGCCTGACTCCTCTGTCTCTGTGATCCCTCTATCAATAAGGAACACAGGCCTGTCAGAAGGCCTGCCAACTGTCTGGCTGTCCACACCGCCTGCTCTCTACACAACATCTGGACACAGATGGTACGCACAGATCAGACACTCACACTCTTACACACACGTACAGACAAAATACTTGTACACGTTTCCCTGAAACTGGCAGACATTCACACGCATGCTGTGCATTTACAGTAAGTTATTATAATGATATTTGAGTTTTTATCCATATGTCCACATTTATACATTCATGATTAGAAAACCCAAATTATCTGTTGAGTGTACGGTCATGTATCTACTTGCTGGGGCTGTAAAAAACATTTTGGATATATGTTAACACAATATTGTTCCTACTAACCACTGATAATATCATTCTTTAGACTTTTAAAGTTGTATAAAAGGTGTGGGCTAAATATGAGTTGCCTTTTTTTTTTTTTTGAGGAGCACTGACTTAAAATTAAATGTTATTGACACATCTATGAAAGCACAGCTAAAGAAACAGGAGTCCTAGACACCCAGTACTGGTTAATCTATTGTTGTGAGTCAATAATCACAAGCAAAGTCCTGAACATTGCTTAAACTGCACCAATATGCCGGCAACATTTTGAAAAATGGTGGTACAGGCAAGGAGCAAGGCAGCAATGCCGCCATGTTTTACAAACACTGCTCATCTTTTTATGCTATTTGGACAGAACTCTTTGTTTTTTTTGTTCAAGAGATGGCTGAAGTTTCTTAGTTTTAGTATTTTTTTTATATTTCTGATAATAAGGGAGGCACAATGTTGGACTTTGCTGATATCCACTGAACCAATACTTTAACAACTGTATTAAAGTAAAGACCTGGAACAGGACATTGCCCTTGTTCCTATGTAGGCAATACTTTTGAAATAAAACAAAAAAAATCAGCACTTAATGCCAATCTATGAGGCTATAATGTCTGTGGTAAATGCTGGCTAAAATTTTATATCTGCTCATACCTGTAATTAACCTTTGAAGCAATTATCTCAGATACCAATTATGTCGAGCATCACTACTGATAATTGATATAATGGAGATTTTATCATTTTGAAATAAATGTTACTGATGAAGAGAAAGTCGTGACAACCTCATGATACTGAAATGCTGCAGATGTAAAAGATAGACAGTGTGCTGCTCAGTCAAACTGAAAATAATGTGAAAGAACAAAAATTGTGGGTGTCAGAGGTAAGCAATATATTTTGAAAGCACGAAACTCCATCAAGGCATTTCTTAAATTGTTAGCAGAGTTAGTATTGAAAATGTGGAAAACTGCCTTATCATGCAGTGCTAACAAATCCTTTCAAAAATTCCTGGACTGCCATCAGTTTTTGGATCACCACTAAAAACTAATCACTTCTTTATTCTTGTGCCATGACCAGCCTTGTAATTACAGTGTGATGTGTTCAAGGTCTGTTAAAAAATATGACTATCACCTGAAAATGAAATTGTCATTATTTTGTGTTAAATGATACACTGAGAAAAGGAAACTGTGGTTTCTGCCGAGGAGCTACAAATACAGTTGTTGAGATGGATTTTTTTTAATTAATATAAATCACAAATAAGATTAAAATGTTTTTTACCCAGTTTTTACCAGTTATATAAAGGACATTGTCTTTCCACCAAACAGAAAAGTGTTGATAGTGATATTGGGAAGAGCTTGAAATGGTTCTGATTTAAGAAGTATTGATAGTGTATCATCATTAATAAAGGCTTAATGATCCCCTTCCCTTTTCATAAACCATGACTTGAAAATGGCATGGTTCATTTTACCTTTAGACAAACATTAAAGCAAACATTTTGTTTTGTCCATCCATGTTTCCCATGTTTGTGTGGAATTCAGACAATTTAAGAGAGTTTGTCTGTAATTTCTGTTAATCAAACACAAATATTGGCCCAAAGCTGAATATTTTCGACATCAAATTATAATGCCAAAGTAAAAAAACAGGATCAAAATTCTGTGACCTTTACTCAAACCTTCACCAAATGCACAATTTTGCATATATATATTTCTCAAGCTATTATTTTTGGTCCATATTGCCCAGTCCTACTGCACAGATTACCATAAAAACATAGCCACATGGGTCAATATATACAACAAGTACTCAAACAGACACGCATATCACAAAATTGGAAACATGGTGAAATCTGAGTCTATCAGCCAGAGGATCTGTTGCCCCTCCTGGGAAATAAGTGCATCACTTTAATATGTCTGGCCTTTAATAAAAACCTGAACATAAAGGTCGGTCAAGGTTCAGTGTGCAGAGCAAGTTGTGATCAGAGTGCTTACTCTGGCTGTATAGACAGGGTATAGATTTTGTTTTTGTGTTTTATTGTATTGTGTGTATTTGTATCAACTGCTGATTTCTTCTTGAATGTAATAAATAACTACAAATGTGGTGAACTCCAAGGTAAAAAATAAGGAGTGTTTAGGGTTTTCAGTGTAATCATATCCAGATGTAATTAAGGCTTAATAATTACAAATATCACTCAGTTTTCTGAGTCACATGCTTTTCATATGGTCTCTCACAGTCTTTACACCATAAACATAGCTGCCCTGGAGCCTAACTGTAATAGGAGTGAATGGTGGAGTCAAGTGTGAGTCAGAGGTGTGCATATACAGTCAGGCCATGCATCAAGGCTCCCACAGGCCCGGAGCTTCTCATTGATCGACCCCCCCCCGCCTCCTCGACCCCTTGTTCCCAGCCAGCCTTGGTGATTGATTCCCAGTCAGGGCCCTGGAGATGGGAGGCCTGGCCCAGGCTCACAGAGCCTGGGGCCTCCCAAGGGTTGACCCGCTGTTGCTGAAGGGGGAGAGGGAAGCCAATTTCCAGGGCCCCTAACCCAGGTCGAGGAGCCCATTTCTGGGAAAGCCTGCACAGCGGGGTGGAAAAGTGGAGGCTCACTTTCATAACTGGAGAAAATGAAGGCCATATCTGCTGCTGCTGCTGCTGCTGTGACTGCTGGAGTGTGTGTGTTTGAGTTTATTCAGATGAAAGGTGAAGGGGTTAAAAGATACTGGCGTGCAGGAGTTTGAGGGGACAGAATGGTACCTTAACATGCTATTACACTGCCATTACAACACACACAGATACACAGACACACATACTGTTTTATCACCATTGAACGTTGAAGGCTTTTAATTAAAAAAAAATGTATTATGGGACTCTAATCTTGTCTTGAAATAACCTATTTTTAAAAACTTTTTTTACATTGGTGACTCCAGTGCCTTATTCACACCAGATGGGGGCTGTAGCTTATAAAAGCTGTTTTTCAGCTGCCATTCGGTTACAAAAGAGGAAGAGCACAATAGCGTTGGAATTTTTTTCTAAAAAGTGTGGTCACTCTGAGAGGACAGTACAAATAGCAAACTGCCTTAAAACAGAAAAAAAGAAGACCAGAACATTACCACTGCGACTGTAATGTGGACAACGCTAGAGATGCTAAATGTAACATAGCATCTCCTGACTCCAGAAACGTCTAATTTTACGTAACATCTTTTGGAAGTTGGCAGCACAGTGTCGCAGCAGGTTAGTGTGTGCGCCTCACAGCAAGATCGCTGGGTCGACTCTCCATGCCGACGAGGGTCTGTTTGTGTGGAGTTTGCATGTTCTCCCTATGCCTTCATGGGTTTTCTACGGGTACCCTGGCTTCCTCTCACAGCCCAAAAACATGCTTGTCAGGATTATTTGTGAGCATGTTATACTCACACTCATACTCACTCCCAAAAGTAAAACCTTGGGGAAACACTGATATCTGGTGGAAATAAAGCATATTTTCAAATAGAAAAAATAAATTTTAAATCACCTTTTGGAAAGGATAAGTGAAACACTAGAAACAGTTTAAATACATTTGTAAACTCACTTTCTTATGTAATATCATTAATAAAATAAAGCTTTAAAATATTGAACTTCTGCTGCAACTTTATGAAAAGCTTGCAGTAAAATCAGGCATTTTTGCTGCAACAATCACAAAGAAATCCTGTGAAATCCCGTGGGGAATGATCTCTTTAGGGCTTTGGCCATCATTGATGAGATTATGTAGGTTTTGTTTTAGCAACTTGTAAATCTGATGTTGGCTTCTTGATTATCTGACTCACCATTCAGCTGACTTACCGTGCATTTATCTGCTCAGATGCCACTTTTGAAGTCCAGGCCTCCAACCCCCTGTAATCTACTCTCACTTAACACCTCTGCATTCAGTCCTTGAACAAGCCCCCCCTCATGTAATTTCACTCTTGTAAACTGACACAAAGTTAAGTGGGGAGGGGGAGAAATTATATGAAAATCAATTTTTTCTCTAATTAACTTTGTAGATTTCCCGCTGAGCTATCAGACGTTGGGGCCTTGTGTGTCGTGCAGAGTCCTTTAATGAAATCAATTTTGTTCAAATTGTTTCAGGTGACTTTTAATGAGTATCTGATATCCGCCTGAGGAAGGAAGGTCAGGATATCTGTTTGTTATTTATATTATTATAGTTTTTTTTATTTAAGTGATGGATCACCTGCAGGAGAAATATGGATGCTTCCACCCTGGAGGACTGGGCAGTGCTCCAAAACAAACAGCCGGGATGTAAATTTTTGTTTTTTAGTGAGGAGTCTCTAACTGCTCCCCTGGTGTGACCTAGTTTAACAACATGCTTTTTTGATGCATAACACTTTATTTACTTTTATTAGTTCCATGATGAAAGACATATTTTTATTGGAAAAGCACACCTGCACCTAACAGAACTGGACAGGGAAAGTGTAACAGAGTTTAATAATAACAGGGAGAGGGGGGCTTATTGTGGTCTTGCTTTAAATGGAGCTCTCACATTCATAATTTACTCCACTCCCTCTCTTTCAATGGCCAGCCTCCCAGCCTGAGGAGCTCGTTAAGCTTTGCCTTACAGGGAAGACTAATGGATGGCAGAGAAAGCCCCCTCAGGACCCTTTAGAATCGTTTCTGTTGGTCTGCTCGCTTAGTATTCACTTATGTATTTTCACCCTACTCTGAGCACAATATCATGAATAACCATTGCTAATTCATAAACACACTCGGCGATACGGGACCTCGTTCATAATTATCCGAGCTGCAGAAACGCAGTTCTTTCCAATACCATTCCATTAGCAAAGGTGGTGATTTCCTTGAATAAGGGGAGAATCTAGCCTGCATTTTTAATACTGGCATTTCAGCTCTGGGAGATGAGGGAAGCAAAAGGGCAGCATATTTACTCAAATAGCCAGTTCCTTCTTATTGGGGCAGATGGAGTTATTGTTGTTTTCCTCCCTCCTGCTCCCCCTTTTTCTCTCTTTCTTTTTCTCATTTGGTTGTGTAACAGCATCTCTCCATGGGGTTCTGCGGACTGGGGAACTGAGAGGAGCACATTCCACTCGTTCCACCACAGCCCTTAGGTGATTTTTTTCTCAGTGGCCCTCAGCTGTCCCAGTGTCACAGCAGGACTGAGGGAGACGAGAAAAGGCTCGTAATGTAGCAAAGTGCTCACTCCTCCACATTAGAAACAGATTCTATGGAAACAGGCGAGCAGCCCTGCAAGAGGCACCTTCACCATTTCCTGAAAGCATTTCATTTGCATTGGTTTCAAAGCAATGCTTGTACCACCACACAGTACCTAGAGCCTTTTCACAGGATTTTTCCCCCCAAAACTTTTTTTATTTTAAGTAGGAACAGTGCTGATTTGTAGCAAAGTTTGTCAGATGATTTAAAAACACATGCTCAGCACATGAAAACACTGTGAATATGTCAAAAGAGAAGAAAAGGAATTTCTGATCTTTGACCAAACTAGAGGAACTGTTATCCTCTGGGAAAAGTGTTTGCTGTATGCTCAATCTGTGCATGCTTATTTGTCAAAGAATTTGCTAACACACAAGTTTAGGGTCCATGAATTAGTAAAAACCATCTGTGAATTAGTAAGTGCTTCATAGTACCTTTTTATAAATGACCATATCCTTTAGTTAGTAGGCCAACCAGAGTTTTCACCCAATACTCTCTTCCATATTTTTATTGTTTGATCTATTTATAGAGTGTGTTATGTTGATGATATGATGCGTGAAGAGCAATCAACTTTAGAATAAGGTTGAAATATATAGTCAACATAAGTGTGAGAGGGATAACAGTTCACAGAGCTCATGGCTCTATTTGCACCTTGGTTCTTGGGTCAAGGTTTACAATAACTTTGACTTAATTGGGGTTGGGTTGGGGCTTTTTGGATAGACACTTGAGGTGACCAATCAAACAAAAAGGGGCCCAAGCCCCAATTTGGCCATGCCCCTGCCCAAGCAACCCCCCCCCCCAACTGTTCTAAGATAAAACCAACCCAAAACAATGAACATATCAAACTTCTACAACCTCTTACCTGTTCAAACTTAAAGAGCCCATTTTACAATTGTTTGAGTTTTAAGCCCCAGTCACACATTCTGTTTCTCATGGCGATTGTGCACGACTGTACATGATTGGCAAGGCTGGTTTGATCGGCATGATAAGGGAAGAAATGACTGTCTCCCCCGGACACAGCCCATACATACACCGTCAGTAACACTTTTATGGCGCTTCTACAGCGCTTTGGGGGCATTCGTCCCGCTTCAATTAGGTCAATACAACGATACGACGAGGATTCCATGAATTTCCATCCTGCTGACACGACGTCAGCCCTGTTCGAGCCCAGTTTGCGTCATGTAAGCCCAGATTGAGCCCCGTCGCTTGCGTTTTTCTTGCGTTCACTTCCCGTACGAAATACGTAAGAACATTGTTCAGAAAGGATCACATGATCACAGTGCTGATCCAGATCAAGTAGCGCATGCACCATGAGCAAAGCACATTTCATCAGGAGTGTGACAATTGTGCACAATCGCCATGAGAAACAGGAATGTGTGACTGGGGCATTAAATGTCTTTTGTGTGTGAATCATATGTCCTTCTCATGATAAAGCATCAGTTCATCTCTTTTTACCCTTGTTTATGGCACAAGTAGCTGCCCAAAACATCTTGTTCCACCAGCCCATGAATAGACCCACCAGAGTGTTGAGCAGAGACTTTAGAATGAATGCAGGGTCGTCGACAACATGGTGGCGAGTGGCACTTAGCGCAAAGTTGGCCTGTCAACCAGTCAGAGTGGACTGGTACTATCTGGGGGAGGGAGCTGTAAAAGGGCAGGAGGTCCAACAGAGCATCTTAAACAGAGAGTGAAGACAACTGTGTCAGAGGTATTCTGTATGAAAAGTAGAAGGTTTTACACACAGTAGTGGTTGTGAACGTGCCCTAGCACTCATCAAAAATGAATGTCAAGGAAAACACAAATGATTTATTTAAATACTACGTCTGCTTCTTCCTGTTAAATTATTGTGTCCTATGTTTTTTCTGTGAAAGGATGATGTGAAATTAGTCACTTTTTGCGACACCCTGCAAAATCAGCTGTCAGTTTTGCTGCTCTTACCTCATACAGCTCTTCCTCTCTCAGTCCTCTCTTAAGTCCCTAACCTTAAAAAAGTCGTGCCATGCATTAGCGTTGAAATATAATTTTGATATGGATGTTGTAAGTACTTTATAACTCAAATACTGATACTCATCCCTACCTTAAATGGGTCATAAAAACAAATATAAATTAATGTACAGCTTTCTAACTTACTCTTAATAGGCAAAAGATGAGAAAGTACTGAGTGAAAATTCTTAAGGTAATAAAAGAAGTTATTTATAACAGCCAGCATGACATTAATTTGCTTATTAATTAGCTGCTAGTTATCGGTGAACTTATGCTGCCAATAATTTAATCAACTTTTGTTATAAAGTACAAATCAGTCTCTGGAAATTGTAAATTTGACAAGTAGATATGTGAGCTGTGCTCCCGTACACACATTTTTTCAGTTTGCAGACGGCTGCATTTATTTGTTTTCACTCGCTAATGGCGTGTCGCAGACGTGTCAGTGGCATCTCATTTTGTCATTGAGGTTTTCTCCTTTTCTTTCTGTCCCTGTCGCTCTCAGTCTTGGCAAAGGAAAAGGGCTCCGATGACCCTGCGACCCCAATCTCACTTGAGACAGATGAAGCAGCCCCCCTCCACTCAGTTTTCTCTTCCATTCCCCCTCCTTTCCTCCCTTAATGACGTCTTTGTGCCGGCCGTGACGAACCACACGCTCGACAACTTTTTACTGAGGGGGGTTTGGCAGGGATGCTTATGTTTTCTAACACCCTGATGTGTGTGTGCGAGCATGTGTTTGTGTGTGGTGTAAATATTGGTGTCAAAAGCAGAGGGCAGAGCGATCACCGGCTCCGAGGACGACGCAGGAGAGAGAGCAATTATGTGCATTGCACCAAACACAAAAGCACGCTGGTCGGCCGCTAACAACAGCTTTCTTATCTGGCTTCTTGCTGTCTGCCTTTATTTCTCCACTCACAGCATCACTGCCAAACATACACTGTGGTTGTACAGTATATGTTTCTCCCCGTGCCCTCTATCACTCCCTGCACCTCGCTCTCCTCGGATAATTTCATGCTCCTGTCTGCTAGCCAGCCTTCATGCCTAGCTGCCTGTGCCATCCAGGCATATTGGGAGGAGGAAAAGGCAATTTGGCTCTACCCAGCTCCCCGTGGACCATTGCTACTCTTCACACTGTCATTCGTTATGAGACTTTTTACTAACAAGGTGCGCGTGCTGAGATGCAGGATGAGATTGTGTTTCAAGACATAATTCATTGAATTTGGTCCTCTTAGTGATACGGCTGTCACGTGAGAATTTCTACACTGTACACTTTCAGAGTGAGGCTTGTTTTATGCGCGGGTAAATGGGAGCAGGGCTGGGTGATATTGACCAAAAATCACATCTTAATAGGTTTAGCTGAATGCCACAGCAACAAAAATAATGGTCCAATGATCTTTTTATTGAGTTTTTTTCGTCTTGATGATCACACATACTTTAATGCACTGTCCAAATTGTACAAAAAACATTAGCAACACCTCCATACATGGACTCTGTTAAAATTTCATATACTCTGGGATACCATGTCTTTAAATACTATGCAATCTCCATTACTTCATAGTACAGTAGTATTAAAAAGTGCACATTCTTAATGACCTTTGTTAATGTTTTTAACCAAAAGCAAGAGAGATCACTGTCCAAGTTGTCCAAAGATGTTGACAACATCTAGAGAAGTGGTCAACTTGCTGCTTTCTTCTCTACTCACTCTTCCAAATGTCGACGAACTGTTTCTTTTATGCAGACAGTGCTCTCTTTCTGGTTAAAAAAGTTCAATCACGATTGAGTTTGTGTACTTTTTGATACAACCAATCATTCAAATATGAGAGTTTCCTACCTTTTTTGTTTTTTTTTTAATACAATTTAGACAGTGTGTAGGAGTTTATCTGTCTTTTCAATAATTAATTACAAAATTGCTCAAAACAGCCATTCTTTAATTATAAATGAAAGAGCACTATCTTGATTACTCAAATATGTTGGCAACATTTGGACAAACTGGTGGTTTGCTTCTTGCCACTTTCACCCACTTTACCAATTTTGTTAACCTGTTTGTGCTAACAAGACAATTGTCAGGAGTTTGCCAGCAATCTTAGAATGTTAAACAAAAAGATAAATTAGGGTTCCCACAGAGCCTTAAAAAGTTATTAAAATTCTTTTTTTTTATGTAAGGCCACAAAAAGTATTAAAAGGCTTATTTATACCTGTGTGGGGTCTAAATCTTAGATTGCATGCTGGTAAAGACTGTCTTTTTTAAATCTAGTTTGGAGTTCAAGGGCTGCTTCAGACAACACTGGGAGAAAAACCCTGTGACAGCAACATGTTGCTCATAAGTAAGGTTAAACCTTTTCTGTCCATATGCATGTTCATGCTCTCCCGTGTCTGTCTCTTTCTCTTTCTCAGAGCAACACTCTATGTCGGGTTATGAAATTAATAAGCACGCTTACTTGTTATGTTAGTAAAATAAAAACCTCACTCATCAAATCCACAATTTAAGACATAATGGACAAAAGTATTTTTATCACAGCCACGTTGGTTGCAGCTTGATCTGCTGTCCAAAATACAGTCTTAATTCATTACAGTGCCGATCTTAAGGAGATCTTACAAAGTCTTGACTATGATGCTACCAGTGAAGAGGAACCATGAATGTCTTTGTTTTTAGACTTTAAGACTTTTATTTTTGTTGATTTGTTATCAAAGGTATTGATATGATTTGATTTTTACTAACAGTTTGATCGATTCTCATCATTTCAGTGTTTTTAGCAAACAGTCTTGTTGTTGAGCATGAGACTCTTTTTTTATACAACATCAATTTAAGCTATAGAAATGGAAACACTATTGTCTTACCCTTTATATTATTGTGAACTTTGCTGGTTGATCCAACAAAAACGTATGATCCAACCCAAAAAGAAGTTATTGTTTTTGGTGCTTGGTGAACTTGTTTGATCCCAGACAGTAAATAAAGTGATAAACTTATGCCAAACAGTGATCCCTCCCCCATGGAGGCCGGGCATGGAGGAGTTAACTGCAAGCTGCTCCTCTCCTCTCCGCTTGATGACATCAGTATTGTCTCTGCATCCATGAAATTAATTTTTCTAATCTTAGTCAGCAGGAGCGGGGGAATTTGCACACATTAATATGGAACTCGATCTGCACTCGCCCACTGCTGCAGTCTCTCCTCTCCGCTTTCTTTCTCCCCCTCTCCTATCTTTCCTCTTTTCTGCCTTTCTATTTTTTTTAATAAATATATATGAGGCCATAGGCCCAAGCTGCACCAGTGTTTCAAGACTGAGACGTGGGGCTTTGTTCTGGAGGCCGAGGCATTGCCAGGCCCCGCGGTGTAATAGGGAAGGAAGAGTTTTCTGCTGCTTGGTATAAATAAATAACATAAAAGACAAGGCTGATTGTCTCAGCAGACCAGTCAGCTCTGGCTGCAGCATGTTGATTCTCCAGAGACAGACGCACCGCGGAGGATAAAGAGGATCCATTGACAATAATTATCCTTATTTGTTTCTCCTCACAAATACACACAGGCTAAAGCGGTTTCATTACACAGGTAACCAGGCTGCATTTTGCAGTGGTAGCTCTAAGAAAAAGGGAAGATAATCAATACCAGAAAAAGCATCTTGGGGCTAATTTTCACACACAATCAGGTTTGATGCCTCTTTTTGAAGGTGATATTCAGAACTATCTTCACATGATAACAATGGAACTATGCCACAGATAGGTCCCACACTTCATAATCGACAGACCTGAATCCTGCTTTTGTTGTTCAATTTTGTGGAGTATCTTAAGATATTAGAACTGATGACACCAGAGTTGTAGCTTGCAGTACTGGAATTCAAGCAAGAAATATACCTGCAACAAAATGAAGCTGTGGGCACTGGACATGGCTTTGTAGATCGCAGTGCTTACACTTTTCACTTCTTTTCCTTAACTTTTCCTCACAACCCAACTCTCTTTCCTTTCTACATTTAAACATCTGCAAATACTTCCTTTTTGTTCAATGAAACACAGCAAGCTTGAGGATCAGTCTACACTTGGGGTGGTCGCATGTAAATATTGAAAGTATTTGGCCCAGTTTTACAGGCAGTGTTCCAGTCAGTGCTGCACAGGGCTGGAATGACTTATGCGACGGCCACCTCAGGATCATCCATACAGACATTAATGACGTTGGAAATTAAATACCCTAATTGTGTATTCATCAGCTGGAGTGGCCAGGAATGGGTCAGCTGTTAGGGAGATCTCCTGAACTTCTTGCCTCCATCTACAGGTGTTACAGTGTAAAAAGTGATCATGCTATCTGGTTTATCTGCTTTCTGCATAGGCAAGTGGTAACGGCCCCTCTACTTTTTTAACTTTTATATTGTTGCCTTGTAAATGGACTTGAGTTTAAACAGCACTTTTCTAGTCTTTCTGACTACCCAAAGTGCTTTTACACTATGGGTCACATGTGACCATCCACACCTATTCACTCTCACATTCACTCACTGATGGTTCTGAGTGTCTAAGTTATCCATCAGTGTTGGCTAACACATTCATGCTCTTTCATATCCATTTACTGGTCACTGATGCAACAGTGGGAGGAACTTGGGGTTAAGCGTCTTGACCAAGGATGCATTGACATGTGACAGCTGTAACTGGGTCAAACCCTCAGCCTTTTGATAAATGGTAGTGTGTACTACCAGACTTAGCCACCAATGCTTGTCAAAAAATGAAAGAACTGACCTATATAAATGTTCAGAGGGTTTTGGCTTTTGAACTTTGCTAACCACCGTCCCATAATGCAGAGTAAGGCTGCTCTGCTTTTGAGTGCGGTTTGGCGAGTTTCACAATACTGCAGTGTGAACATGAAACCAATGATAGGAGGTGGATTACAAAAAATCAACCAGCCACTTCATCTAAACCTACAAAATAGTGTAAAAACTTTAATTTAATTGTGAAGATTTAGGTATCTAAAGTAACTAAAATGATCAAGAAAATACTGACTTCTTTATGCTGCTTAAGTACAAAACACTTTTTTATTTTATCTTGAGGCTAATTAGAGTCTTTGTTGTGGCTATGCTCTCAAATTCTACCTTGACTACAGTCAGATCTTTACTCAGAGGCATATTTTTAATTATTTCAGAGTGAAAATTATGTATTTTTAAGTTTTTGTTTAGTAAGCAAAAAATATTAAGATACATATCAAATAAATACTTTGATTTAATCTCTGCTGTTAGATCATATTTGAGATTTTAGCAGTCCTCATCATCAGTGTCTTTTTCTGGATCTTGCCACACAGGCTGAATGTTTGGAAGTTTAATCTCCTGTCTTTAAGATCACCTTTCAATCTGCATAATTTGTGTCTGAAGCCATGGTACAATATGTATCACAGTACACAATGTTGACATCAGCTATGCCTTTTAAAGAATTTTTGCTAAGTTTTATTTATTTATTTTTTGAAGAAAACAGCAAGGACAAGTTTGAAGGAGGGACAGGCAACAGAGGGCCACATAGATATTATTCACACTGTCAGATAAAACAATATTTATTGTTTTAAACTCATAAGCAAACAGTAGTATCTTATTTTAACAGAAGTAAAGCAGGTTTAAATATTTGTAGTGCAATTATAAATTATTTACAAGTTATATTGTACAATTTAGATCCTCTTTAAGTGAAAATGCTGAATTTTCATAGAGGAGTTTTACTGTGCAGTTAATTACATATTTATCCATAATTGCAAAAACTGGAAGGATTTAGAGAAAAGAATTTATAGAATAAAAACAGTACTAAGTGAAAGAAATTGAGAAAAAAATACATTTATCATGTTCTGATGGAACTGGTCTTTAGTTTGGCTGTGGAAACTCCCGGGAAATCACTTTATTTGCGATATCAACAATTTTTCTTCATGTTTCCATTTATTCTATTTTATTTTATTTAAAAGTTGTTTTGAGGAGCCACAAATAGTACAGTAGGGTCAGCATGTGGCCTAAAGGCCACTAGATGGCCATTCCTGGTTTAAAGGATCCTACAACTTAAGACGCTTAAATATCAGGCCTTTGGAGATCCAAGAAATAGTTTAAAAACATGGAACACACGCTGCATTATGTAGTTTGGCTCCTTTTGTCACCTTTGGATTTTTTTTGTGAGCTTTTCCATAGGTGATATTCACAAAGTGTATTTCACAACTGCTTTCACAGCATTTTGGGATGTATCGATTCTGTAAAATCTGTAATAACATTCGAATTGTCAAAAAGTATGTGACATTTTTTGTCTATTCTTTTTTAGCACAGGCCTAGAAGGTTAGCCAATATACCTGTAATTGAACAGAAACCCACATTTGGCAGGTGTTACTTTCCAACCCTGTGCCTCAGTCACTGTTTTTGAGAAGTTTGCCCGGGAGCTACTGTATGCACAACAACTCCCAGAACTTGTGAACAGTTGTGGCTGCCTTTCAAGGCAATGCAAGGTAGTTGTATTATTATAGTCTCAATATCAATGGAAGTGGGTATGTCTGTGATTTTTGTCATAATCAAGCAGCCCTTATTTTAACCCTAAAGGCCAAGATAAGAAGAATAGCATCTGATCTGACTGTATTGTTGCTTCAGTGGCAAAGTCTCTGTCCCTGTTTCCTCTATGTCTGTGTGGATAGTAAATAACTGGGATGAAGGGCTGATGCAGGCAGGTGATGATTTGAACATCTAGTGTGAAGGACAAGGGTAGCAGTAGCCACAGGGACACAGTGTGTACATGAGTGTGTTTGTGTGTTTGCCAGGCCTGTTCAAACACATTTATTCACCACGGTTGATAAATCAGAAGATTTTTAAAAATAATTCCCTGCTTTCAAAATGAAATTGGAATAATAACCATTTACCAATATTGTTTTATGTTTGTTTGATCCCAGTGTGTGTCTCATAATCCACGTATCCGAGCCTTTTGTGTCGAGCATTTTGTCTCTTTCTGATTAACAACTTAGCACATTAAAGCGAGGAGCAAAATCATTTTTGCAACATAAAAATGTTGAGCTCAGAAAAGCAATTTAGCAGGTTTCACCCCACAGTAATTTCACCCATGTTCTGTTTTAATGGCTTTGTTTTGAAAAAAAAAAAAAAAAAAAAAGGCTCACGAGAGTCAGAACGCTGGAGAGGAGTTCATAAATTGAATTTTAAATTTAGCAGTTGAATTACTATTGTCTCCCGTGCCTCCCTCCCCCTCCTTCATTGAATGGCATGCCCAGATGAACAAAAGTGAAAAACACATTTGAAGAAAATAAAAAACCATTTCTGCGTATTCCCTCTAGTTTTTTTTATCTGCTGTCCCTCCTGGCACAAACACGATTCACTTCGTGTCATATTCATAATTTTTTTTCCTAAGTACAGCCATTTCTCCGAGGGGAGGAAAAAAATAATGTTTCAATTTGTCAAGAAGTGTTGTCTGGGATTTTTTGTGCCTGGTGGTGTGAGAGAGATGGTGGGCATATCTGGAGGAAAAGGCTGCAGTGGGCTGAAATCTCATTTAGTGGAACTTGTCATGAGAGCAGATATGGGGCTCTGTTTGGGGAGGCGGAGAATACCTTTTTTTGCCACTGTGGACAGGTGTGGATAATGCCATGTGTGGAAGATGGACAGATTTATCATAGAGTGCTGTATAATTGGACTGAAGCTGTTATATTTCAGAATTTTTCCAACTAGTGTGGGTAGGAGGGGGAGGAATTAGGCTGGGGCAAATTAATTTCTGGATATTTTAGCAGAATGGCAAAACACAACAAAAATCTCAGTTTGGTATGACATGAAAAGACGGCTCAGTGGTTAAAGTTGAATATGTTAATAGCCAGTGCCAGATTTACAGGTTGGTTAACTTAATTTCCGTTCTATTAAAACTTATATGTAGCTGCCTGCCACCAGCAAACACTGTATCTCTGCTTAATTGCTACTGCCTTGCTGCTAAAATGAAGATATGAACAGATAGCACTGATAGAGTCTGGGAGGAACAATGCCAGTTTACAATGTTCTTTGTCAGTATTCTTTTATTAAAAAATTGGGATTAAATTGTATCTTGGCTGTGTCAGCTTCATTGACTGTAGAAAGAATTGATAAAGCCGTGTGACACTGGCTGTTTGATAATCAAAGGAACCTTTGGGTCATTTTTGAAGCCAATTCATGGACGCATCCTGCTATAAACACCTTATCAACCAAACTACAACTACTAACAGACAGCGAGGCCAAGTTGAGGTGGGACTTGAGCCTGTCTCACCAATAGCGACACTGTAGGCTTGTAGCACCATCAATCATGTGCCAACTATCTCAACATAGTAATCTTACTAAAATTTGAACAGGCCCAGAGTAGGACAGCTTACCACTCATACACTGAGAGGCATTTACTATAGCAAATATTCAGACCCAAGTTGTTTGCTGACCCAGGTTGTAGATATGTTTATTGTGGCTATAAAAAGGAAAAATCTGTTGACCACACACAAAACATGCACTTTGCTTCATTAGTAAGTGACCAAAGATTACACACAGATAAAATAATTGGAGGTAGAATGGAAGTCTACAATATTAACCTGTAAGCCACTCTCAACCTAACAAACAAATTCAACATTGTTTACCTGCTGTCGCTGTGTTAATATAATAAATAAAGAGTGCTCAAATTTGAGGGATTTAAAGGTGCATTTTGGTCATAAAGTGATCATAATTTGCCTTTACTCAGGTTCTTATTTTTGACAATAAACCATAATGATGTAAATAATATTTTATCACCCCATATCTATTAAAATATTAACCACTGTATCTCAAAACATGATTTATCATCCTGTCCTAGTAGAGAAAGTCACAGCCAGTGCATAATTCTTCTAACATATTTCTCTCAGCATGTGTGTCAAATTGAGTGTCCACTTCTCTCTTCGTCAAACTCTGAACTTGTTCTCTGTGTGCAGGGCCCTCCTAAGTGCAGCAGTTTATATTTTTGTTTGTAAGCGCTTGTGTGTGTGTGTGTGTGTGTGCGTTTGTCTGTGTGTGTATGAACTTGGCAGCCTTATGAGGGGATTTACTTGTGTTGCACTCAGCATTTTTGGCAAATGGAGGACCTCTTGAGATGGATTGGTGAACTGGATGGAGCTGGGAAGAGGGTGTGTGTGTCCCATATCATGGGTGGCACAGTGCCCTGGATTTCCAGAAACTGGAGAGCGTCCCCATTTCATTTCTAATATTGCCGTGCATGCATGCGTGTATGTGTGTGTGTGTGTGTGTGTGTGTGTGTGTGTGTGTGTGTGTGTGGCTTGTGTGTGAGAGTACAAACACTGAGACTGGCATGTGCTGCTCTGTGCTCAAGATAAAAACTATAATGACTAGATGAGAAACATAATTAGTCAGTTTGGACACTGAAAATGAAAATTTCATCTGTGATACGTATTTATCTCTACTCTGCATATTGACCAGTGTTGCCTTTTTTAATAGGGCTGGGATTTATACGTTGATCTGTTTTCAAAAACCCACAAAAGAACTTACCCAATATTTGGCGTCTTAAGTGGGGAACACTCCACATGATATTCAGCTCAAGTTTAGACTCGGATCATTGCTTTTGACCAAAGTCAGCAAAGGCTTGATTATCTGGTGATTATCTTGCCTGGTCATTCTGTAGTGTGAGATCTGCTAAAAGTCATTTTATCCTCCGGGAAAAGAATCATGGCTGCCCCAACGTAAGATAAAAAATGTTAAGCCTGTTAAATATTTACGGCCAGTGATCCATATGTGTGTGGAGTGCACTAGAGTTAGATGGATGCAGAAATCAAGCACCAACTATTTGATATGTGGCAAAGACACAAAGGTCTATACAGCGTAACCTTTAAATTAGATGTAACAAACTAATAAGCAGAAGAGCTGGATGTTATCACAACCGTCAAGGATGTTTGGAAGCTAGCTGCTGGCCGCATTGGCTTAGCAATTCCTCCTGACGTCCGCCATTTTTGTTTACATCAAGTTCACGTTTGATCACGTGAGATTACGAGCTGCGAAAGTAGAGACGCTGGTTGTTAGTGAATGAATCAGTAGGTATATGCTGTGCCATGTCCCTCTCTTTGTGGCACAGGCACACCACCCACTACAAGAACTAAACTGTTAAATCTGTCATTATTTGTCTTCATGTGTAGGGTCTCATGTGTCTATCAGCCTTAGACTTCTGTCTGTCTTCCTCTGTTGTCAACAGAAATCAAATTGTTTGAGCTATCCAAGAATGATTACAAAGTTTCTAATACCAACTCTGGACTTTAAAGCTTGACTGAAAAAAAACAAATATATATTGGGTTTAGCCAGTCAGCTTAAATATATTGAGATATAATTTTTGGACCTTGTAACACAGCTTTCTTAATATTAAATTATACTATTAAACTGCATTCATTCCTTTGCAGCCAGGCTCTTCATCATCTCACCGTGAGAAGGCAAATTTCCCCATGAGTCAAGGTTTTTTCTCTTCCAAAAAGATTCAATCTGGAAAAAAATTCTGCCTCTTGGTCTCAAAGTTCATCCATCTTGATTCCAAAAATACAAATGATTTTCTACATCAAAACTCGATCTAAACGGGTTAAACTCCTCAGTGGCTCGTAGCTTTAATTATTCCCTAATGTGTTTTACTCTAATGTTGGCGATCAGTTAGTCAGATGAGACGTCAGTTTTGTTCTTTGCTTAAATATTTCATTTCAGATCCCTGCTGCTGCTACACTTAAGCCCAGTGGTGTAGTAGTGCTTGGAAAGGAAGGTCTACTGTAAATTTGCTCCTCTATTTTCTTTCTTAATCAACCTGTTCAGCAAAGGATGACCACAGTGTGTAAATAAGACACACTCTTAGATACTTAGTTTGATTTGAAAATTGTGTTTCTGTACAACAAATTAACATTAACCATGGTTTAATTTTGGTTGAGTGAATCTCATGGTTTGTGAAAATTAGGACCAACATTAATACTGATGTACAAAATTACAACTTAATTACCCACAATGCTAATGTTTTCTCTCATGTTTGATCATGACAACAATTCAAAGTTTGTCCAACCAATAATTTTTTCTACCTAGAGAAAACATTTTTGTGCAGTTCTCCTCTTAGCAATTAGTCGTGCCAGATATCAGCATTGAATTAATGTTACACCACAGATTAAACATCAGAAACTGCTATCTGTTCATTCAGGTTAATTTGCCAAGGGCTGATGTTTTTAAAAAGGGCCAATACTGATTTTAAACTGAAGCATTTTTGCATCCATAGTTTATTTTAAACAAGAGGCAAGCTGACAGAAAGTGGGGCCACAAGCTCTGTTTACACAGCAAGCCTACTTTACAGTCCATGTAGTGTGTTTTCTGTCTTATCACTCAATTATCTGGGTTAAATGGTGTTACCTGTCATAACTGATGATTCTGATATTAATTATGATTTCTGAAACGTCTCCTAGCATATCAGGTAGTTGTTTACAGCCTGAGCTCTCTAGTAGGACCAGGGTATTCTTCAGTAGCAGACATTACACCCAGTCAAGTATATTTATAATGCATATATGCATATATCTGGAAGATTAAGCAAACACAAGGTTAACTTGCAACTGGTTAGACCAAGGGCGTGCAAAGTATGGCTCTCGGGCCACTTTTAATTGGCTTGCAGCAAACTCCAAAAATTACAGTTAAATATGGTCCACTTTATAGCGTGAAGCTTTTTCTTGTTTGATGAATTAAAAAATGGATTATGGAAGCAAATCTCAAAAATCACACTTATTTCTTTACTAGCCTGTGCATATCAAAGTTTACAAAGCCTGTTGTTCGAATTATATTAAATCATCTTTTAGCATCAATACATGTACAAAGTTTGGCAGCTTCACGCAGGTGGCCTTTGTTTTTGTTTTTTTCTTAATGGGAATATAAGCTGTCAAGGTTTCCTGCTGCATGGAGTGTCTTTCTTATCCTGATCTGGGGCCAATCGATTGGTTGCCAGCAGCAACCAGGGTCACTTAAAATCTAACTGGTGCCCCCCTAACCCCTAAACTTACACACTCTTTAGCTGAGGTATAATATTGCCTGCTTATTCTTGTATTTCACTGTATGTGGCCCTTAATTAAAAAAAGTTTGGACACTCCTGGGCTAGACACTTAAGGTGCATTTGGGTCTTGAAACATATGGTAATAGTCTTAAAAAAAGTCTCAAAAGTATTTTTTTTTCCAGCTTTCTGTAAAAACCTTGAGAGACAGGGAGCTCTAAGGGTGAATCCCAGTTGTACTCCTTAGCCCTCCCCCTTCGTCTTACCCCTTTGTCTACCCCTTCCCCTTAGCCCTCTATTTTGAGGGCCAAGAGGAAGAAGTGAAAACACGCTCCTAAGAAACGAGATGCCGCTTAATTCCCGCCAGTCATCACCCAGAGCCGCTCGCTGGCTGTGTTGTAGGCAGATGCGACAATAGCTGTCACTGCAGCTGCGAAAGCTAGCTCGTTATAAAGAGCTATGTTAAAATACGACCAACAATTCAAAACGTGATTAATATTTACTTAAAGATTTAATAATTACTTATGATTATGTGCTTCCTTCGGTCTCCGCTCCTTTCAAGGGCTGTGTAGTCCTTCCCCTTAGCCCTTCTCCTTGACCTTACGGAAAATTGGGACACCCCTTCACTAGATGTGAACATGCAAAACCAAGGGCTAAGGGGTAAAACAAGGGCTTAGGGGTACGATTGGGATTGACCCTAAGTCTTGACAGTCAAGTCACACAGACAAATGTGAAAATTATGTTCTATTGGAAATAAAACTCAAAAACTGAAACTGAATTCAAAATTGACTTCCCATGCCCTGGTACCACTGAATCTTGGCCTGATGCAGGTCAGCAGCCCAATTATTAAAAACCCTTGCACTATGCCACTGCTTAAGCCACACACACTGTAGTGTGTGAAATTAATCACTTTTTAAAAGTTTTATACACAAAACAGGCCGAAGTGAAGAGCGCAGCACCTGAGCACAACTACAGACATTTATAAACACTAGCAGAAAAACATATTAATTTCTCCTCTGTATTAGACTCTTGAAATCCTGGTGATGCAGACCTTTGCAGGATAACCCCCTCTTCTCCTCACATACACCCACATCCACCTCCATGCTGTGAAATGACTTTTAGACACCCAACAGTACTCATTGCTTCCTCTCAGGCTTTATCTCTCTACGTCTCTCTCTGCCCAAACACTTTTTTTTCTCTCCTTCTGCACTCCGTGAAGTAGTCCAAACTACTCCACGCACATGCCTCAGTAGACAAAACCACTTTAAAGCTGGAGCGCCGTAACCGCCCGCACGTAACCTGCTGAATAAAGTGCTCCCATCCCCCTGACATGTCTGCTCGATATTAGCCCGGCAATATGAGGCAGCGGCAATTTCTCCTCTACGCGAGACAAGGTGATATTGAGTTGGGAAGGAGAGAGGGAGCTGAGGAGGGAGCTGGTATAGTAGGAGGGTGGGAGGTAAGTTGGGAGATGAGAGAGGAGGAGTGAAAGTGTGTATGTGTAAGAAACAGTAGGAACAAAATGTCATAAATCACACATGATCCTACACGGCGGAGAGGAAAGGGAGAGAGCATAAAAGGAGAGTAGGAAGATAGAAGACGTCCACATTATCTGCCCGGCAGACAGACAAACACGCCTCTACGGGTGACGGATTAGCATTAGCCCAACATACTGTACCGGAATTTTTCCAATGGCTCACCGAGACCCCAAACAACCTCCAAAAAAAGCTCTGAAATACTTACAAAGGAATAAATCGCCCTTGACACCTTCTTTTTCTTCCTTTCCTCTTTGATTCTGTTTTGTGTTCTTTTAAGAAGCAAGCTCACAACGTTCGGCTTCCAAGTGCGGGTACTTTGACTCCACAAATGCCCTGAAAACCCTCTCGGGGTTCAAACTTGCAAACTTCAGATGCCTTTTTTCCGCAATTGTAATGCAAAGTCTGAATCCCTGCAAGACTCCCAAGCCTAACCTGTTCTCAGTTTGAATTCAGAGGAGCATAAAATCAAATATAATAATCAGCTTTTCTAACGTTGGCTTCAAGCAACCACGTAGGAAGTAAGAGGGAGCACTGTACGGTGATTATCGGGCCTGCCGGGCTGTGGTTATGGGAACAAGGCCAAAGAGTTTTTATTGCTATTGCCTCTCGTCACTTTAAACAACATTTACAACACTTTAAAACCCCCCACCCGACGTTTAAGTGGAGATACAAGCTTTAGGTTTTAATTAGATCATTTTATTTTGGCCCTCTGCCTTAAAAGTATTCTCATAATAGATGCCCAATAAACATCTTTGCTTACTTAATTCCACTTGTACTTCATTTATGACCTGTAGACCTTAATTTAAGGCTTCCATTCACTGTGCAATTATAAAATAAATCAGTGGCGGCTGTGGTTTGAAGTGTGAGCACTAAGTGAACTTCTGTCATGGCTTCCAACTTGGCGAATGGTGGATGAGATTGTTTGCATGATTCTCAGCTAAGGCTGGGCAGCTTATTGGGTTTTTAAAGATACACTTCTACATTTTTTAGTATATTTTTTTTTATATATAACAACAAAATAGAAATCCTTCATACTGAATAATATATAGCTCTAATTTAGTACTTTCTAACCTTTTTTTTTTCTTAAAGACTCCTCCTATATTTGTACCTAAGAAGAATTAACATCCCTGGTCACACAAGGAAAAAAGTGATTGGTGCGGTCCAAAATTAACATACACTTTTATTGTTTTCATTCATAAAATCTTAAAAAAATGGGCAAACAAACACACATTCTTATCAAAAAGGAACTTTGAAGAAAATACGCCTTGAGGTAGGGGCCAGAATCTGGTGATGTAATACATATCTTGGTATACATCCCAGTATACTGCAATACAACAAGCAGGCTGACATATCACTTTTTTTCATTAAATAGTCCTTTTTATAGTTCTAAGATTCCACAATATTGAATGCGTAGAAAACATGGTATCTCATCAGTTTCATTTTTATAAGGCATAGTCTCTGCAATGTGGATCAACGGGAATAATAATGGATACGGAGAGACAGCGTCAAATGAGTGAATGACTGTTTAAAAACAACCTTTCTCCCAGGGGGTTGATGCATAGAAAAGCTATCAGAGGCTAAATATCAGTGATGTTGCAGGCTGATGCAGTCCATGGTTGTAAACTGTACCAATCAAACTCAATCACAGACTGCTGTGTTCGGTTTAAAATTGAGGACAAAGTCCCAAAACGTATGTCCTTTTGATGGTTTGTCTGTACCATATTTGTTGATACACAACTTTCGCTTATCAAACAGTGTGTGTTTAACGTATTGAAAAATCTCAACGCTCATACAAAGATATGATCCAAACTTTTTATTAGGGTTTGTAATTATGGTGATGGGTGGAAGACTGAATTTTAAAAAAGCAACAGTTCACACTGTCCACTTTTCAGCCCTTTCTGTCCATCAGTAGCCCTCTACACCACCAACAAAATCCTTCATGTCCTGCTCTGATGCTGGCCAAAGTAAAAGGAGAAGGCTGCAATACAATTGAGCCAACAAGCAGGGGTGAAGTTAAACCATCTTGTTGGGGTGGCCCAGGCCCTGACCAAAAAGTACAAAAAACAAAAACACATAAATATTAGGGGCCAGGGATTACAATGCTGAGGCCAGTGATCTTGAAAAAGCAGAGGCCTGATTTGTTGAAAAACAAAAACAATCAGTCAGATCATTTTTTCGTCATTGTTTTTGGTGTTGTTCTCCTACAATGACATTTTCTGTCTTGTTTTAATTGAAACAGGTCTCCCTTGAAAAAGAGGTTTTTAATCTGAATGGGACCAAACTGGTTAAATAAAGGTTAAATAAGTAAATAAAAACATCAGTTTGTCCAACAATTCACCTCTTTTGCCTGATGGAATTGACTTCCTCTGTAAGTCATCAGTTAGATGAGTTTGGGGCTAGCATTACATTGACGTAAGACAACTGATAAACATCTGCCACTGACATCTGTTCTTGCGGCATGATTTACTTATGGTGATGATAGTAAACAGTGCTGACATTGATGTTAAACTTCTGCATCTGTTCATCTTTGGTCTTTACTGGAAAAATATGATGATTGTGTTATCTGATATTGGCATATGAATTTTGCTTACCCAGCCCTGTTTGTAGTACACTGTGTTGATTAGTTGAAACGATTGGTGAACTAATTTTCCTCCCCGTCTTTTCCTCTACAGGTGGCCTCCATGGACTTCATGGCGATGAAGCGCTCCCAGCTGTACAACATGGCCAACAACCCTTACTCCACCCCACAGCAGCCAGGAGGCGGGCCTTACCCTCCCAGCCAGTCATACACACCCCCTGCCTCGCACAGATATCCAATGGCCATGCAGGGGCGGGGCCAAATGGGCATGGGCGGGATGCAGTATCCTCAACAGCAGGTACGCCAGCAAACCCCTGAACCCTGCATCTTTATCTGTCCCGGAGTGACTCATGAGTGAGTCAGCCCCCTTCCGCAGCTCATATCCAGATGTTGTAGCTGGTGTTAAAAGTGATATCGCTGCGGGACATTTGCTTCATGTTGTGAACATTCTCCAGCGATTTCTTCTTCCACCCCTGAGGACTTGGCGTGTTCAATTGGAGACGCTGCCTAAAATGCCAGGAAGCACGTCTCAACACCCTGGCATGTGGTGGTGTCACTCTCTCGTGCATCACTCAGCTCCCCTTAGACTCCCACCGGAGTCAGATGGGAGTGATGCTGCGTGTGTGTGTGTGTGGGGGGTTAAACTATGATGTGTGTAAGCACGCTAGGTCCATGTGCGTCTGTCATGGAGCGCCCATATGCATGATTCTGTCGTTCTGCGAGTGTGTATGCATTCTCGATTGGTTGTGCACATGTGCGTGTTTGTGTGTGCAGTGGAATGCCCCCTGTTCGGTAAACATAGACACTGCAGAGGCGACCCACGTCACACTCTTTTTTTGCAACACAATAGGGCTGTGTTGGAAACAATGGTGCTTCTGTCTGCTTTATTGAGTCTTAAGTAAATCCCATTTGGACTGGATGGGTGTGTGTGTGTGTTTGTGTTAAAGGGAGAGATACAGAGTGAGTATGCGTGTGTAATAATCTGTCTGTTCTACTATGCATGTGTTTGCACGGATGATATGTGTGTCCCACATTTCTGGCAGATAGTGTGTGGGTCTCCGCGTGTGTATTTGTATGCGTGTTTATGACAGTCTCGTTCCATCAGTGTAGATTGTAATGAAACAGCAGCACTGAGCAGCACAGCGAGAGAAGAGGGGGGAGTGTCCCCTGCTGTTGCTGCCTGCTATATTTAGTAATCCTGGTCCGTCGGTCTGGACTTGGACACCTCTTACCGGGGCGTGCAATCATCCACACATAGCGAAGAAGGGTAGGAGAGAAAAGGAGGGAGTGTGGGGTGGTGGGGAGGGAAACACAGATGGACTAACAGACAGACTTCCTACATTGTCTAAAAATAACAGACAAATGTGCTCACATGCAGTAGCAGAGAGAAACAGTTATGTTTGTAGTCATAAAGATGCACATGGACAGGAATTCTGCAGATCCTTATAGCGTCTAAAAAGGTCTTGAATTTGATTTTTGAAATTCAAGATGATACATTTTTTTAAAGTCTAAGGCCCAGTTCAACTGGCTGAGACACTGTGTCATTTCTGTAAAAACAACTCTGTGCTTCAGTTTCTGCTGCTGCGTTACATGGTCTTCTTGATCCTGCATCATCTCATGGTCTGCAACATGAATGGGGACAGTGATAGTGTTTAACTTGATACAGCTGCAATCATGCTCATGTCAAAAAAATTGAAAACATTAGTAAAACTGGAAAAACACTCAGAGAGCACAGACCTCTGCCAAGCAGCTCAGTTCTGGCAGTGGCTTTTCCACAACCCCTGCAAAGGTACAATTCTGGATCACCAGACCCAGAATAGGGCCAAGATCCAGACCAAACTCAGCACGTACATGGAGGTTCTCATCCTGTACACAACAAGTTTTGGGAACATCACTTAAAATTTTGATTTTATATGAATTATTGAATGTCATCAATGGGATATCCCATTATAAAGTTCAGTATTTTTTGTTTCATCAATCTGTATTGGATCCAGATGAAATTGACCTTGATGATAGAGACATAGACCTCATATTATCCTGTAAAATTGGAAGTGAATCTGTTAAAAAATGGCAGAGATATGATTCTTTAAAATTGCGCCCAATGTTAACTTGTGGATTTTTTTTTTTTACATCCAAACAAATATACATATCATCACCAAATATAATCATTTTTAAGTTGGACCATTACCAACATCTCCTAAAAATATCAGCAAAATCCGTCAAGTACTTTTTGCATAATCTTGCTAACAAACAAACGGACAAACAAGAAAACAAACATACGCCGGCAAAAACATTGTCTCCTTGGCGGAGGTAATGAGAACATCTAGACTCTAAAGCCAAACACCAATTTGGTGACAGGAGTGCAATAAATGACTGAAATGAATGAAAATACGGTGGGGGACTGTACTTTATACATTTGCCCTCTTTGCTTTGAGACTCTGATTGGCTGGAAAACACATGATGTGCCTTAAATTTCAAAACCAACTGCTGGTAATTTAATGAATTGAATAACAGGAAACACTGTCATGCGGCCTTATTGGAGATGCAACGGCTCAAATCACACAGCTGCAGCCGTCCCTTGCAACATTCAGAATTATTCTCAGTAAGTCACAAATCTTTGATCTGAAATTGGCTTTACTCTTACTTGTGTGTGGTCTTAAGATTGCCATGGCATGTTAACCCAGACTGTCTTTATCAACTCAGTTTTGGACTATTTAAGGGTTGGCTCAGAAAAAATAGGAGTGTTCCAAGAGCACAGACCTCCACCAAGGCATCTCTGATATTATTAGCCAAGTCATTGTCAACAATTAGGAGAACAGCCCTGTTACTCAATGGCAACAAGTCCTTGAAAAAAAATCCTGGATCCACATCAAGATTGAGATCACCACCAGGATTTAATCACTTCTCCTCTGATCCATAACCAACTTTCCCTAAAAAATTCATCAATATCTGTTGAGGACTTTTTGTGTATTTGCAAAAATTGGTTAAACTGACCCATTCCATTTCTTTTATTTATCTTGCTCACAGGCCAATAAACAAACAAAAAACAAAACACAGACTGAACCATAACCAAAATAGTGAAGGTAAAGCAACGTGAGACTTTCACAATAAGCATTTTAAAGTTCTCTGTCCGGCTGCATGCATATACTTTCTCATGTCTGTATCTCTTTCCCTCTCTCTTGAATTAGCAATGCAATTATAAGTCCTTACTGGATTATCATTAGCTTCCTGGCTTGTCACAGTAGTTTAATTAAAATCTCGCTCTTGTTCATGAAACTCGGATCACGCCTGTGTTTATTGCTGTTTGTTTTACAGTGGGAAAAAAATTTATTTCTTGGTTTTGGTAAAAAAATTCTTGAAAAAAGTGTTGTGAAACCCTGTATAGAGTTGTCATATTGCATAATTTTATAATTTTTGATACAAATTCTGGTATTTATAAAACAGTATTTTAAATCCAAGGCAAAAGCAAATCACCAGCAACAGCAGGAACTAGTTAATACAGTTATTTTTGAGCTGCAAAAACAAAAACATGTCAGAACTGAGTGAAAAACATAAGGGACCAGATGGCATCAAATACACCCTCTTTTTTTTTCTCTAACAGATTGTAAGATCCATATTGATTTGATTGATTTGCTGACCTATAAATGAAACAATTTCTGGTGTGGACTGTATAAAGGGCATAGCCAAGACATCTAACTAAATTTTACACCCTCTTGCTCATTTGTGTTTTTAATATCTTGTTAGTGTAACCACTGTAACACAATCAGGAAATAACATCTTATTCCTCTGTATCATCACTATGTGTGTCTTGCCAACAGAAGCTTTCCCTATATGATCACCACCCACTGTTTGCCCCCTTGACACATTGGGTTGATGACTTTCTGTGCTTATTATCTTTTCTTTACTCTTGTTTTCCAATTTGGATATTTAGGCATTATTGTATCATTTGAAGAATTTGGTATCAAAGGAAGTACAACCTTACTCTATTAAACGGAGTACTGTGGGAGTTGAATATGTCAGCTGATATGATGCATCAAGATGTGGACACGGATAAGTCTTGATTGATGCATAGTTAACACATTAGATGATTACGTCCTTGTTGCTTGCAGATGTTGAGGTCAGGACAGTTTATTTATACAGATTTCAGTGCAAAGACATGTTGTTGTGAATGTAGCACAGAGCAGTCGGACACAAATGCACAACACTGAGACCAGGGTCAAATAGGCAAAAGTTTTTATGTTAAACAGGCAAGGGTTGGTTCACAGGTAAATAGTCAGTAAGGCAACAGTGTCCAAAGACGTCAGGCAAAAAAACAGGAACAGAGAGCAGGCAGGAGTCGGTACACAAAAAGAGAATCCGATCATGCAGGAAAATCCAGGAAACGGGAGGCAAAAGGCAAGGTCAGAAAAAAAAGCAAGGTTATACACAGCTAGACAAACTATGAAATGCTGGGACGAAGACTGTGAGGTACAAAGAACTGGCAGTGAGACATGAGGTTAAAAACAAGAGGTAATGAGGGGTGATGGGAAACAGGTGGTGTCAAACAATCAGGAGGCAGCTGAGCAAGACGGAGGCAGGACAGAAAGGAAATGGATCTGTAACAGAGACAATGGTAAGTACTTTAAAGTAAAACAGAGACATGAATGTGCAAAAATAAAAGAAAACTTAACTGAGATGACACATTTATGTTGAAAGCTTTTCCCCATGGTGTTTTATGGTGATGGCAGCCACTTTAACAAGGTACCTCTCTAATGTAAATCAGCATTCAAAAAACAAACAACAAACTGTTTTTATACCTATATTTAGAGTGACATTTTGGGTCTTATTAAATGTTATGATTAGGGACCTACGTTGGCCAAAGGGCAGTCCTATTTTGTACAAGCATACATACACAGCACCCACTGTGGTGCCTTGTGATATCAAAGAGATGAGACACAATTTTATTCATTTTCTTTCAGTGCTGTGCAAATAATGTTTTATCTATTAGGAACTTCATTTGAGTAAAAGCATCAGTGCAAACTACATTTAACCTAGGTGACAGCCCAGCATAAGATGTCACACGTGTACACACACATCTCAATGCAGAACATCTGTGGTGCAATCAAAGTTCTGAGTGAGTACAACTTCTAATTCATAATAAGCAACGCTGTAAATAAACAATGATGTTAAAAATGCAAACATGGGCTAAAACAATTCTATCTGTTGACAAGATAATTTTGATTAGATAAAGTCATGACACTGGTGACAATGTACAGCCCTAGCACTTTAACACTTTGTTGTAAACATTTACATAGCTTCTCTTTAAGGAAAATCACATGTATACTTCATTGCCCCTCAAGGGAAAAAATAATTTTATGCTTCATCATTGACACATCAGCTGACCCATGAATGCACATACACAAACAGATCCTTCAGCCTTCCACTAGTAGAGAGATGTCAGAGCGATGGTCAGCCTGAGCAGTTGAGAGTTTTAGTATCTTGCTTAAAGGCAAGATACTAAAACTCTTCCCCAACTTGGTTCAGTGGGATTTGAAGTGGCCTTCTTTCGGTCTCCCTCCCATAAACAGTGTATTAGCAAAATAGATGTGCTTGTTCTGTTTGGAGCTCTTTTCTATTTTGGTTCTGGAGCTGTTGGCAGTATAAGTTTGCAAAGATCATCATAATGATTGTAATGTAATTGATTTGTAAATTAGAATTACAACACCCTTAGAAGAGATAAAAGTTGAGTACAGCTGTCGTAAAGGAGCGTGAGCCAAAGTACCTCCATATTCTCATACAACACAGAAATAGTTCAACACAGGCAGTAAGGATAACTTTAATTACTCTATAGCCATGGCTAGTTTTCCCTTTCATTTTGTTTTTCCAGTTTAATTTTCACTGAAGTTCCAACAGAGATTTCATCTTAAACTTGGTTTTTCATGCTAAAAAGACTGAACCTCGTCTCATCTGATGTGTTTTGATGACATCAACACCCTCCCAATATGAGCATCATTGAGCCCGCTCAGGGGGTTTTGAAGTATAAAACACACAATTTAGAGAGAGCGATGTGAGAGAGGCCTACATGGAGAGTAATGCAAACGCATAATGACGCACAGTCACTAACACGCTCAAAAATACATCCCTGGTACTGTTTTGTGATGAAATCCTCGGGCGTATTACATAGCCTGAGCAGCGTAGCGCTATGGAACGTAATTAGTTCAAATAGAATTAGTTGTTCACTCTGGCTATAGCCATGGGAAATGCGCTTCTAAAGTTTCTAATTATCTGGCTCTGGCTTTAAAAGCAGCACCACTGCATTGCCTATCTGCAGCCGGTGAAATCTAGCTCACAGTAATGAGTTCGGAGGAGGAGGTTTAATTCCACCCTCTCGGATGAGCGTAATGAGCTTCACCTACAGAAACCGGTCAGGGGTCTGATCAAGAAGGAGCGAGGAGGTCTAAAAATGAATGCCCCAGATGTGAACTGCAAGATATACTGTATACAAAGCCTTAAAGGGACTATTAAAAGATGCACCATTAGAAGATAAGATGGACGTTATAGCAATCATATCCAGAGGAGAAGAAATGAGCTGCCCTGGTCTCCCTTTTTTTGTAACCTTAGATGATGCAAAAGTGTCCAAAGATCAGCTGCAAAAAGAAACATTCTCACCATCTCCACTGTGCCTGGATCAGCGAGGGGTACTGTGGGTGATGTAAGACGCGGCACACACATCCCCCATGATGCATCGCGCTGCAGGGCTCAGACCTCAGCTTGTCACAGCCGAGCATGCTGGGATGTTGCCAGGCAACGTGACGTCAACAAAGATATGCGTGTATGTCGATCTCTGTGATTTCCTCGGAACTGTAAGCCTATCTGTGTGTAAAGAGAGTGAGTGTGTGCGTTTAGTGGGTTTTAAGCCGAGTAGCGAAAGGTCCTCTTTGACTGCGTCTCATTATTGTGATTAAATTCTGCTAAAATGAAGTCACAGTCATATTAAATATTCACTCTTCTGCAATACATATTATTCGTCCAGACCATATGTCGGAGATGTCAGTGACTAGCATTGATCCTTATGTAAGACTCTCACCATCCCTTTAAACTGAATCTTTATAACTATATGAATGAATACATACACTAATGATCACATTGAATTCACCTGAATGAGTTTGTGAGTTTATATTGTAGATGTAACCCCTAATATGAACTCACCATTTTATATTTTTTGTTCTCTTTTTCTACACGATTCGAAGACAAACCACGCTCAATGGTTGTAACCTACAGGGCGCCACGAAAACTTAAAGGTGAAAGAGGCCAGCAATGAAGTAAAGAAGCACCTTTGTTGCATCTGTCCACAACTCTTTTCTGGTCCTCTTTCTATTGAAAATATGTCAAGATCACCATCTTCAAAATAAATGGTCTTTTTAATCGTAAAGTCATCGACATTGCTGTCAGGAGTTTTCATTCAGTACTCTCTTCTTTGGTATAATAACACTTTACAAATGCTTGGAGATTATTCAAAGAAAAAAAGGACAGCGTCATAATGTCATCTATTTGAGATAGAATCATATTTCTTCTGATATGACTGCAATCTATATTGTGAAAGAAATACTTCATTACAAGAAAAGGGTCTCCCACGTCAACATTATTCTGGTGCATTTCCAGCAGGCTGTGCTATAAATCCTGATTTTATCATTATCTCTATATAAACCTTTGAAATAAACACATCACCACAGAAATAATCACAATAAATTACAAACAACTTCATCAGTGTCAAAGCTTTATAGTGTGACAACCCTGCTTACACACTTTTTGACGTTGTCAGATGAGGCTATAGCTAGCTATCAGCTACCTTTCAGTGTATTTCTGCCAATTTAGTAGAGAAACTTTCTTTGATTAATTTAGATTTTAGAAAATCATGTTACAGCTGCAAGTGTTGTATAGAACAGGGAGAATAGCATCGGCGAGGACACTTAGAAGCTGACACACAAGTAACAGCTTATACACTCATATTTTATCAAGTTTTCATAATCAACATACTTGGCACAATACTGAACAATGTTCTTTTGCACATGGCATGATTTTCTCATATCATCTTTGCGGGGATTCAGACATAATTGCCCCTCTTATGGGGGAAACCTCCACAAATACATCACTACTGGAAAAGGGCCAACTGCAGTGAAACATGTAAACCTTATTAATGCTGATGAATTTTCACTGGAAGCTTTCTATTCCTTTTCATTACCTCCGCCAAGGAGGTTGTGTTTTTGCTGGCGTTGGTTTGTTTGTCTGTTTGTCTGTCTGTGTTCAAGATAACTTGAAAAGTTATGGACGGATTTGAATGAAATTAGGAAATAAGGAAAAAATGATTAGATTTTGGGACTGATCCGGATCGCCATCTGGGTCCAGTAATTTTTTAAAGGATTCTTTAACAGTGCGAGATAGGACCATTTTCGGCATTTGTGCATATAACTCCACAAACAAAAAACCTACCTTGGCAGAGGTTTGCGCTCTCTGAGTGCTTTCTAGTTTGACATGCACTGCACTATTTACCATCAAAGCTACAGTACATAGAATATTGAGTCTTAAACTATCAAACATGTAACGTGATGAAATATTTATTTGATTTATTTAGATCAATCAGAGTTATTGTGCACCAAATATACTATCCAAATGTAAGTTTTCAACATCAAAACATTTTTCACTACTGCTACATTGATTTTAGTCTGGTAAACATGTTTAATGGACTAAAATCAATGCAAAAATCACTTGAATAAAATATAATAATCATTGTTAAATGTTGATCTGCTAATGACAGACCAGTCTGCTTAGACTGAGGTCACTTTGCAAACGACTTGACCATTATCCAATTTGAATCCAGTATGAAAGTGGTCCAAGCCTGATATGAAAAAAGATTTCACCAAAGATGCTGAGCCTTCTCTGTGCAGCCGTTAAGCAAGAAAAACGGACATTACAGGTAAAAGGAGCATTATCACACTGGCTAAGACAAAAGTTTACATCATTGATGCTCTTTTTTTTTATTAAAGGTCACATGTCCTTGTGTCTTTGACCATTTACACACCAGGAAATTAAGCAAGGATTTGATTTAAGCTGAATTAAAAAATGAAAAAGTTAATCTCTGTAGAGGATCAGATGCAGCACTTTTTCCCTCCCCTTTGTAAACGCTTAGATCTGAGGGGGTAGGGAGGCTACTGTAGGCTTTGATAATGAGCTCTGCACTGATTGGCTGCCCAAATGATGCTTGATGGGAGGTGGGAGGCTTTCAGAACAGTCATGGCATCTGCCTGTGGAGACGTAGGTGGAGGCTGTATAGCTGTTACAAAATAAACACGAGGAAGTAGAAAACAGAGCATTTAAGGGGCATTTTCCTTAAAGGGCATAGTGTATTTCTCCATAAACTGAGAGTTTAGTAAAGGTGTTGTACCCTTTTGCTCCCAAAGCCCCTTCTAACAACAATAAAAGCAAAGAAAATGGTTTTACGGGACATGGGACCTTTAAAGGTATTGATGCAGGGGCCATGCAGGCATTTGCACTGTTTAAAAGCATTTATCACTGGTATTGAAAAAAATGTAGACAGAAATATACCCAACATGAGTGTAACCTCAATGCTAAATGTGACCCTTCAGTCCAGGTTGAGTCTTTGTGTCTGCATTACCTTACTTACCTGTCCAGGCCTGCTTGCTTCATCTGTTGAACACTCTTTACCTTCCCTACACTCTCACAATCACATGCATGCCTTCACACACAGACTACCTAGCCATGTTGACATGATCATATCAGCGCTCTCTCATACACACTTTGACACATTCTGAACAGTGATTTCACTACCAATTAGGCACTCCGCTCATGGCCTCCTTTCCCTTAATCCAGCCACGGGAGGCAAGCACAGACAGCAATCACGCTGTTGATGTCTTGCAGAAAAAAAAAAACGTAGCAGCCTGCAGTGAAAAAGCCTAGAACTTGCATTAGAGGTAGTTAGCGTCATGCTGCGTCTTCATGCATGCATGTGAGAGACGGTTTGATCGTGTCACAAAGGGTGAGAGATGCAGCGTGCATGTGTCAGAGACTCTAACATGTTTGTGTGTGTGGAGTGATGGGAGCAAGAACAAACATTTCTGTTAAAGGGAGGGAGAAGAGGAAGGAAGAAGAGGAAGAGGAGGAAGTAGAAAAAGGAGGTCGGTGTGTCTTGGGGGATGACAGGACACAGGAGGAAAGCCTCTGTTTGGGAAGTGGAATCAAGTTGAAAGAAGAGAAAGGCGAAAAACAGTGCAGCCAATTCTTAGCGTAATTTCCTGTGATTTCAAAGTTGGCAGACAGGGAGGAAAAGGAATTTTAAGGAAACATTAGTATTTGATGTGAAGCATGAGGAGGTGGAGGGAAAAGCAGGGGGGAAAAAGAAAATATATCCTGGGAAATGAAGGAGAAGAAGAGTGTGTGTGTGTAGGTGTGTGTGTGTGAGATAGAGGGGGTGCAAGTGTGTCAACAAGTCAGGCAGAAACCATTACCAGTGTTGGCTGTTTGTTCCTCACACATCAGGCCAACTTAATGGAAGCCAAGCATTTAAAGTCAAGTGGAAATGTGGCTGACCTGCCGCCCGCTCGGTCCAAACAACACCACAAAACCCCGCTGTACTTCACACACCTTTTATGAGGCCTTTTTTTAACGATTACTCCCAGCACCATTTTTATTCAGTTATGAACAGCAGGCAGAGAATAAAACAAAGAGCAGAAAAATCATACAGCTCTATCTCTTGAAAATTGTGTGGGCAACAGCTGTGTACATTCCCAAATAATAAGCAATATTTCAAGGAGGCTCAAGTCTTTTTTTTTTTTTTTTTACACCATGTGTTTTAATTACGCAGCAGAGGAACATGTTTCACAGTGGTTTTTAAGCATCTGAAACCACTGAAATAATATCAGCATTAAGCCAATGTGAACAATGCATTTTATTGCTTTTCTAAAACACCCAATAAATCTTTCATTTTAATTAAATGCTTGGAAGAATAGTGTTAATGTATGTTGTAGAAAAAATACAGTAACTGACCTGGCCTTTTTACTTAACATGGCACCGTAGGGCTAGCACATGTATAAATAATAACAACGTGGCTGGAGGCAAACATCAACCACCACAACAGGCTAGCTGGCAGCACAGAAGTCTTACCATGTTTATATAGACATTAACCTGCAAACTTAAAGCTGGGGTGTGTAATTTGGATGAGAGTGGAGTGGAAGAAACTCTTCTTTCCCCTCCCTGTGCTCTAAGGAAGGCCTGCCCCTACCTTACGCCCCCTCTGGAGAGTAGTGGTTAGCATGGGCTACATTATTATGTTCAGTCTAGCTACACAACACCTGTTTTTATGATACAACAACTCTGTCAGACTAACTACATAATCAGCACAACCTGGCCAAAGAGAAATTGTGCAGCTTCAAGGACCAAAAGACAGCATGCAACAATACCTAAACTACTTCCATGACAAGCTGAGGCAGTAGGCCTGTAGCTGCTGTCAGCCTGAAAAGAGCCACAAAAGGCATCCTCCCTTAACATAAATAAGAGCCCTGATTGGCTGAATACCTTGTGTTGTCCTTTGCTAGACTTTCTGAAGGCTGGATACCGATCTCTCCCTCACTGGGCTTGCTCCCCCAAGCCAATGGGCTTAAACTGCAGACAAAACAATGGTAGGATGTCACACTGGTTTTAAGAAGCTTATTGCACCTTTATCCTGTACGTGTAAGTACTCTGCTGCACTAAGGCCACACTAAACACACTAAAGGGCACATAAACTAAAAATCATCATATTGGCTCTGTAAGAACAAGATCAAGGATTATACAAAGTGTGGTTTTCAAAGGTTGGAAAATGTTTAGTTCTCTTTTTTTCAGACAATTTAACCAACACCATCCTTTACTTTTAATTCTTATTTTATTATAAACTTACATAATTGATTGTCAAATTTGAATTTGTAAATGCACAATCTCAGAGGCATTGCACAGGTCCAGAAAACAGTCATCAAGCCTTTAAGTTTGCATGAAAACCCAAGCTGTAAAAGTCCTTGTCGGTCCAAACATCATCTCGTGGACTATCGACTTCAGGAGTTAGATGGGTAATTTACGACATCGATTGAGTTCGGGCAGGGGGTTTTCTGAGCAGTGGGGAGAACGAGGGCCACTTGGAAGCACTTAGGGGCCCCGGGTGCTGGGGTTGTCTCTGGGGTTAATGCAGCGAGCGCTGCTGCCTCTGACGGATGGCTGGGAAGCCCCAATAAATCAGCCCTTGTGCCAGGAAAGATGGAGAGAGAGGAGGGGTAGGGGTGCAAAGGGGACCACTCCAGCCTCGTCACACCCCTCCCTTTTTTGAAAGCCTTTTGAAACATCGGAGGCCGTGCAGAGTTACACATCCCCACCATGCAGATACAGACGCACATTTTCTCCTTTCCATCCCCTCCAAAACTCTAGGCTGCCACTCCACGCCAGCCGACAGGATCCCTGAGCATTTTCACCTCACAAATAAAAAAGACATTAGAGAGGGAAGGGGAGGGGTTAAAATGTGAGGGAAAAGGATTGATAGAAAGGAGCGCAACGTTATGGAAAGGCTGATTAATTAAGGGTTCCTCTCTGGCTACAAAATAGATGAAGTTTCAGGATCAATTAATTAGCGAGCTAGCCTACGCACGTCTATGGCTCTAATAGCCTGCTCTCATTTGTAACTTTTATTACCCCGCTGCTGTGGAGTGGCTCTCAGCCAATCGGACGCCACGTGGAGACAATGCTACGTGGCCATTAACTGGAAAAGGGGGGAGAAAACCCCTCCCCATTTCACAGAGCAGTTGAGGGGATGCTATCAATTATATCAATCGAAAGTGTGCATGCTGAACATAAAATACAGCACAACAATGAATGGGGCATGTTTAAGTGAGTTCTCTAATAAAAAGGAAGATGTATGCACATAATGAATAAAAGTAAGTTGTAATTTATTACAAACCCTAAATCAAAAAGAGTTGGGATGGTGTTTAGAATGTGAATATCAAAATACAGTGATATGAAAACTTTCATTTAATTGAATCCTGCCCAAAGTCTGTATTTTGTTTTTCTATGATAAACTGTTGTCTTTTTTATTAACAAATACATTCGTTCTGAATTTGATGCCTGCAATATGTTCCAAAAACAGATTGGACAGGAGCATTTCACACCTAATTTTCACCACCTTTTCTTTTAACAATGTGCTGGGAGTGCCAAAAGACTGAAGACAGTTGTTTTGAAATAAATGGTTGCTACCACTGTAAACAGCCCAATTTCCTAATATGGCTTTTGCATTGTGGAGAAATTGTTTCTGGATTTTTAAAAAAAAGGTTTTATCTTTAAAATTAACTGGGCAACAACACATAGTTGTGACTTTCAACAACTCTGATGGAAGAAACTGTATTTACAGTTACTATAACTACAAATTGAAAGCCACAGACATTTTTTTTTAACTATCTTGAACTTAATGGTAAATTCCATTCCTCAGAGCGGGGTTGTTGGTATTAAATCACATCCCAGAGAGATGCTTTCCAGTTTCCAGCTGGTAAAGCCAGGATCACTGAAGACTGTTTGACTTTCCAGTGGAAATTTCCAACCAAATGGGGATATTAACAGTGATGTATCTAATTTGCATCTCGTAGAATCCGAGTTCCAAGATCAACTGGAACGCACCGTAAGACAAGCAAGTAATCAGTTCAAGAACACCTTCAGCGATAGCCTGTCATGTAAGTAGTAACCCTACAGTATTTGACTCAGGAGGAGGCAAGGCTCCATCCTCACTGGATGTGAAAGAGTAAAAAAAGAATAAAACAGGGATTCACCGAGTTGTCTCTGTCACAATGCAGTGCTGAATTGTTTTACTGTTATTGCCTCCCATTTTGGGTGGGAGGTTAAGCGAGCCACCTGACACTAAGCAAGCTAAGCATCAGTATTTCACAGGCTGTGGGTGCTAATTAAAAGAAAGGCTAATATGTAGCTTTCGGTATTAAAACCTTCAGCTTCAGAGACGTGCAAGTTACCCATGCCATGGCCACTAATACATCCCCCATCACTACAGGTGCTTGCTTTTTAACTTTGCTTTGATGATGAATGGATGTTGTTGACATATGGCTTCTGCTCTGCATGTTCTTATCTTACATTTGTAGATGCAGCAGCATAATAGGCTGGATAACAACGCTTTCTGAAGTGTTCCCAAGCTCATGATGTAAGATCCATCTCAGAATTATTCAGGATTTTAATGCAGTGCCACTTAATAGATCAAAGGTCATTCAACAGTATGTCCCAACTCTATCTGAATTTTCATTTGTGATAAAGTCTTGTAGATTTACATCATGTCGTAGTTAAATTACAAACCCAGCTGTCACTTTATTCATGTTGGTGCGTTAGTTTTTTAAGCTGCAAGCTCAATCATTCCCCCACAGGCAGATGATGCTAGAATTTATTGAAATTTATTGTTGATATCAGGAAGTGTTGTTGAACGTCACAAACTGATGTTTTTTTAAAAGATCCAGGCTGGGCGCTCTGTGTCTGCCGCACTATATATGTGCCTATTGATAAGATAAAAGAGCAGAGAGATGAAAGAGGAGTGAAACGGAGGGAGCGAGCATGAGTGAGAGGAAAGAGGGAGATGCTTTACGTCTTTTCAGAGTAACTAGGGGGATTAGTCGTCGCTCTAATTGGCTCACCGAGAATTCATCTCAGTTTTTCTTCCAGATTAGAGATAGGTTTCTACACAGGTCAAGCCTGTGCCCACGTCTCGTTCTCTGGAGCTTCATTTGTAGGAAGAGAAGTGAAGAGACATGACACACCGTCAACATTTGAAAACAGATCTGAGAAGGCAAAGATTGGTATGATCAAGGCTTAGATACTGACTTTTGGTGTTAGATTGATATAAGGAGTGAAGATTAAGACGGAGCCCGGTTGTGTAGACTATAGAGTCTCACCTCAAAGTACATCTGAAATGCTATAATGACTTCAATATGAGTCCATTTTTAAATGACTACCATGATACACCTGCACAGACAAGTACTCATAACACATATTGAAGGAAGCTAATGGAGTCTCTTCATGACATTTTATTTAAAAAATGCTTTTTTTTTAAATCCCATTATACTCTCTGGAGAAAAAAATATAACGTAGCAGATCAGCATTGCACAATATGCTGCATCTGGAAAGGTTTTGATAGACTTTAAATTCATAAAAGTGTTAAGTGTTGGAGTGTGAGCCATCACATCAAACCATTTACACACTTCACACCAAAAGGCAATTTAGAGTCACCAGCTGATCTAACAAGCATGATTTTGGTCTGTGAGAGAAAACAGCTGTTCCAAGAAAATATCCATGCAAGCTCAGGGATGATATTTAAAGAGCCCACATTATGCTTTTTTCAGTTTTTTTTTTTTTTTTTTGCGTTTTGTTGATTTTTACTTATCTCCTTTCCATGATAGAGTACTTCTGTGCACAAGACAAAAAGTCTATGGCATCAGGAGTTCTCCCTCCCCTCCTGTTTACAGCGCAAGTAATTGCTAAAAATGGCTTGTTCCCCTGTCCCCTAAATAAACCTACCAGTGTGGCATCCTACCACTGTTTTGTTCGCCCTAAGCTTGCAAGCCCTTTGCAGAGCAGAGGTGGAAGAATGAATGCAGAGTCATTGACAATATGCTTTGCATCTCTGAACTGACTAATCACTACAGAGTAGAGCAGTCAGAGCAACTGGGCCCATGTGGGGAGGGCAGCCTCAGAGGGGAAGGGGCTCTGACAGAGAGGGATGCAGCACAATCAGGGTACTCTGTATATGAAAACTGGAGGGTTTTTTTAACGTTAGAGATTGTAAACACACTCCAGCAGTTATCACAGCAACCTTCTTGCTTCAAGGCACCAGCACTACCTACTGCACCACCATGCAGCCAGGGTGATAAAATGTAACATCCTTTTTTCTTTAATCTGATGCTACTTTGTTGTTTAAGATCTTACTCACCTGAGCGTCTGTGCTTTCACAGTTAGACAAAATGTAGACCCTACTGCTCCTTTAAATGTTTCACAATACTCTAAAAAAAATCACAGACAGCTCAGTGGACAAGTCCAGAGTGATCTACATTGTGTTTACTCAGTGTTCCATTTTAGCATTTTCCTTTTCTTCCAGTTTTGCAGCAAGGTCTGTTTTTCCATGTTTTAGCCAATGACGTTTCCTGCCAGAAGTTCCTTATTTTTTTATTGTTATTTTTTTTTATTTATATATATTTAAGTTTTGTTTTGTTTTGTTTTGTTTTTTTCTTAGCATATTTGTGCCTTTATTGGTAAGAGAGAGAGAGAGAGACACAGTGGATAGGAAGTGAAGGGGGGCGAGAGATACAGAGTAGTGGAGGACACTCTGCAAACTGGCCACAGGCTGGATTTTGGGCCAGCAGAAGCATGTGCATGGGGTTGTGCTGGGCTGCTTACCACTCTGCCAAACCAGCACCCCCTTCTTATTTGATTTAAAAATCGGTACAGGTTTTTGTCTTCACATGAAGTAAAGAACTCTAAGATGAGAACCATACAAATGATAAAGTAAAGCATAACACAGATCAGTTTTAGTGAAAATCTCTGGCTTAATTGCTGACCTCACAATGGTTACTTTGATAGAGAAATCAGCTAAATTGGAAAACCTGAAACGTGCAAATGCTGTCATCCAGTAAGTCACTACAGCACTAAACGATAAAATTAAATAAGATAAGACTGAAAAAAAATCTTAAATTAACATCATGAAGCATATTTATTTGCATTAATTTAATTTCTAAATAAAAAAACAAAATGAACTTTGAATTTATTTCTTCTTTATTTAGGGTAATTAAAATTCCAATGAGTGGTAGAAACTGTTTTTCATCAAGAAAAGCTGCCAAACCTTAGAGATTAATGAGGATTGAAAAAACTCACTACATTAAACTCTGTTCTTTTACACTTGTTTGTCAGTTTTTTCATTGGTAATGTCGATTGCACTTGAGTTTAATAGTCCCCATTTTACTTACCATTTATAAGGGGTAGTAAAATGCCTTTTTGTAACATTTATAGTTGTTGATTCATCTTCATTGTTATTTTGGACGATTCAGTTTGTGGCACAGAGAGGTGTCTGTATTATTAATGCTACTGTGACTAATGTGGTAGGAAGAAAGGACAGAAACATTTCTCTTGTAATACATCATAACTTCACGAGCATGTTTTATCAACTGCATGTAACAGTTTGAGTTATATTTAACACTGCAGCCTGGTGTTGACACAAAGAAGGCAGAGTAAAGTTAAGTGATAGTGTCTGAGGGTCTGATCCTTCCAAAGGTGTTTCTGACAACACAGGCCTACCTGCAGCTAACCCTTTTACCCCATCATCTTCAATTTTAACAACAACAAATTCCTGCTCAACGCGGCAAACAGCATCCACGCTGACCTGAAACAACTCGACGCTCCATCGTGTCGCTGTCGTTTAACATGGCGGCCCCTCAGAGCATCAGCATCCAAGACTGCCTCGCAGCAGGGGATGTAAAATACGAGTATAATCTCCGGAGCTGATGTCGACTGCTAATGGTGAACAAGCGTGTTTCAACTAGAAGCTTCCCCCCCTTCCTCCCTCCTCCTCTCTCTTCCTCCCCCTCTCCCTGTTCAGATGTAATTGACATGACTCCTACACAAGTTCGAGCCTGTCATCACAGCAAGCGGTGAAAAACGAGCCGAGGCCGCTGTGTTGAAGAAATGATTGATCTAAGAGACGTTTTTAGGGGTATTTGGTGCTGAATTGTTATGTTTACATGTGCAGCAAGCCTTCGTTCCTTTTTCACTGTAATTGTGAGCATTTCTATAAGGGATGCGTAATATATATATGTTTGGGTTTTTTTTTTAGATGTAATAATGTGTTTTCAAATGAGATATACAGAAATATGTTATCATTCCTACAGGTATGTTTTATTGCTTTATAAGACTGTTTCAGTTTTAATCTGACTTTATCTGGCCATTGTCAATGTAATCCTGAATGCACAATTGGAAAAGAGATGCCAGGCCAAACACCCTGACAAAAACTGGTGACCATTGAGAATCATGAATAGTAATATGCTTATTAACACACAATTATTTTATTGAAATATAAATGTTTGGTTCACTTAGGGATTAATTATTTATTCAGATGTTTTTTTTTCTTAAAGAGGAAAATTTGTATTAAAAGTAAACCATGGTGACCACGGTTACATAATGTTTCAAAATTCGGAATTAAGTATTCAGAATTAAATAATTCGGAATTAAAGTATTCTCCTTTACATTTACATGGAAATAGTAATTACGAATTGAGGTTTACATGGAGAACAAATTTATTTGCCTTTATTCAATTTCACTTAAGGTCTGGGGGTTGGGAATGGTTCTGATTGACAGGAGGCAGACGTGACGTATTTACGTCTACCGGAAGAAAACAAACTCCAGTTCAGCGTCTCCAGCGTCTCTGTCAGGGAAACTTCGTCCAACTTGGACGCTACAACTTTAAAAAGGTCCGCATTTTTATGCTTACGTCCATCCACTCTTTTCATTATTTCCAAATCTTCTAAGGCTCTAATTAAATAAATTATCTCTGCTCGAGTCCAACGCTTGCCTCGGGCGGCCATCCTGTTCCCTCCAGCGCGGAATATGTGCATCATCGCGAAGGGACAAGGGAACGAGCACGCGCAGAAGGACCAGAATTAATTTAAAATGAAATGAACGTATACATGTTTGAGGAGTTATTCAATTCGGATTTAAGATCAGAATAAGCCAGCCACCTGTTTCAGAATTAAGTCTAATTCGGATTGGTCATTTTCATTCGGAATTAGGTGTTTACAAGGTGATTTTTAATCTATTTAAAGAGGATTTAAGTTTTTTCTGAATTAAAGGGGAATTAAAGCTCTCATGTAAACGTAGTCATTGATACCAAAAGAAAGCAAAAATGATGACATTTTAGCGCATTTTAGAGCAGGGTTAGACAAAAGTCAGAAAATTTCTGGAACTCATGGTTAGTTCAGCAACTTTTTTAGAGTGTGGTCAAAAATAGTAAGAACATTTTGACACTGCTGGTGTCTTCCTCAAATTCAGCAGAAAATAACATAAACTTGCAACTTTGAATAGCCTTTACATGCAATTAGTGGTCTCTCACTGGTAGTGCACATACAGAATTTGTTATTAATTCTATTAAAACCAAGGTGACAAAATGAAACACCTACTGTAAAAAGTCAACTTGTAATTAATGTATTATATGATCTAATTTATGAGCAAGCTCTCAAACCATGTCTAAGTTGCTCATATGCCAGCATCGTACAAGGAAAACCATCCTCTTTCCTTGTTCTACCCGCTTTTCTAAATGTTGTTGTTCCAATGTATTTGTGTGATTAGGACAATAATCTCTTCATTAAAAGTCATAGTTTAGACAAAATACTCTTTCATAATATCTTAGCAGTAAGATCTGTCACTGGCTTGTCCATACCACCCCCATCCTCTCAACATGAGAAAATCTCTTCTCCCTCTGTAGCTCACTCTACCTTTCAGACAGTGTGTCCTTAAACAATCCATGAAAACAGCCATTAGAGATATTTCACCTTGAGCTTGGTGTCTGTCCAGCCTTTAGCCTGCTTCAGTTGAAGGAACGCGTCAGGGCATGGCTGTGCAGCCCAAGTAAACATTAGAGCACAGCATTAAAGGCATCTCTTGAGAAGGGCATGGTCAGACACCACTCATGAGACAGCCTGTTCTCAGTACGACTGAAACAGGAAAACTACGATATTCGAGTGGACGTTTACTCAAACTTGTGAAACAGCTTAGGGGGGCACTTAGGGTCAGGTTGTAAACTTGTAAAAAGAGGAGAAAAAATTGGACTTTTTTAAGCAGTACATGAAATTTGTATGCATGAAATAGATTTTTGTGTTAAATAATTGTATCAGCACCACAATTTTATTACATAAATATTCACCAGGGTGTGGGGAATCAGTGTTGGATGCTCTCAGACATCACCTTTTTTCTTTCTGAGTCTCCCTATGTCTAATGATCCTTTGCCAAGGTTTTAAAGGGGGGAAGAGGAAAATTTTTCTTTAGCAATAATTCACCAAATTATTAAGAACTAAAATATTTAAAACACCACCAAATTTACAGCCCTGGAAAGGGGTTCCAGACTTGGCTGGCTACTTTTCCGACTGGATGACTCCTGCATGTCTCCAAAAAGCCCTGTTAAAGATAAGCCTGAAGATGATTAAGTTAATGTACTTTTTGATTAAGTTTTTATTTTGAAATACATGATATTTAAGACTGCAGAAAGTTTTTACTGACTCAACACACTGTAGTGTGGTCTGTGTTTTTAACAGTTCAGAGAGTGTGGAAGAGTTCCTTTGCAAATCTGAAGAACAAAGAGTTCTGTGAAATTGACACGAGACATATTTTATAGCTTGACATGCCAGATGGACCGTTTAATATGTTTCACTAGTCCAACTGGGAAAGAGCCTGTAGAAAGTGTTTGGGAATGGGAAGAACCTTTGAAAGCATATCCGGCAGGTGATCGGACAATCCCATTAATTACAGGCCTATCAGAAAATGTCATAGGCGGGAGCTATGTGCTGCAGAACCTGAGCCACTTCTAAAAAGCATATGTCAGAAGTGGAGTGAAAATATCCTTTCCATAGAGAAGTTTGTAGTGTAATTTGTTTTTCATTTAATAAAGAAATGTGTTCCAGATCTGATAAAACTGCTACTGAAGCTGTTAGTATTTATGCTAATCTCTGTACAAGCAGTCACTTCATGCTGTTGTCATGCTCGTGGCCTCCACCTTTCCCTGGTTTAAAGGACACTGATTGGGCCATTGTAGATTAAAGCTTGGCAAGATGCACTGATTCAGACATTGAATCAGGCCATCTGCAACGCAAGGTTACATATTTCATGCATCGCCATTAAAAAAAAAACAAAAAAAAACAAGATACCATTTTTGGCCCATATTGTCCAGCATTAATTTCTGTCTCTCTATGGATCTAGTTGAAGGGGCATCCAGCATTCAGGCAACTTTTCCCTTTCAGATTTCCAACATAAACAACTTGAACAATGCACTCCAGGTGAAAACAATGCACTCTGATGTACTTGTCTCTCTCACAAAGCTTTTAGAACTCCAGTTTCAGCTGTTGCACTTTCCCTCCCGCCTTATTCCTTTTGTCTTATCCTCTTACTAATATCCATTTTTCCCCCTCGCACCATCCCCCTTTACAAAAAAAAGAATAACATTTTCTTTTTTTCCTATCCCTCTTTACCAATTTCCCCTCTCTCCTCTGTCTATCTTGGCCTCAGATTGGGGTCAGGAGTTTAGTAGGGGAAAACATTTGGAGCTGGTGGCACTGCGCCCAGAGGCACTCACTCACACACACAAATACAAAAAAGTAAAAAAAAGTAAATGGCTGTTCACACACACATTACAGTGCGCATTAACCTGCCCTGCTCTGCTTCTCCGAATGTCTCCATTACGGCTCGGGCTTGGAACAACACAGGCAGCGCTAGTTGCAGCCAGCCGTCAATTGATGTGAGCAGAAAAACAGAGAGTAAAAGAGAGGGGGAGAAATAAAGGAAGACAGACAGGGGGCAGAGAGCAACATTAGGCAGTGTTCAGAAAAAGTATTTGAGATGAAAATATAGAAAAACACGGCTGCACGTCTATCAGAGGAAAAGCTACTCTATCTGCTCACTTTCCGTCACAGCGATGTTGATGTTATCAGCAGGTCGATAAGTCACAATCTTCGAATAGACAGGCTTGTGTTTTCATTCAGGAATAAAAAAAACCTGTCGTATATGAAGTGCGCCATGCTTCATACGAGAAAAAAGCCCTTAATTCATCTGCAGCCGTGCTTTCTTTGTTGCCCGAGTGTGCCTGTGTCTATTTTTTATATTTAGCTTCATGTGTAGTGTCTTGTCATGATCGAGAGTCCCGTATATCAACCGCTCCTTCTCTCGCCCCTCCAAGGGCAGCTCATTCCTTGAGATGTCAAGGGCCTCCCAATGTATGAGAAGGGGGAGGAGCAAAGAGAAGGAGACATCAAAGAGAGGTATGGAGCGGGCACCGGGGAGCGGGCGCCATCACCTTGGGGGGAGAGAGATACGAGGGCGACGATGAGCACGCTGATGCATCCCCTCTTCCTTCCCTTATGTTTAATCATGAGCCCGTTGATGCTGATCTTTTCCTCTGACGCCTCACTTTTCATTCGGGGGGGGGGGGGGGGGGGACTCACCTTCGCCAGCAAACCACCAAGCAGCGACAGTGCTCCGAGCTTGCTCTGTAAACTCATGATGAGGGCTTGTGTTGCCAAGGATGAGCGACGGATCATATCACCCCGCGGCGCTGAGGTAGCTTCGTGATTTGTTTTGGATCACCAGCTAGGCCCAGAGGAGAATTAACTGATGTTTTTTTTTTTTTTTAAATGTCAACTTTTCAGGTTATAAAAGTGACAAGGGGTAATTTCAGTAACTCATGCTAAAGCTCTGGTGAGTTTAAGCTGGGATGATCTGACTAATATTAGCTGAAGGCTCCAGGTGACAAGCAAAAGCAAAAGAGAATCAAAAGAGACGATATTTTGAATTGTTAGACAGTTGGATTCATGCCTGCCACTGAGAAGGTGTTGACCAGGGCCAGAAACACAATGCTGAAAATTTCACATTTTTTACATTTCCAACAGCAGCATTTTTTGGTGAGCAAGATATTTGTTGGGAGAGATTTTGGCCTTGCTAAGACATCACATTACTCTGCATG